>CM059191.1:25909841-26223608 GCA_030323885.1 Branchipolynoe longqiensis
GCTACGAAACTCGGAGAAACGCCTGAAATATTTGTTGTCTAGGGGAGTCTATAAAAGAAACCCAGGAGCATCTCCAACATTACTCTCTATTAGAGTACGAGAGAATTTCCACATGAGATAGGGCGAAACCCACATCTCTACCCATAGTCACACGGTGACCCGGGTGTTGACAGAACCGCTAATGACCGGTTTGGTTCCTTCGAGAAACCCACTCGAGTGTTCTATCCTTGGTTGTTTATAACCAAATAACTCGTCCAAATTGGACCAACGAAAGTCTAAACTTTCCATATTGATGCTCTAATGCATCATAATTAAGCTAACCACAGTTTTTATTATACTTACTGCGTATTTGCTTGTATGTAGACTAATTTTGCCGGAGCAACCCAACGACACGTTATCAGTCGTGAGTTGTATATGCTAATTGCTGGTACCGGACGTGCTTACCTCTCCCTAGCCTGAGGCTAGCCTGAGGCTGTTTACCGAGGTAAAATATATATATATATATATATAGTATAGTTATACGAGTCTTACCTTGGTACAGATGATGGATAACTGTTGTTTTACCGAGGTATAAGCCTCGGATAGATGTGGGCTAGGGAGAGGTAAGCACGTCCGGTACCAGCAATCTTAACCTACTTATTGAGGATAAAAATGACTTTCAAACAATGGATACTATTACTTTACCGAAAAGGTACACCAACGGAATAGATGTGGCAGGGTGTGGCGGGAGGGCCCTAGCCCACATCTATCCGAGGCTTATACCTCGGTAAAACAACAGTTATCCATCATCTGTACCAAGGTAAGACTCGTATAACTATACTATTTTACCTCGGTAAACAGCCTCAGGCTAGCCTCAGGCTAGGGAGACCTTTACATAATTCATTTTTATCCTTAATATCATTCTTTCTTATTATTATAACATTCTAAATTTTTGTTCTCACCTATTCTTGTTAGTTGGCGAGAAGACGCTTTGCAACGCCGGTAGGCTTTTCTAGTCGTTTATTATAATGTTTTGCAAACGACTTAGCCGTCTTCCAGCCTGCATGCGCTAGTATTCTTTTCACAGAAATACCAAGCACCCGTGCCTTGGAGACCATGGCTCCTCTAGTTGAGTGGGAAGAGTATTTACTCGTATCCACTCCAGCCAATTTCAACACCGTAATTGTCCATCTGGCAAGTGTGTCTCGTGAAATCGCCTTATGTGGCTTTATAAAGCTCACTAATAGTTGTTGTGATGCACGTAAATCCTTTGTCTTGTATATATAAGCCCGTATGGCCGACACAACACATAATTTCCGATCATTCGGAAAACAGTCTAAGTGAACCGTTGATAAAGGGTCACCTAACGTGTTCGATTTAAGCAATTTTTCTAAATCAAACGTAGCTTGTTGCTTGTCTATTTCTAATCCAGTTAAGGATAAAGCAACAATCGTCTGTCCTCTGTGTCCGGTTACTAACAATAACAGGACCGCGACCTTAAAACCTAACTGTTTTATATCTAACCACGAGTTGTGAGGCCAAGCCTGAAACAACTTAAATACTATAGAAACATCCCAAAACCGACTATACTTTGGTTTTGGAGGATTCCTTTGATAAATTGAACGAAGTAAATAACAAATAACATAATGTTTTCCAACTGTTTCGCCATCAATTCTAGGTAATATAATTGATAACGCACACCTCGCCGCATTAATCGATCCAAAGGAAAGTCCTTCATCCTCTAGAGAACGAAGAAACCGAGCTACTTGTGAAATCTTTGGATTTGTTGGCTTAACTTTCATTAACAAACAATGTACACCCCATTTCTTTAAATAGGTTGTATACATTTTGACAGTTCCTGGCCTCCAGGCATCCGATACTATCCTATCCTCAGTAATTCTGTCCAATCCAAATTGCTGTAGCTGCTTCCTTAGAAAAGGAATGCCAATAGGGGCGTCGTTGACACGTCGCCGTGAACCACTAGCGGTCCGTGGTGCGTCAGATTCCCGAGTTTTCTTGGGAATCGTATACGATCTTTTGCCAGTTGTGAAACTGCTGGCAGCCAAGGTTGCGTGTCCCAATCGGGCACCACCAGTATCGCATGTGTCCCTTCCAAGCCGATTTTTCTCACTACTCGGCTGATAATGCTAAATGGTGGGAAAATATAAAAATAATTATTTTCCCAGGTAATAGCAAACGCATCTACTTTCCAAGCATCCGGTTCAGGATGCCAAGAAACATAACAGGGTAACTTGTTATTATTTCGTGATGCAAATAAGTCAACTTCAGGTGTACCCCATTTTTCACAAACGAAGTTAAACAAATGTGTAGAGAGAGACCACTCTAAATGGTCATGGAAATTTCTACTTTTATAATCTGCAAGTGTATTTTGTGACCCTGGAATATGCGCTACAGTCAGCCAGACTTGTTGAGCCTGTGCCCAGTTCCAAATCAGTTTAGATAACTGATTGCAAGACTTTGATTTGGTTCCACCCATGTTACGAATATATGCCATGGCAGTAGTATTATCAGTTAGTATTCTAACCTGTGATTTATTTATCTTTACTAAACTACGTAAGCCCAGATAAATAGCACGCAATTCTAGTGCATTAATATAGTCTGATTTTTCATCATCAAGCCATCTACCTCCTGTTGTGACCCCATCTCGATGAGCTCCCCAACCTTCTAACGAAGCATCAGTAGTAATTACTGTATTAGGTTCCGCCATGCGGATTGGATTTGGTGAACTTGCTATATGTTGCATCCACCATCCAATATCCTGTAACCCTTCTTGCGAAATAAACATCTTTCGCTCAAAATTGCCTTTAGTTCGTGTTAACGCTAAATTTTTATCTATTTCTAGCGACTTAATATGGGCCTTCCCATATAACACCGCAGGTGCATATGAGGTCATTATGCCAATAAGAACAGCAACCTGTCTAATTTTTGGCTTTGATAACTTAATAAGCTGAGTCGCTGTAGTCATAAACTTAATTAGTTTTTGTTCTGTTATCGACACTGTAAGGGACTGTGTATCCAGAATAAACCCTAAACATTTGAGTTGTTTTGTTGGTTTAAACACTGACTTTTGTTGATGTACATAAAATCCCAATTTAGTGAGTAATGCACATAAATCCCATTATCGGCTCTGGAGCAAGATAGAGCGTAAACTCCTTCCCCTCATTATCGGTAACTTCCTTAGAGCGAGCCACTTCTTTGCAGCAAATATACTGACTTGAAGACATTTTCATATCTTCGAAACGACAGGTAATTACCTGCCGCCGCTAACACTGCAATGCCTTTGTCCATTGTCTTAGCCAAAGACGAGAACTTATTTTCACTCTGCATCCTATTAGCCACAGGAACAATAGCTGTTAGGGTAGCCAACACTGCCTTATGCACTGTGTGCAACACATCCTCAAACTTCTTACGGTCATCCGTCATATTGACATCCCGATCCATTTCTTTAATGATGGAGTTGGGAACACCCTTTATGCCTGTTAACTCATCTCCTAACTTGGAGATAACCTCCGCCGGTTTGAACGTGCGAAAATGACCATTCACGGTCTCGCGCATAAGCGTAGTGGTTTTAACCCGCTTAGCCTTTGGCTTCTCCACCTTCTTAGCCACTTTAGTGCCAATGTCCGCATAGACCCTTCATATACGTGTCTGAGTCTGATTCCGTAGAAGTAGACTCAGTGGACGAATCAGAAGAAGAATATTTCCTCTTCCTCTTCTTCTTTTTGGACTTAGTCTTCCGCTTTTTGCGAAAACCAGTCTTGCCCGCTCCTTGGTGAAATCATCACCCGAAGAAATCACCTGTTTCTTCTCTTCCTCCGTTTAGGAGAAGGAGGAGAGGAGCCTTAAGCTCCACCGCCGAGTCTGTGTCCAAGAAATCCTCAATGAATCCTCTTGGACACTCGGCCTACGCCGCTTCCGAGACACAGGCGATTTGGCAGTCAAGATGTGGCTTTCCAATCTTGCAAAGCGAGCCTCCCAATCTGGAGGCGCAGGCACATCAGGCACTGCGTCCTCGTCCGGGTCGGAGAGGATATGCGCCCGGGGCTGTGTCGACGGCCCTGCCGACAACACGGGTGAGGAGTCGTACTCCTCGTCCACTCCACTCGGAACACGCCCCTCGGCTGCTGCTGCACCGCGCTTACTCCGCTTCGTGGCCATCGGGAACTGAAACAAACATTTTTGATCAGTCCCGGTATATATATATGTCACAATATGGTTGTTTCAAACTCATTTGGACATCTATTGGTGTTAAAGAACGTGTTTATACCGTTATAACACAGGCGTAATAAGCTAAATTTGTGCGTGGGTTGTGGGTCAAGCCCAAACCTTACGCGGGGTCGGGACCAGTGTATCGGCCCGCCCATCCCTCTGTTCCGCACACTTCTCCCACCTGTGACTACTACGTCAACAAGTTGGAGAAAATGCTACGAAACTCGGAGAAACGCCTGAAAAAGTTTTGTCTAGGGGAGTCTATAAAAGAAACCCAGGAGCATCTCCAACATTACTCTCTATTAGAGTACGAGAGAATTTCCACATGAGATAGGGCGAAACCCACATCTCTACCCATAGTCACACGGTGACCCGGGTGTTGACATAACCGCTAATGACCGGTTTGGTTCCTTCGAGAAACCCACTCGAGTGTTCTATCCTTGGTTGTTTATAACCAAATAACTCGTCCAAATTGGACCAACGAAAGTCTAAACTTTCCATAATGATGCTCTAATGCATCATAATTAAGCTAACCACAGTTTTTATTATACTTACTGCGTATTTGCTTGTATGTAGACTAATTTTGCCGGAGCAACCCAACGACACGTTATCCAGTCGTGAGTTGTATATGCTAATTGCTGGTACCGGACGTGCTTACCTCTCCCTAGCCTGAGGCTAGCCTGAGGCTGTTTACCGAGGTAAAATATATATATATATATATATGTGAATTTCAATTGTCCTCTCCTATCTAAGTGTGTATATATAGCTCATCCTGCCCGTGAACCACGGGAATTCCCTTCCGCTCCATCCAGGGGCCTCACTGTAAGAGAAATTTCCAAACCTTCAACCATACTCATCACCAATTTCACACTCAGTGCCGACAGGCAGTGCGCACGCAGCCAGCAACTAGCAAACTGCGGCCTGGCCGACTGCGGGAGGACGTCGGGGAATGGGACGGGAGGTCACCCACTTCCGGCGCGACACTGCCGCCACCACCTGCCGGCGGGGGTGGGAACTCTCTCCGGGTAGATCAGTTCGGATCGCTATTGACTGCTACTAAGCCGAGGACCACCCGTCACCCCCTCCCCCTTCCCTACCACCCCCTACCCCCCCCCCACACACACACAATCCCCCCCCCCCCACGCCACTGTGCCCGCACACGCACAGAGAGCGCGGGTTGGAGGCGCGTAGGAGGCTGGAGAGCCTGACTGATGTCTTATATTGTTTTAGCAAAGGCTTGTGGCATATCACCCGCGAATTGCATACAAACACACACAGTGTATGCTATATATCTATATACATTTACTATTTCATTTATGTTCATATAAATAACGGCTCATACCTAATTTCTTCGGTGCCCCTAATGTGATACGCCTTATAGTATCAAACACATAGTTCACATAATATATTATATAATATACCACACCTCAAACAATATAGTATAATATATTATGTGAATAAATTATGAATAAGTAACACATAATTATATATAATTTTATTATGAAAATACTCGTGAACTTTGATTATAGATTTACTCCTCAAAAAGGTCCCTGGTTTAATATATCCTACTTAAGTTAAAACAATGTTTCTACCCCGGGTATTTTATTTTACAATGCATGGCGCCGCGTAAATCTTACATTTATTATAATATTAACATAATACAAATGATATACACTTTCTGTTAAGACTGCATTCACAATTGTCCCAGAAGAAGCATTGCTGCGTATTACGTGTAACGAGCAGGAATCCTATCCGACCACAATTTACCACGTTCCATGTCGCACCTTTCTTGTCCAGCAGCACCACACCAAAGTTGTTTGTGTGTTGTTGTTTTATGTCCTAGCAACATCTAGGCTAACATCAGGATGGGTACCAACTTCTGACAGTGCGCACTCATGTCGACTTTATAGCACTGCCCCACTGGAAGACTCTGCCACCAGTACCATGACCTGATATCCCACTCAGTCACATTATCCTGACACTGAACCAACCAGTCCTTGCCCTATCCTAATAATGCCGAGCACCAGGCCAGGAAGCGACAAGTATCAATTGTTAAGTCATTGGTTTGACTCGACCAGGGTTCGAACCGACGACCCCACGATCTACCAACACCGGAGACGGACGCTCTAACTCATTCGGCCATCCCACCTGGTCCACCCCAAAGCTGAAATACACTGATTTGTATTGGCGCTGCTTGACTTCATTTAAATTGTCTGTCCAGCCAAGGTGGGTTATTTCAGTAGAATCCGAGTTTGCATGTTTGTTTGTTTGTTTTATTCACGTCCTACCAACATCTAAGATCATATCAGGATGCGTACCGACCTGTGATAATGCGCACTTATGGTGACTTTATACTGTTTTCTTTGTTGTTGTTGTTTTATCCTAGCAACATCTAAGATCATATCCGGATGGCTTCATAATGCTGTCCCACTGCGAGACCAGGCCACCAATACCTAGATACAAGATTCACCCCGCACTGCTGCAGTAGCCACAGGAGGGGTGCATACCAGCCCTATGTAAAAGCTGGTGAAAAAACAGGTCAAAGAATTGAGAGCCTAATTTAACAAACTAACAAGCAACAATTATTCTTTACATATGTTTTATTATTTACCCGCTACCTTTGAGTTGAAAAATATAATATAATATATAGTTTAATAAGATTTAAAAGTGAAATCGACGGCGTTCTGCGGCCGCCATCTTGTCTTTTTGCATTCTCTCCCATTTCACCAACTCTGTGCCTATATGCATAATATGGGTAGCCATTTGATACTGGAGCCACATACTGTAGCCTCACTTCCATATTAATGCTATTTTCCCCCGCATTTATATAAGGCTGGTCTTCACCCGTGTACTACAAGTACCGGGTGAATCTTTTATCTAACCAATACCATGCCCCGATATCCCACGCCGTCATATTATCCCGATACTCTGTTAACTAGTCCTTGTCCGATCCTATTAATGCTGAGTGCCAGGCTAGATGGCAACAAGAATCAATTTAGTTAAGTCATTGATTTAACTCGGCCGGGATTCAAAACTCCCGACCTTCCTCACAGGAAGCCTGCGCTCTACCGATACGTCCCAGTAGGGTGCTCCTCATTATTTCGGGCCGTAGCCTGGCGATTCTCTACGGTCGCAGTCTTTTTGAGTGGAGCTGCGGGGTGAGGGTGCGGCCCACATGTAATCAACGACATGTGCCAATGCATGTCTGAGCGGACCAAGTCTTAATGAGGCACGATGGTGAAGTCAGAAAGGGGACACGACACCTCATCACTGACGCTAATGATGTCGTCAATTTGCCACCGGTGACGTCATGCGGCTTCTGACGTCATATACATCACCGTGACAACGACCGTGATATTTTCATGTCGTAGAAATACGAGTCTTGATTTTTGTGAGTGTGTGTTGGGGGTGGGGAGTGGGGATTGCGAAGGGTGGAGGGGGTGTTGGTCTGTTGAATGGTGAGAGCGGAGAGCTGATTTAAAATGAGTGTGATGGATAAGCCTCATTTTGGTTTTATGATGTCATTTACTGATGAATCAAAACCAGTGTGCCTCTCATGGGACACGCAGACATAACATACATACCAAAGAACTAGTAGGCCTATATATATGTATAAATAGTGTAGTAGTCTGAACATGAGCTCTACTATCACGCGGTAGCAGCGGAGACTACGATGCCACCAGCGCAGTACCATTACACTGCGCTAGGTGGCGGCACGGGTAACCACCGGTCAGACCCCAACTGGGCTGACCTCTACTGCGTGTGGCTGACCAACCCCCCCACACACACCTATAGAGTCGATGTGGGATCTGGCGAGTCAGGGGGTGGGTCAGACAACTACTGACGCCGCGGAGAGCAGATGGTTCAATAAACCAAGGGTGAAGCGTACACTGAATTGAATCTTGGTGTTCTTCCGTGTGACTGCGTGAGAGAGAGAGTCGGAGGGCCGTGGGCCATTACAATAGTATATATATATTAATATTATATTATATATACAATGAAACCCCTCCGATTTTATACAAATTTGGATATAAATTATGTCATTGGACCTGAAATTCCTTAATTTAAAGATAATCCAATAAACTGGAGGAGGAGGGGAGAGGAGGAGGGAGGACGAAGGAGGAGGGAGGACGAGGGAGGAGGAGGCAGGAGGGAGGAGGCAGGAGGCAGGAGGAGGAGGCAGGAGGGAGGAGGCGGAGGGAGGAGGGAGGCAGGAGGGGCGAGGAGGAGGGAGGAGAAGGGATGAGGAGGGAGGAGGAGGAGGGAGGAGGAGGAGGGAGGAGGAGGAGGGAGGAGGAGGGAGGGAGGAGGAGGAGGGAGGAGGAGGAGGGAGGAGGAGGAGGGGAGGAGGAGGGAGGAGGAGGGAGGAGGAGGGAGGAAGGGGGAGGAGGAGGGAGGAAGGGGGAGGAGAAGGGAGGGGAGGAGGAGGAGGGAGGAGGAGGGAGGAGGAGGGAGGAGGAGGGAGGAGGAGGAGAGGAGGAGGGAGGGAGGGAGGGAGGAAGGAGGGAGGAAGGTAGGAGGGAGGAGGGATGGGGAGGATGGGGCATGTGGGGAGGAGGGGAGGGGTGGGGGGGGGAGGAGGGGGAGGGGAGGGGGAGGGAGAAGGGGAAGGGAGGAGGGGGGAGGAGGGGGGAGGAGGGGTAGGAGGATAGGCGAGGAGGTAGGAGATGGAGGTAGGAGATGGAGGAGGAGAAGGAGGAGGAAGGAGTGAGGAGGGTGGACAGGAGAATGGACAGGAGGAGAGGGAGGAGGAGAGGGAGGAGGAGGGAGTGACCATTTAGGACCGAGGTAAAAGGTGTTCGATGACGTCACACGCCCGGTTCACACGCCTGGTAAGCCTCCATGACGTCGTTATTTCCCACAGACCGAGACATCACGTGGGTAATGACCGTCCAACGGCCCACTGACGACCGATAACCTTAACGAGAGTGTATCAGACCGGAAGTTTGTCCAATCGGAAGTAGCTGTCTTTCGCCGGGCGGACATGGTACAACGGGTGTTTCCAGGTGCCGCCAGGTAGCGGCAGGAATCCTCAATGCCCCTGGTCATAGTCATTGCGTTTTTTGCTTGTCGCTATGGAGGTCCCTTTCACATCCCTTTTTCCAGTGAGCTTCTTGCTACCCGATACAGCAGTTCTTTCGACTGCAATCAGAGGGCGGATGGGTTGGTACGTTGACATTTGCTGATACTTGTTCTGTGGTGCAAACTCCTGAGAAGAATACAAACCATGGAAATGAAATGTTACCACAAGATACAACACATCTAATGCAAAGAGAATGTCACCAATGAGGACGTCTGTGGCAAGTTCCAGCAGGCAATTTGTACCACACACAAAGACCTCTTGACAATCGCAAAGAGATGCAAACTCTAGTGGTACGCTCATATTTCCCATTCATCAGATCTGGCCAAAACCAGCTTGCAAGGCACGGTGAAAGGGGGAAGAAGACAAAGTGGACAAAGGAAGAGGTGGAAAGACAACATCAGAGATTGAACAAGCCTGGAGATCGCCAAGTCCCAGAGGGCAGCGGAGAACATGGAAAATGGAGAAAACTGGTTGCAAATTTATCTGTAGTGCTCCACTGACCCTCATGGTTAAGGGGTTGATGATGATAATGACGATGATGATGACGATGATGCATAGGGAGTTTGTTCCATTGCCATCAGAGGGCAGGTTGGTGGTGTAAATCACAATACATTCGTTTTCCTGATTGGCATTTGAGGATTAGTGTGACCTAAATAACCTTTCCACAAAGAAAGGTGCACAGTAAGCTGCTTTCCGACAAGAGTTTGTTCCACTGCTATTAGACGCCAGATTGGTGGTGGAAATCTTCTATGAGACCTTTCCGCAGGGCATGCTATATCATGAGCTGGTACCCATACCATTACTTCAGCCACCGCTGGCAGTGGGGTTAGCACGGTATATTGTATCTGCGCTATTGTTTCTGTGCTATTGTTGCTGCGCTATTGTTGGTGCAATTCCCAGTGCATTTTAAAGTCTGACACAGGACACTCATCATACTTGACAATTAACACAATTCCCGCGAAAACAAAATCACAATTACCGCCGACTCGCCAACAAAGCAGGCAGGATCAAGTTACACTTCAACGCACACGACACACTAAGCTGACTATATGGAGCGTGTTAAGCAGGAACCAGCCTATATACTTTGTAATCGACTACTCAATCCCCAAAAAGGAAATCCCAAGTTCCGCTGGTGCCTCATGAAAGACGCACTCCAATGTAATATACATATGAACACTTCAAGCTCTGTACTGCCTTCATTAGTTATTAGTCAGTCCTTATCTCAGTTGCTAATCACATGATCACCTTATGAGCCTGCTGAGCGATTAACATACATTGTTTCGTAATGCATTGGCATTGCGGGTAATCAGGATCGCGAATACAGACCAACGCATGCCAGTACTAAGGATGTCTATTGTGTCGCCGACTAGCGGAATTCTTTAGAACTATGTAACAAACTCAAACGCCAACTGGCGTGGCAAGAATCCTACTCATTGAAGTTGGTCAGCAGGTTTGTTTTGTTTGTTATGGTTTTACGTCCTGGCAACATATAAGGTCATACCAGGATGGATAACGACTTTTGACTATGCACTTATGATGACTTTATAGTGCTGCCCCACTCGGAGACCAGGCCGCCAGCAACATGACCAAATTCCCCATTCAAGCCACATTATTCTGACACTGCGCTAACCAGTCCGTGCCCTATCCTATTAATGCCGAGCGCCAGACTAGGTAGCATCAAGTATCAACTGTGTACGCCATTTATTTGACTCGGCCTGTATTCGAACTCCTGACCTTCCACACGGGATTCAGCCACCATATCCGGTGTGTGTGGATATAGGTGCAAAGTGAGTTTAAATGAAAGGTAGGGCTGGGAGGGGCACCAACCCCAACTTCCAAAGGTAGGGATGGTAGGGTCACCAACCCCAACTTCCGAAGGTAGGTCTGGTAGGGGCACCTACCCCAACTTCCAAAGGTAGGGCTGGTTGGGGCACCAACCCCAACTTCCAAAGGTAGGGCTGGTAAGGGCACCAACCCCAACTTCCAAAGGGAGGGCTGGTAGGGGCACCAACCCCAACTTCCAAAGGGAGGGCTGGTAGAGGCAACAACCCCAACTTCCAAAGGGAGGGCTGGTAGGGGCACCTACCAACTTCCAAAGGGAGGGCTGATAGTGGCACCAACCCCAACTTCCAAAGGTAGGGCTGGTAGGGGCACCAACCCCAACTTCCAAAGGGAGGGCTGGTAGGGGCACCAACCCCAACTTCCAAAGGTAGGGCTGATAGGGGCACCAACCCCAACTTCCAAAGGTAGGGCTGGTAGGGGCACCTACCCCAACTTCCAAAGGGAGCGCTGGTAAGGGCACCAACCCCAACTTCCAAAGGGAGGGCTGGTAGGGGCACCAACCCCAACTTCCAAAGGGAGGGCTGGTAGGGGCACCTACCCCAACTTCCAAGGAGGGTGGTAGGGGCACCTACCCCAACTTCCAAAGGGAGGGCTGGTAGGGGCACCAACCCCAACTTCCAAAGGTAGGGCTGGTAGGGGCACCAACCCCAACTTCCAAAGGTAGGGCTGGTAGGGGCACCTACCCCAACTTCCAAAGGTAGGGCTGGTAGGGGCACCAACCCCAACTTCCAAAGGGAGGGCTGGTAGGGGCACCAACCCCAACTTCCAAAGGGAGGGCTGGTAGGGGCACCAACCCCAACTTCCAAAGGGAGGGCTGGTAGGGGCACCAACCCCAACTTCCAAAGGTAGGGCTGGTAGGGGCACCAACCCCAACTTCCAAAGGGAGGGCTGGTAGGGGCACCAACCCCAACTTCCAAAGGGAGGGCTGGTAGGGGCACCAACCCCAACTTCCAAAGGGAGGGCTGGTAGGGGCACCAACCCCAACTTCCAAAGGGAGGGCTGGTAGGGGCACCAACCCCAACTTCCAGCATGCAAGCTATAGCTGTGACCTGGCCTACTCGATCTCAGCTACCATCCTTGCTGAGTAACAGCCCACTGTCTCGCTAAAGTAATTGTGTAAGACGCTCGCACTAGAATGACACAAATGTGGATTCGAAACCCTCTCTGTGCACAATATTAACCTTTGTCTTCAACAGCTCCGCAAAACAGGTGGTTAAAGCTGCATAGTTCGATGAAGTATCAAATTGCAAAAACCAAAAACAATTATCTAAATTTGATTCTCCATATGAAACTTAGATAGTGATGCACTCATTGAACATTTGTTTCTGATTAATAAAGGAATATTGAGTCACTTTACTAGAACCTGTTACTGCATAAGCCTATGGTGTTTGTCTGCTTGCCAAAACTAATTTGTCATGTTTGGACTTCAAATACCTCAAAATTTAGGCATTTAAAATAAAAGTTCCTCCAAACTAAAGTAAAGTTAGATAATAATAACCAATCTAATATATGTGTCTAAGAAAAATGGCAGAAACTCAAAACCAACGGACTCTACAACTTTAAATATCATGCACCATAGCCACAGTTGATGGCATCGGCACAAATGCTTCCATGTATGCACGATTCAAAAGTAAAGAATAAACCTTTCCAAATGTATTTGTTAATATTGTCATGGGGGTGATGAAAATGGGAAATATCGTGCCTAGAGTGGGACTCGAACCCACATCTCTTTGCATTCCGGGCCAGTGTGCTAACCATTACACCACCTAGGCTCCCTGATATCAAGACACTCCCCACGCCTACCTGTCTATGTGGTTACTTGCCTGAGAGGTCAGTGCAGACCACTACACTCGTCCCCCTGGAATTGTAAGTCTTGTAATGCTTACAATTACATACATACAGGCAATGCACTAACACATACATACACAGGGTAGGTTCAACAACCATACAGCGCAAAGCTTGTACAGGATCCTGATCACGGCAACCAGTGTCATGGGGGTGATGAAAACGGGAAATACCGTGCCTAGAGCGGGACTCGAACCCGCATCTCTTTGCATTCCGGGCCAGTGTGCTAACCATTACACCACCTAGGCTCCCTGATATCAAGACACTCCCCACGCCTACCTGTCTATGTGGTTACTTGCCTGAGAGGTCAGTGCAGACCACTACAATATCTAAAAGTTCAACATTGTAGGCTATAGATACCCCCAGCAAACATAATACCCCTTCGTATTTATATTGGTATCTGCGCAGGGTTTATTTACCGTCCGCACATCTTTCATAATAATAATGATAATAATAACAATAATAATAATAAAAACAATATTTTTGTAGATCATCTTAGGTTTATTTCCTAATTCACAGAAGGGTTTCATTTTTCATAAGAGCCGCGAGTTCAATATTTAGCAATGACACTTCTTTCAATCATTCTTTGTTGAACCGAGAACTGATCACGACAGTCCGCTTATGAACAACAACACGACTTTTTTTTAAACCAAAGTGTTCATATCAAGCGCAATAAGAGCTCGAATACGCACCTGCCGCGCATCCCAGCGAAATTATAATGTCCACATGTAGACCTGTTTTCGCGGTCTATTTCTACTACAATCTATATGAGGTTGACAATTGTAATTTACTTTATAATCGACTAGCTATAATCAACTTTAGTTTTATTTTTATTATTTGTTTTAAATGCCCAATTTGGGGGTGTTTTAAGCGAACTTGCATAGTTTGATAAAACATTGAATTTTTTTTAGAGCAAAACATTTATCTAGATTTAAACCTACGTATCCACCATACGATACTGTTGCACTAATTAAGCATGTTTTGCTTCATAGAAGAGGATACCAAGTAAATTTAATAGAACTTGTTGCTTGTTGAAGCCTATGGGATTAGAGTTTTGACAAGTGCACCAAAATCAATTTGGCATGTTTACACCTCAGATATCTCCGAAGTTAGTCATTTTAAATTTTACTGCAAATTAATTAATGGCAAATTATAGCAATCAACATACTACATTTATCTCAGAAAATGCCAGAAACTCAAAACCATCGGACTGCAACTTCGATTTTATCCTGCACAGTGTTGTACACTATAGGGTTCAGCAGTACTAGGTTTTATTTAATTGACTTATAAGTATTCTTTCTATGCAGTAATAAATCTTTATGCAGCTTCAAGCTGGCTAAAGAAAAGAAGAGTGTCAGGATATCAGGTCATGGTGCTGGCGGCCTGGTATTCCAGTGGGGCAGCACTATAAAGTCGCCATGAATGCACAGTGTCACAAGTCTCCTATGATATAGATCTCACTGTGCTCCCCGCCAAGGCTCCAGATGCCATCCATTGTGCCCGGCCTCGTCCCCTATCGGGCATTTCTCAGTCTCACCCCACCCCGACTTGCCTTCCCACAAACATACGATATTCGGCGTCAACAACACAAAGGTAAGGACTATGCAGCTTTAAACCCTAAAACTGCAATTGTCCTGGAACCTCCTTGCTGTCATCCTTTCATCCTCTTCTTTCCTCCACCCACTCGTCACCCTACACCAAAACTCTGCCTTCCCATCCACCACCCCCTTCCACTTCCCCTTCCCCTCCCCCCCCCATCCTTCCCTCCCCCAGTTCGTCCCTCCCTCCTCATCCCTCCCTCTCCCTCCTCCTCCCTCTCCCTCCCTTTACCTCCCCACGTCTCACTGGCTGTTGGTCACTGCTCCCCTTCCCTGATTCACCGGTGCCTCCCCTCACTGACAAACATGCAATAATACCTGGGATAAACAGCACCGTTATCCAAATAACTAATAAAGACAGTGCGCATACTCCTCCTGAACTTCCGCTATCAGGAAGATCAAGTAACAATTGCTTGTAGGAAAGGAAAAAGTGTTCAGTATCGTGTGATATAAAAGAATAAACTACACCACTTTATTCACCTAAGACATCCTTTTGCTCGGCTTATTTCCCTAGTGTTTACCCACATGTCAGACTGGTTAGCTCAGTGTCAGGATAATGTGACTGAGTGGGACATCGGGTCATGGTGCCAGCAACTCGTATTTCCCAGTAGGTCAGCACTATAAGGTCGCCATGAGTGTGCACTGTCACAAGTCGGTACCGGTCCTGATATGATCGTACATGTTGCCAGGACGTAAAACTCCAATAACCAACCCATATGTCAAATTGGGTGTTGTGTTAGTTTACGCGTTCAATACGTCTTTAAGACGCAAACTTGTTTGTGGGAAGGCAAGTCGGGATGGGGTGAGACTGAGAAATGCCCGATAGGGGACGAGGCCGGGCACAATGGATGGCGTCTGGAGCCTTGGCGGGGAGCAGAGTGAGATTTATATCATAGGAGATATACGCCGATTTGGCCCCCTGGCTTGTTTATTGTTTTGCATCCTAGCAACATCTAAGGTCATATCAGGATGGACACCGACTTGTGACACTGCGCATTCATGGCGACTTTATAGTGCTGCCCCACTGGAATACCAGGCCGCCAGCACCATGACCTGATATCCTGACACTGAGCCAACCAGTCCTTGTCCTATCCTAATAATGCTGAGCGCCAGGCTAGAGAGCAACAAGTATCAATTTTAAAGTCATTGCTTTGACTCGACCAGGGTTCGAACACACCAACCCACGATCTACCAACACAGGAGACAGACGCTCTAACTCATTCGGCCATCCCATCTGGTCGGCCCCCTGGCAGTATACGACTAAACTAGCGGCGTAAAGAAGTACTACTGCCTAACTACACACAGTAAAAGGAGGGTGTGGGTGGCTGTAGCCGCGAGGGGAACTGGTGAGAAATGTGTGGTATGAAGTGTGCGACGTGTGCTGTGTGGTGTCATGGTGTGAAGTGAAGGTGTCATGGTGTGAAGTGAAGGTGTCATGGTGTGAGGTGTGTGGTGTGGTATGTCATGGTTTGATGTGATGGTGTGAAGGCGTGAATGTTTGTTGAAGTTCTCCATCCTGGCAATATCTAAGGTCATATCAGGATGGGTAACTCATTGCGACTGTATAGTGCTGCCCCATTGGAATATCAGGCCACCCGCACCATGAACCGATTTCCCATATTTTCCTGATACACTAACCTAGTAATGCCAAGCACCAGGCTAAGTAGCAACAAGCGTCAATTTTGTAAGTTATTGGTTCCACCTGCGCTCTACCATTCAGCAATAAGGAGCGCGGTGTGAGATTCAAGGTGTGAAGTATTCACATCTGACAGATGTGGCATCACGTGTGATGGATGTGGCATCACATGACGGATGAATTATCACGTCTGACGGACACCCGTGGTGTTCTCTATGGCAGAGTGGTTAGAGTGTGACTTTTTTCTAGGTCGGACTCCTAATCTGAAGGTCGGTGGTTTGATTCCCCATGCCCCCCATCTCTGCCAATTTGGATTTCCACCGATTTGTATAACTTACAGCATCATCAAAGGCCAGTTGCTCTCATACCATGTCTATGTGGTGTGGGAGGTTAAAAATCCCTAGGGTCGGTAAAAGTGTAGACTTGGGCTTTCTATCGACAAACTGTCTAATGGTGAAAACAAGTCTATAAAGACTTATCCATGATAGGCAGTATAAATCTTCAAGAAAATGAGGCACCACGCATGACGGATGGGGTATCACGTGTGACGGATGAAGTATCACATGTGATGGATGAAGTATTACGTGAGGGACGAGACCTCACGTGTTACGTATGAGGCATCACATATGACGGGTGCGGCATCACAAGTGATGGATGAAGTAGCACACATGGTGGATGGACCATCACGAGTGACGGATCAAGTAGCACACATGGTGGATGGACCACCACAAGTGATGGATGAAGTAGCACACATGGTGGATGGACCATCACGAGTGATGGATGAAGTAGCACACATGCTGGATGGACCATCACGAGTGATGGATGAGGTATCACACACATGCTGGATGGACCATCACGAGTGACAGATGAGGTAGCACACATGGTGGATGGACCATCACGAGTGACGGATCAAGTAGCACACATGGTGGATGGACCATCACAAGTGATGGATGAAGTAGCACACATGATGGATGGACCATCACGAGTGATGGATGAAGTAGCACACATGCTGGATGGACCATCATGAGTGACGGATGAGGTAGCACACACACATGCTGGATGGACCATCACGAGTGACAGATGAGGTAGCACACATGCTGGATGGACCATCATGAGTGACGGATGAGGTAGCACACACACATGCTGGATGGACCATCATGAGTGACAGATGAGGTAGCACACATGCTGGATGGACTATCACGAGTGACGGATGAGGTAGCACACATGGTGGATGAACCATCACGAGTGACAGATAAGGTAGCACACATGGTGGATGGACCATCACGAGTGACGGATGAGGTATCACGTGTGACGGATGAGGTTTCAACACAATGGACGAGGTTTCACACACGATGGATGAGGTATCATATGTGGCAGATGAGTTATCATACGTGATGGATGAGATATCATGTGTAACAGATGAGGTATCACCTATGATGTATGAAGTATCACGCATGACGGATGGACCATCACGCGTGACAGATGAGGTATCAAATGTGATGGATGCACACTGACATGGCGGAACACGTGCCCCAATAAGAGCGGCTTTCACCCACAGAAGCCGGGATCCACACCGATGAGTTGCTGCTGGTTATCAACGATGCACACGGATAATACACATCACCAGCCGACACTGCCGCACCTGATAAGCACCGACGAGTAGTCAGTGACCTTGACCCGCTCATCACCACTTCGCAAGGGTCACCGCGCCCTTTTGCAGCAGCGGTGCAGTGCAGGTCATGTCTGCAACCTGCCTCTCCTCCTGTAATAATGTTTTGTTTCTATCAACCCCGTCCTCGCTCCTCCCTACCCTCACCCTCCTCTGTCCCCTACCCACCCTCACCCTCCTCTGTCCCCTATCCACCTTCACCCGCCTCTGCCCTCTCTCCACCCTCACCCTCCTCTGTCCCATCCCCACGCTCACCATCCTCTGCCCCCTCCTGCCCCCTATCCACCCTCACCCTCCTATGCCCCCCACCCTCCTAGCCCCCCTCTCCAACCTCACCCTACTCGCCACCCTCACCCGACTCTGCCCCCCTCCCTACCTCCCCCTCCTCTGCACCCTATCGTCCACCACCACCTCCACCACTTACCACATTTCCACTCCTCCACATCCACACGTTCCAACCCTCCACGCCCTTTCCAACCCCCCACTCCCTTTCCCACCCACCAACTAAACCCCGACCTCCTCACTCAGTTGACACCTTCTGCTTCCAATGGCAATATCAAACCAACAAACTGTCAGACTATGTGAGATACTAAACCAACATGACAAAATAAATCCATATTACACCCTTTCCGAAGGTTATACAACTCCGTTGTAATAGCAATCTAAACCCTGACACTTTTGATAAGCAATGTGTGCTGCTAAAGAAATATGACAGAATACACCAATAACATGTTCAGTTGAACGAGACAATCTATTTCAGTAGCACAACTTTATTTGATGTAGCAAAACCAATCTAATATTTGCTTCATGGTTTAGAATGTACTAGCATGACATGTACATTATTCACTCCAAAACAAATATTTGCTTAATAATTTAGAATGTAATAGCATGGTCTACATTACTCAGTCCAAAAGCAAATATTTGCTTAATAATTTAGAATGTAATAGCAAAACATCTACATCATCCACTCCAAAAGCAAATATTTACTTCATGGTTTAGAATGTAATCGTGTGGCATCTACACTATTCACTCCAAAAGCTAATAATTACCAAATGGTTTAGAATGTAATTAAATTGGTATTTAAATGCATGACTGAATACATAAACCTTTATGAACTACGTGGATCTTTTATTATCCGACGCAACATCAATTGCAAAATGGGATGCCATCATTGTATATAACATAACAGAACCTGGAGATTTCTCATGGGGAATTATGAGTGGGGTTAGATAAGGGGTCATGCAAAGTTTTCAACATGTCCACAACAATACAAAACACACAATGTACGACTGTGAACATGTTGAAAACTTTGACTGACCCCCATAAATGAATGTGGCAATGAATGCTCTCTGTATGCAATACTTGCCACTTTCCATGATTGCGTGGTCAGTGCAGCGTCAAAAAGATACGGGTCACACTGAGAGAAAGAGCATCACATGTGACAATCAGAAGGCTCAGACTCCCAAGAGGTCTGTCTGCTAGCCAATGGCAGTGGGGTAGGTGTGTGGGTGCGGGGGGTGGGGGGTGAAGGGGGAGGGATTACCTAAATAAACCTTCAGATATCTGAATTCTCGACAATGTTCTCCAGCAGTATGGAACCACCATGTGGAAACCATCATCACCAACACCATCACCATCACCATCACCATCACTACCACCATCACCGTCACCACTACCTGAATACCAGATGGGATGGCCGGATCAGATGGCCGGATGAGATGAGCATCCGTCTCCTGTTCTCTTGGTAAATCGTGGGATTCGAACCCATGTGATCGAACCCTGGTCGAGGCAAACCAATGACTTTAAAATTGATACTTGTCATTTTTTAGCAAGGCGCTCAGCATTATTAGGATGGGGGAATGAATTGTCTGGCTCAGTGTCAGGATAATGTGGAATATCAGGTCATGGTACTGGTGGTTATGCCTCCCAGTGGAGCAGAACTATAAAGTCGCCATGAGTACACACTGTCACAATTCGGTACCCATGCTCATATGACCTTAGATGTTGCCAGGACATAAAACAACCACCAACCGACCAACCACCACATGAACTCTGCCATGCAGATCACTCTGCATTATCCAGCTAAAGACGGGAATACAAGGGAAAATCTCCATTTTTTAATGTCATAAGAGGGAAAATTACCCCTTTTTGTAAATATCAAACTAGGAAGTTTTTTTTGTGTGAAGCTGATGTGTTTGGGGCGTGGTTGTGGGTTTAGCGCCGGACACGCCCGACTGACCACTGCGGTACGCGATCAACTCTGGTTATCCTCCAGTGAACAGACACCCCCCCCCCCCCACCGCCCGCCTCGCTTCTTCGCATGGGTCAGTCTCCCACTGCAGGGGGGCGGCTGGGGCGGTCGGGGGGGGGGGTAGAGGGCGGGTTGCGCGTGCGTAGATTTGGGCGACTTCCAACGAACAAAAACAAACGCATTTCAACAAATTAGCCTGCTTTGTCTGAAATCCTAAGTATCACTCACCCGGCCGTTGTTACGCTAGTACTTGTTGTACTAGTTGTAGTAGGGTTAATACTAAGTATCACCAAAGACCCTATAACACTAAGACGGCTCACTCCCAATCTCTCCCATGGTATTGTAAATTTTGCAGTGCCATCTTGTGGTGGGTTTGATCAGCCCAGCTGATGGCTGGTGATTCACATGTAAACACATAGGCCTACAAGGTGAGAGGGTGAGTTTAAAATTTTTAAAAGAGAGATTGCCTGTCATTTGGATTTGGTGGATGTTGCGCCTACTGCCTGGTCCTCACCTCCCTCTGCCCCACCCTCCCTCATTCCTCTGCCCTCCCCCGTTCTCTCCCCCTTCCTCACCCTCACCACATCAATAAACCCCAACCACATCCCTAAACCCCCACCACATCCCTAAACCCCCACCACACACCTACCAAGCAACAGCAGGGTTTCTTCTGACATGCCAATGCTATCAAAATGATCAAACCCACCACCTGGTGCGCTGGCTGTTCTCTTGATTTCACAGTACAGGCTGAGTGAGTCGTCTTAGTGTTATAGGGTCTTTGGTATCACCCACCCGGCCCTTGTTACGTTAGTACTTGTGGTAGGGTTCGACGAATAGACACCATCGTTTCCTTCCTACTGACGTCACTTATAAATAACAGTGTGCCACAATTGCCAAGTGCGAAGCCGCCATCAATTTATGGTTCTCAACTTATATTGGCGGAAGAATGATAAGAGAAGGAAGAGCAGTGGTGGGTGTGTGTGTGTGGTTGGGAGGGAGGGAGGGAGGGAAGGAGGGAGGGGGAGGAGGGATGAGTGGTAGGGATGGTGTGTGTGTGTGGCTAGGGTTGAAGAGACATCGTCATCTGATATTTGCTCTTTCATTTTACCCCTTCGATAATCATGACAATGATGTATGACGCCCATAAGGGATGTGACAGATAGTGAATCTGATCTCCTCACCCCCGCCCCCCCGCACCACCCCGCCCGCCCCCTACTAAGGACTACACGCATGAGTCTACTAACAGGCTCTCATAGAATAATCAACCTGCCCCCCCTCCCCCCGCCATTTATCGGTTCTACTAGAACATCACCGACTCCTTTTGCCATTAGTTCAGCATTAGTGCGTTGGTGTTTGCATATATATACAGCTGAGTGCGTCGCACAAACAATTCGTAGATTATGACCACAAAAAGAACATCTTCATGAGTGGCAGCTGCATCAGCTGTTTGGCGACTAGCTTTGATTAGTTGTTGGGAGTTCTAAGTCCTGGCAACATCTAAGGTAATATCACGTCTTGGCAACATCTAAGGTCATTTCAGGACGAGTACCGACTTGTGACAATGTGCACTCATGCGAATTAATAGTGCGGCCCCTATGGGAAATCAAGCCACCAGCACCATGACCCGATATCCCACCCAGTCACATTATCCTGACACTCAGCTACCCAGTCCTTGCCCTATCCTATTAATGCCGAGCGCCAAGCTAGGAAGCGACAAGTATCAATTTTGTAAGTCATTGGTTTGACACGACCGGGAATCGAACTCCTGATCTCCCACACGTGGCGACTAGCAAGTTGATTAGTGCCAAATCCTGGTGCTGATCTGAGCAAATGAGGTAATGCACTGAGGGGAGGGGGGCTGGGATCCCCAAACACTGGGGTCGTCTGTGGCTGGCCGAACCCTCCTCCTCACACTCGCACACGCACACACACACTCACACGCACAGGACGAGAGAAGTGGGTGAAAACTGAACCAAAATTGAAGTTAATTTTAATTAATGCAATCACCTTTTTTTCGGAAGCAATTATTTAATCAATTATTACTACTGGAAAGGAGGCACGTGCTGAAATATTACGGTTTTTGTGTCCGGGGGGTTTGGGGCTTGTGTGTGTGTGTGTTGGGGGGGGGGGGTTATTAATTGAATATTAAAGAACCAGAAAGGTGAATATGGATTTCGTGGATGAGGAGGGAAGGTGGGTAGAGGTGAGGTGTACATATTATGTAAACCAACCTCCCTTCATGTCTATATCCCAGCTAATCATGCTGTTAACAATAAATTTGGAACCGAACTGATGTTCCATCAAGTAGTACCTCCCAAACGTGCCAGAATCCCAGGATTATTTATTTAGAATTCCAATCTCATTTGAGCAATAACCGATCCCGATATTTCTGTGCCCGTGGGTTAAAAAAAAGTCACCTAAAACCTATTATTATGTTCTTATTTATTCTTATTCTTTTAAATGTTTATCATTTTGATTCCAAATTTAGAAAAACAATTTGATCTTACCAAAATACGACAATGACCTGTTCGGGCCAAGAATTCCCTGCCTCGCCTTTCTTTTCCTTTTACTTTCCACCTTCCCTCTTCCTCTCCACCCCCCCCCCCCTCTCCCCCCCCCCCTCTCTCCCACTCCCCTCCCCTCTCTCCCCCTCCCCCCTCTCCCCTCTCCCCTCTCCTCTCTCTCCCCCTCCCTCCTCCCCCCCTCTCCCCCTCTCTCCACCTCCCCTCTCCCCCCCCCCCCCCTCTCCCACTCCTCTTCCCCCCCCTCTCCCCCAACTCTCCTTCCCCCTCCCCTCTCCTCTCCCCCCTTCTCCTCTCCCTCCCCCCGCCCCTTACCACCATCCTCTGACGCCTCTACCCCTTACCCTCCCCTCCCCCCTCCTCTCCACCAAGAGTGCTTTTGCAAAACGTCCTTGATCAAAGCCGTAGTATTACCTCCCAGTTTCTTTTCAGGGGGACTCCGACAAAACTCCTTTGGGCATTCAACTGGGGGCGGCGGGGGCGGCGGGGGCACTTAGGCCGACGTTTTAGCCAGTTGTGAATTAATTGCGTCTGTTTTCGATTGGGCTAATTTCTATCTAAATGTTGAATGCCGTCTAATGGTACGGAAGTGCTTCCTAGGTAGCATTCACAATTGGCACACTTCGCCCGTAATATCCTGCAAAATCATTGCGGGACAAAGTCGGGGCGGATGCGGGGCAGAGGCAGGGTGGAGTCGGGGCGGCTGGGATCCCTGACTGAACACAGCTTGGTTCGGGGGCGGGCGGACAGCGGGCGGGCTTTGCCCCCAGCAGCCTCTGTGCGCAGCCGCAGACGCAGGGGCATACACATGGGCGGAAGAGGAGGAAGAGCGAAGCAATAGGCGCATTGACACGCATTGCGAAATAATCAAAGGATCATATCCATATTGCAATAACTTGGGAGGAGTAAGTGGACCCGAACCGCCGGATTGACCGTTAACACCAACTGACGGTAACACCCCCCCCCCCGCCCCCAACATCCACACCACACACACCACACACACCACACACACCACACACACCACACACACACCACACACACCTCGCCGAGCCCCACAGTTTGAATTGGATTGAAAGCTCTAGTCGGGGACAACTTTTCATGCTGGACAGACTTTCCACAGATTTGTTTTTTTCATGGGAAATCTGCCCCCCCCCCCCCCGGCAATTATATCTTTTCTGAACTGCGTCAAACTCAAAGGCAGTGCCCAGAATGTGACGCCACCTGCCCCCGCTGTGTGGCGCTGCTGTGTGAATGAAAGGGGTGGGATGATGGAAGGGGTGGAATGTTCGCAAAAGCACAAATATGTATGTGTATAGATATATGACTATGTGTTGATATAATTAGATGCATAGAAATATATGTAGATATATACATATACAGATGCACATATACATGTACATATAAATGCATACACATATATACACGATACATATAGGCACAATACATATATACACATAGACACATACATATATATACTATAATACACATACATACATACATATAAATTCATACATATAAACACATACATATAAATAGATATAAATAACGGCATCCCCTTGATGTTTCACTGTCCATTTCTAACCAACAAGATATTTGCTGCAGAAAGGGCATTCTCTCCTTCCTGCTTCCTCCAAACCGTGAGCCAACGGTCATCCTGCTCAATATATATATATATGAGCAGTTGGGGGTGGCTAGGGTTGGCGAGGCTGGGTGGCTGGGTGGCTGGGTGGCTGGGTGGCTGGGTGGGTTACCCGTCGAAAGCAGGCACTTAACGCAGGTCTTGTGGATGTCGGGACTGGCGGGCGAGCTGCTCATTACAGTAATCACCGCTGGGTCGACTTATTTATACCCCGCCGCCCTCCTCGGACCGGCTGCAGGCCCCGCGCAGGTGGAAGTCACCGGCACGCCTCCACAGACGGGGAAGCACGGCCGGCACCCCGGCACCCACACCGACATGCGGGGAGGCGGGATGGCGGGGGGGGGGGGGGGTGAAGGGGGGGAAGGCAGGCGGGTAGGCAGGCGGGTAGGCAGGCGGGTAGGCAGGCGGGAAGGCAGGCGGGAAGGCAGGCGGGAAGGCAGGCGGGAAGGCAGGCGGGAAGGCAGGCGGGAAGGCAGGCGGGAAGGCAGGCGGGAAGGCAGGAAGGAAGGCAGTCGAGAAAGCCGGCGGGAAGGCAGGTGGGAAGGCAGGCGCGAATGCAGGCGGAAATGGAGGCGGGAAGCAGGAAGGCGGGCGGGCTGGTGGGGGGGGGGGGCGAACGAGCAGGTGGGTGAGCGAGCAGGCGGGCAGGCAGGCACACAAGAATGCAGATGGACATATATACAAGTAGGCAGGTTGACAGATATGCAAGCAGGCAAGTGGACAGGGAGACATATGGAAGGCTTTGTTGGAGTATTACGTCCTAGCCAGATCTAAGGTCATATCAGGACGGGTACTATTACTAAAGTGTGACAGTGTGCACTCATTGTGACTTTATAATTATAGGGCTGCCCCACTAGGAGACCAGGGCCACCCGCACCATGACTTCATTTCCCACTCACATACTTCTGATACCGAGCTAACCAGTCCATGCCTTATCCTAGTAATAACGACCGCCAGGCTAGGTATCGACAAGTATCAATTCTATAAGTCATTGGCTTGACAGAGTAAGGTTTAGAACCTTGACCTTCCGCACGGGAAGCCTGCCCCTATCTCCTCTCCCCTCCCTCCTCCTCTCCCTCCCCCTCCTCTCCCTCCCCCTCCTCCTCTCCCTCCCCTCCTCTCCCCTCCCCTCCCCTCCCTCCCCCTCCCTCCCCCTCCTCTCCCTCCCCCTCCTCTCCCTCCCCCCCCTCCTCCTCCCCTCCCCTTCCTCCCCCTCCCCCCTCCTCTCCCTCCCCTCCTCTCCCTCCCCCTCTCTCCCTTCCCTCCCCATCCTCTCCCTCCCTCTCCTCCCTCTCCCTCCCCTCTCCCTCCCTTCTCCCTCCCCTCTCCCTCCCCCTCGCTCCCCTCTCCTTCCCCTCCCCTCCCCCACATCCCGTACTGGCCTATGAGGACAGCCCTCAGCGGTGTCGTCAAAAGGGCGGGGATTTCTACATCAGAATACTCCTATGTTTCCAGTTCCGCTACTCCCACTGTACAGACCTTCCGCTACTCCCACTGTACCGACCTTCCGCTACTCCCACTGTACAGACCTTCCACTACTCCCACTGTACATACCTTCCGCTACTCCCACTGTACATACCTTCCGCTACTCCCACTGTACATACCTTCCGCTACTCCCACTGTACATACCTTCCGCTACTCCCACTGTACAGACCTTCCGCTACTCCCACTGTACCGACCTTCCGCTACTCCCACTGTACAGACCTTCCGCTACTCCCACTGAACCGACCTTCCGCTACTCCCACTGAACCGACCTTCCGCTACTCCCACTGTACAGACCTTCCTGATAACAACCGGGTGCACCATATATCTTTACAATATTGTACACGGGCCCTTGTCTGTATCGTGGAATCATTAGCAACTGCACCCCCGAACAGCGAGTCAACGTGCCTCAGCAGCCAACAATAGGTTTGATTGATTGATTGGTGGTTGCTTTCCACCGTGTTGGCAGCATAAGCCATATTCACGGCGAGAAATGTTTGGTTTTTGTTCAAACCATCACATTTACATGTAAAAGCAGACAATCAATTATGTGCCAATAGGTGCTCATTAAATTTAAAAGCTGACAATCATATATTTGTGGCCAAGGGAAACAAATTCCCATAGAAAAAGAAAAGTTGTATTAATAATTGATAGAATTTATTTAGTAAACTATATGAGGTGGTACATTCCAGCTGCCTTCAAAAAGGCTAAAATATTTTCAAGCATCTGTAAGCCACGAGTGGCCAATACGGCAGCGGCTAAGGACCACTTGGTCCCACCGACCTCCCGCATGAGTCTGTGGTGGTTTTCCCACTAATGGTTCAATTTCTTTAAGTTTATTAATGTTTTCATCCCACTCATGATGCCATTTGGATTTTATGTGGGTGGCTATTAGTGGCCAACAAAAGGAGTGGGGTGTTGGTGGGTTATATGAGGAATTACCATTACTGTACTGTGTATTAACTAGTGTCGTGAGGGTGATGACAATTGGGAAATAGTGTGTCTAGAGAAGGATTCAAACACACTTTTTTGCTTACTGGGCCTATCATGCTTACCATTACACTGATCCCTGATGCAAAGACTCTGTCCACACCTCTCTGGCTACGTTGCTCCTTGCCTGAGAGGTCAGCGCTGACTACTAGCCCTGTCACATTACGATGCTTCTCGCCAACGTGTGTCGACGTATGTGATTTTTGGGCGGGACGTCGGGACACGTCAGGAAGCATAATGCACGCGTTAGGCACGCGTTGGTACACGTTGATGGATGCCGATGGTCGGCGAGGATCGGTGGGGTGCGGCGGGGCACGTCGAAAGTTTTGTGCTTGCACAAAACCTTTGACGTGTGCCAACGTGTGGGTGCCAACATTATGGGGATGTTAGGCGCACGTTGAGATCCATTGGACGCGCTAGAATAATGTTATGCGAACGTTATGTGCATGCCACGCCCGTGTGACAGTCGTTCCCACATGTTGCGCCAAATTGTTGCTTTGCAGTTTTATGTCCTAGCTACATCTAAGGTCATATCAGGACGGCATGCCAAAACTTTTTTTTCTCACGCATTGATATAGGTTACCACAACGTCGGCCGCATGTTACCAACACATTCCGCTGACGTCAAACTTGTTCTCACCGCACCGAAAAGTTTGACGTTTCTCGACTTGTTTGCGAGTTGGCAGCTCGCCAGCGAGAAGCGTCATAATGTGACAGGGCCATTACATCAGCCCTGCTAAGATTCCTTTTTGTGATCTCATATTGTTGCGCATTCCCATTCATAGCAGTATTCTGCAGAATGAATTGTCTTTTCTTTCTTTCTTAATTTTTCTTTCTAAACCGGAAGGTCCTTCCTTCCACTCTTTGCTGGTCCCGATACCGCCCACATTGATTTGACTAAACCGCCGCTGGGCAACTAGCGAAATCATTGATCCTGGCCACATTTGCATTCCTCCATCCCGACCCCCCTCTACTACTCCCCACGCCCACCCACACCCACCCTACATCCACCCCCACACATCCCTCCTCCACCCCACCCATCCACCACCACCACCTCCACCCGCACCCACCGCACCTCCACACACACACACACACACACAACTCCAGTAACCAGCGCATCCTCCTGCGCCTTCTACTTCCCGCCATTTCACTGGAAGTATATTTCTAATTCTAAGAAAACAAAATGAAGAGCATTATCAGCCCCGACATGAAGCACTTCACTGAAACACCAATGAGAACGCTGCAAGCCGGCGTCCCAGTTCGGGTAATTGTGCGCGTGCAGACTAGGAACGTATTCCTACATGTTCACCGCCGGCCTAACTACTTATTTTGGAGGAGTCAATCGGCAGACTGCTAGTAAGACGCAACCAGGGGGTGTCAAACTTTTGGTGCAGGCCAGTGGCATCGTTTTGAGAAGAGCGACTGGTGGCATAACTGAGGGACAACTCGGCTTGTCGCTAGCAATAATACGCCACTTCCGAGGGACCAAATTTGGTGCACAAACAATCACTAGTATCAAATGGGTGAAGGTGAAGCATACTTGAACATTGCAACCTGCTATGCATACCATTACATACATACCATTACGCACACACCATTACATATGCACCATTACATACACACCATTACATACCCACCATTACATACGCACCATTACATATGCACCATTACATAGCACCATTACATACACACCATTACATACGCACTATTACATATGCACCATTACATACATACCATTACATAAATACCATTACATACACACCATTATATACACACCATTACATACGCACCAATACAAAACACCATTACATATGCACCATTACACACATACCATTACATACACACCATTACATACATACCATTACATAAATACCATTACATACACACCATTACATACACACCATTACATACATACCATTAAACACATACCATTACATACATACCATTAGATACACACCATTACATATGCACCATTACATACACACCATTATGTATGTACCATTACATACACACCATTACATACACACCAGTACACACGCACCATTACATATGCACCATTACATACACACCATTACATACACACCATTACATATGCACCATTATGTACGTACCATTAAATACACACCATTACACATGCACCATTGCATATGCAGCATTATATATGTACCATTACATACACACCATTACATATGCACCATTACATATGCACCATTACATATGCACCTTTACATACATAGCATTACCTACACACTATTACATACGCACCATTACATATGCACCATTATGTATATACTGTCGCGGGGGTGATGAAAATGGGAAATACTGCGCCTAGAGCGGGACTCGAACCCGCATCTCTTTGCATTCCAGGCCAGTGTGCTAACCATTACACCACCTAGGCTCCCTGATATCAACACACTCCCCACGCCTACCTGTCTATGTGGTTACTTGCCTGAGAGGTCAGTGCAGACCACTACACTCGTCCCCCTGGAATTGTAAGTCTTGTAATGCTTACAATTACATACATACAGGCAATGCACTAACACATACATACACAGGGTAGGTTCAACAACCATACAGCGCAAAGCTTGTACAGGATCCTGATCACGGCAACCAGTGTCGTGGGGGTGATGAAAATGGGAAATACTGCGCCTAGAGCGGGACTCGAACCCACATCTCTTTGCATTCCAGGCCAGTGTGCTAACCATTACACCACCTAGGCTCCCTGATATCAACACACTCCCCACGCCTACCTGTCTATGTGGTTACTTGCCTGAGAGGTCAGTGCAGACCACTACACTACCATTACATACACACTATTACATATGCACCATTACATACACACCATTACATATGCACCATTACATATGCACCATTACATACACACCATTACATATGCACCATTACACACACCATTATGTATGTACCATTACATACACACCATTACATATGCACCATTACATATACACCATTACATATGCACCATTACATACATACCATTACATCCGCACCATTACATACACACCATTACATACGCACCATTACATATGCACCATTACATACATACCTTTACATCCACACCATTACATATGCACCATTACATGCACACCATTACATGATACCATTACATAATATGTACCATTACATAATACCATTACATACGTACCATGACATATATACCATTAATTACATTACAAATATTACAAAGATAGGGCTGATAGGGGAACTCACCCGGCCTCTACTTCCGGTTGTGTAAACTACACCAGGTCCCACATTCAGGGCCTCAACACAAACCAGTAGAGAGCAATTCAGAAGATGTGTATTGACGTAACCGAATTGGTTACATCCTCCCGCATCCAACAAGTTGAATACAGATCTATTCCCACCTCCCCCGCCCCACGTCCTGCTGAAACGCAGGCTTAGCGAGATCAGGGTGGTGATATCACACACCCTGCATCACACACACACCCCATACACCTCACACACCCCATACACCACACACACCTCATACACCACACACACACCTCATACACCACACACACACCTCATACACCACACACCCACCTCATACACCACACACACACCTCATACACCACACACACACCTCATACACCACACACACGTCATACACCCCACACACCCCCATACACCACACACACCCCATACACCACACACATCCCATACACCACACACACACCTCATACATCCCACACACCCCCATACACCCCACACACCCCATACACCACACCCACCCCATACACCACACACACCCCATAAACCACACACACCCCATACACCCCCATACACACACACACCCCATACACCCCATACCCACACACACCACACACCCTCTACACCACACCCCCACCCCATACACCACTCCCATACACCACACCCCCACCCCATACACCACACTCCCCATACACCACACACACCCCATACACCCCACACACACCCTACAACACACACACAACCTACACCCCACACACCCTACATCCCACACACCCTACACCACACACACCCTACACCACACACACCCTACACCACACACACCCAACACCACAATCCCTACACCACACACCCTACACCACACACACCCTACACCACACACACCCTACACCACACACAGCATATACCACACACCATACACCACACACCACACACCACACCAGACATATCCTACACCACACACACCCTACATACACCACACACACATTCCCCCCACACACCCACACCCTTGCACACACTTCACCTCTGTAAAACACGAACAGGCTTGGTGAAGGCCCTGTCACACTATGACGTAACGACGTCAACGTAGGGAGAACGTGAAAAACGTTGAACTTCTCGGCGTAGTATGCAAATTTGGGCACAAGTTGAATGTGGATGCAGCATAGTGGACGAGAGCGTAACGTTGGTAAAGCATAGTGATACCGTCATTCAACGAGAGAGGACAACGTCATTATGCTAACGGAACGTTATGAATGTTATTCCATCGCCAGAAGAACGTTACGTGATGCTACATACGTCATGAGACGGTGGCGAAACGTTGAACGTACATTGAACATACGTTCTCCTGACGTTCTCCTGCCGTTATCCTGATGTTCTCATTACGCCGCGTGGACATTTCCATCCGGTTTAATGTGGGTCAACGTAGTGGAACGTAGTTGAACGTAGTGAGCAGCGTTTGACTAACATCCGTTTAACGTCATTGACGTTCGCTGAATGTGTACAGAATGTACGGTGAACGTAAACCCTTACGTTCGAGGTACATCTAAAGTTTTGAACATGTCCAAAACCTCGATGTAACTCGACGTAACACGACGTAATGTGACGTAGCTCAATGTCAGTCTCACATCATTCTGACGTCATCATAACGTAATCCAACGTATGTCAACGTAATGACGAAAAATCACCACGTCAGGCTTACGTTGGCTCATTAAGTATGAGCTGCGTGGAGTAACTGCTTTATTTCTCCACGTCCGTTTTCCCCGCCAATCTCCCACGTGACCCCGGTGGCCTCTGGTGACACCTCGTGACCTCGTCGGGGGGCCAGAAGCTATACGCACTTCACATACATTACAATCCCCATACACACAGCATCGACATACACACCCCGTCGACATAGACAACCACCCCATATACACATTCACCCCCCCATAAACACTCCCAATACACATACACACACCCCATACACATACACCCACCCCATACACATACCCCAGACACGCACACACACCAGACGGGGTGGCCGAGTGGGTTGGGGCGTCCGTCTCCCGTGCTGGTAGATCGTGGGGTCGTGGGTTCGAGTCCCGGTCGAGTCAAACCAATGACTTTAAAATTGATACTTGTCGCTTCCTAGCCAGGCGCTCGGCATTATTAGGATAGGGCAAGGACTGGTGTGCTCAGTGTCAGGATAATGTGACTGAGTGGGATACCAGGTCATGGTGCCGGCGGCCTGGTTTCCCAGTGGGACAGCACTATAAAGTCGCCATGAGTGCGCACTGTCACAAGTCGGTACCCGTCCTGATATGACCTTAGATGTTGCTAGGACGTAAAACAACAACAAACAAACAAACAAACGCACACACACTCCCGACACACCCCAGACACGCACACACACCCCAGACACGGACACACACCCCAGACACGCGCACACACCCCTAACACACCCCAAACACCCCCTAATAAACGTACACACACCCGATACACATACCCCCTATACATACATACACCCCATACACATACACCACTATACATACACACCACGTATGCACACACACCCTGTACACATGCACACCCACCCTATATACATGCACACAGACCCTACACAAATGCACACACCCCCTATACACATGCACACACACCATATACACATGCACACACACCCTATACACATGCACACACACCCTATACACATGCACTCACACCCTGTACACATGCACACACACCCTATACACATGCGCACACGTACACCCTCTTGATCATTTGCAATTTATCTCTGGGCTGTATCGATCTGTTCATTGAGCTGCTCTAATGGTAGCATTTCAATGACGTTTATGCTATGGACTGTTGACCTACCGTGACTAATGCTGCCACTCGTACCGGGAAACTCACCTGCAGGAAAAGAACAGAACATAGATTTAGACGCGATATAACTCAAATTGGTACTCACTTGTATTGTAAAGAAATTATTGACCAGCATTAATATTTGTAATCTATATTGGAGAGGATGATACATGATTGTTATCACAAACCCACTAGAAAACCGCCATGAGCAACACCAACACACCAGATATGATATCACATAATCACTTGATAAAAGGCAGAGTACTAGCTTCCAATGTATATGTGAGTTTCTATATGACCTTAGATGTTGCTAGGACGTAAAACAACAAAAACAAAACAAAAATACCAATTTTCTATCAATGCATTTAACCTCTACAAAAAGTCTAGATTTCGATGTACAGTAATATATATAGTGGATCTTTTAATGATTCGTGATGGTTGGTTGATTAATTGATTGATTGTGGTTTCATGTTGTCATACTCATCGTAGGAAGTGCTTAACATTTATTGTCATATTATTTATTGTTTAACCACGTGTAAAATATTCCGATAATTGCATATTGGTGGGTGATGTGAACTGGTCAACTAGGGATTACAAATGTTATATAAAAGGTAAATGGCGTAATGTGACCAAATGCATATGGTATTGTGTAGTATTGGTGATCCTTTACTTAGATTAAATAGACATTGTGTATTCTATAGATAGTGTGAGAGGGGCACTACTGTTAGTGTGATAGGGCCTTAGCAGCTCTGCTCACAACCCCCCCCCCCCCCCAGCTGTTAGCTACAGATCACTGCACACCCAGACACAACAGGGCAGTGAGGCCAAAACAACCAAGGCATGGGTACAAGTTGGTTGCTGTTAATTGGTGGATATATGGATGCTTACTGTTGATTGGAGGATCTGGTCATGTGACAGGCCATCTTCAATTCTAAAACCACTATATAATAATAAACCTGAGGGTGCAAGCTCTCTCTACCTTAACTCTATAACTCTGCCTTTCTCCTACTTGCCTGTAGTGATTTACGATTTAGCCTGCCTACACAACTACAGCTGCCAGCCGACTACTTTACACACACATTATACACAGGCGTACATTCATTATTGTTCATAACAATAAATAATGGGCAATGATAACTTAGATGAATCTAAATCTAGACCAACTGTAGCTGTTAGTTGTTACACGTGTTCATATATTTATTAGCTAATTATTTTAAATACATGGCAGAGTCCAATAACCATTTTACATTAAATGGGAACTACACCAGGTCCCACCTTCAGTCCTTCAACAGAAACCAGTAGCGAGCAATTCAGAAGATGTGTATTGACGTCACTGAATTGGTTACATCCTCCCGCATCCAACAAGTTTAATACAGAAAATGTAATACTACCTCCCAAAATGTAATACTCCCTCCCAAAGTTTTGACCCAATGCCCTAGGTTTAACTAACTGCGCATGCTCCACGGAAAGCGTGCATTGGCACATACTATAGGCTACCACAAGCCTGCATCAAAGAAGAGGATAATAATAATAATATACATATGTCATCGGGGTGATGAAAATGGGAAATATTGCGCCTAGAGCGGGACTCGAACCCACATCTCTTTGCATTCCAGGCCAGTGTGCTAACCAATACACCACCTAGGCTCCCTCATATCACCACACTACCCACGCCTATCTGTCTATGTGGTTACTTGCCTGAGAGGTCAATGCAGACTACTACACATACATATCGAGTTCAACATAGAAGAGGCGGGAGGAAAACAGGGAAGGGAAAATATGCGATGACGTCAACATTTAGGAGTAAGCAACATGGCTTCCACATTGAGTGGGCGTCTCCCTGTTTTTGCAGGAAAAGTCAATACCCGTAAGGTTTCACGTGATTTCTGTTTCGCAGACGGGACCAGACCACCGCAATGACTGTCTGGTGCCTCTGAATAGTAGGTGTAATATTCAAGTGGTTGCCGTTTATACTGGCGGTGGTCACAATGCGAGGTATAGACACAGTGGTAAGGTGATAGGACTTCCCCACTGTGAGATCTGGCTACTGACATCATGAACTTGAGATCCTAGTTAGTCACATTATCCTGACACCCGAGCTCAGCAGTCCTTGCCCTATACCATGACATATAATAGACCTGCTTGATCGATTGACGTATTGAATAGTTGATTGATTGATTGATTGATTGCTGATGGTTTAACACAAGAGCCATATTCATGGTGAAAAGCTAGGGGTAGTTATTCTGTCAGTCTTTGTCGATCTGATTCACATGCTTACCTTGAAATTTACACGAATCTCCAAAATGGTCAGATCCATGTTAACTGATAGCAAAAAAAAACCATATATGATGCAATTTTGAGGTGGTTAAACTTTTGTCAAGTGACAGTGAAATCAAACTCACAAAAATTAGCCAAAATAGCCTAATGTTGCCCAAGTGCTAGCGTTCAATACACCGCATATATAGTTGGCGCTTTAACTGTTTAAGGTGAAACACTCCCTACCCAGAATGCAGCTCTCCTGGCGTTTCAGGGAGCATTTCAATCACATTCACCACCAGCGTTCCCCGTACGCCTCCACTTCCGGTCCCCTTTGTGCATGCGCAGACGGCAGCGCCGGAAGCCGCTGGAGACGTTTTGTTACCGATCACCCAAACTGCCCGTTTATCGCCCATCCCATTCTGCGCAGGTCTATGCGCCTCCCCTGAATATTCCCGCCACGACAGTGGTGGCGCCATCCAGCGGGCACCCAGGGAATTTTACCAACAAATCACTGGCAGCTTTAAAGAAAAAAAATTTAATCAGCCATTACTAACCAGACACCTCAACAACTCACTCACACCCTTTCACACATACCATACCCTCTCCACCTCATCCCCTCCACCCATACCCCCCCCCCCATTTTACATTTACATGTAGGGTGTTAATAAGATCACCATGACGAGGTTTTTTTTCCTATTTCCAGGGCTTTATGAGACCAGATGTTCGCATAACTTTTAAATTGGTGAAAAACACTCTGAAACTTTTATCAGATCTCTGTGGATCTGCATCAATGATCCCTGGTGTCTGCTTCACTAACAGGCAGTCGATTATTACACTGGGATGATAACGCCCAAACTAAGCCTTGCCATTGCTGTCAGAGGGCAGATGGGTGGTGTAAATCCGCTATAAGGCCTTTTCCACACAGCGAGCAGCACAGTGAACTGTCTGTCACCCACATTAGTTATTTCACTGCCGCTAGAGGGCGGATTGGTGGTGGATATTGTCTAATGCATCTAAGATCAAATAAATCGCCGACATATTCGACAAACACTCAGCAAAGTGCGACCATTTTATAAACCAGATGGGATGGCAAATCGGTAAGAGTGCTAGCTTCGCACAAGGTGCGTGCAGATAAAAGGAAAGTTTGCTTTATTTAACGACGCCTCTAGAGCACATTGATTTTCATATCGGCTATTGGACATCAAACATATGGTCATTCTGACATATTTCTTTGGAGGAAATCTGCTCTTTCTGATAAGCAGCAAGGGATCTTTTATATGCACTTTCCCACAGACAGGACAGACAGATGAACCAGTTGTGGACCACTAGTTGGAATGGAAAATAGCCCAAACTGCAAATGGGTCCAGTGAGCAGGATCGATCGGATGACCCAAACCTTCACAAGTGGACACTCTACCACCTGAGCTACATCCCGCTCCCCAAAGTGCATCCAGATGGTCGTCGATTCGAACCCCGGCCGAATCAAGCCAATAATTTACTAATTTGACACTTGTCGCTATCTAGCCTGGTGCTTGGCATTTCCAGGATATGGCAAGGACTGGTTTGTTCGGTATCAGGATAATGTGATTGAATAGGGCATGGTATCCCAATGGGGCAGCACTCGCCATGAGTACGCACTGTCGAAGTCAATGCCATCAGAATTTCGGTATGCATACCAAAATTAATTGGGCATATTTTCCCTTCAAATATCTCCTAAATTACATGAGGGAATCAAACAGGGATTAGTTTGCACAGTGATTTCGCCATTTCTACTAGCTGGCCGGACCAGACGGGATGGCCGAATGAGTTAGAGCGTCCATATCCCGTGTTGGTAGATCGTGGGGTCGAACCCAGGTCGAGTCAAACCAATGACTTAAAAATTGATACTTGTTGCTTCCTAGCATGGCGCTCGGCATTATTAGGATAGGGCAATGACTGCTTGGCTCAGAATCAGGATAATGTGACTGAGTGGGATATCAGGTCATGGTGCTGGCGACCTAGTCTTCTAGTGCGGCAGCACTATAAAGTCGCCATGTGTGCGCACTGTTACAAGTCGGTCCCCGTCCTGATATGACCTTAGATGCTACTAGGATGTAAAACAACAACAAACAAACTAGCCGGCCAAGTATCGTCCGTCCCCCACCCCCATGCCCCATCAGACACGACCAGCTAATAGCAGATGTAGCACTGGTCTAATATTGCCGGGTGCTTGCTTGGTCAGTTCCTACGAGCCGAGGTCATTTTTGGCAACGCAAAGTGTTTCGCCCATAACCTGACATAGCATTGAATAAAGTGGAAGCGCCGGCATACTGACATAGAGGAGGCCACCATATGTTGGTTGGTTGATTGATTGATTGATTGGTTGGTTGGTTGGTTGGTTGGTTGGTTGGTTGGTGGTGATGATGATTGTATGGCCTGTTGGCAGAAAAGGCCATATTCATGGCGAGTGAAAGGAAAGTAAAATTTATTGTCTAGTACTTTTACTAAGTTTTACATACTGCTGTTTTGAAAAAGAAAATTAGATGTAATTGAAAGAGTTAAATAGGTCAAATGTGGATAGAATTGATATAATAAAGTCACAAGGAATGACATAGTCCGGCTGTTCTCATGGACTCTCAAATATGTTCATAGTTTACATTCCGAAAGAGATAGGAATAGAGAACATCACCCTTTTATGTCACTCTTGCATGTCACCCTTGCATGTCACCCTTGCATGTCACCCTTGCATGTCACCCTTGCATGTCACACTTGCATATCACACTTGCATGCAACACTGGCATGTTACACTTACATGCAACACTGGCATGTTACACTTGCATGCAACACTTGCATGTTACACTTGCATGCAACACTTGCATGTTACACTTGCATGCCACACTTGCATGTGATAGACTCAAGACCGAATTTAGAATCATCACACCGTATTTACGGCAACAATTGGGTACATACATTCCCTAATATAATGCTAACATGTGACTTGGTTTCCTTTTAAATTTCCATTTTGATTGCCCGTCACCGCCACAAAGGTGCAGTGACTGTTTGAATAAATAATACATTAAAATATTAAATGATGCAGGCTTGCATCCCGAGGGTGTGTCCAGTAGGCTATGGTCCGTATTAAGGGGATACCATTTCACACCTCCACCCACCACACACACCAAGATCACCCACACTTTTCTCACCAGCTCCCACCAGACACCCCACACCCAATAGGGGCGCGCAAACAGTGTGTGAGTCACGTGACTGCGGCCGAGTCACGTGATTCGGAGGCAGACACTGGGAGCACGTGCTAGTAAGGAAGAGCGTGCGCAGGGAGCGTCTGTTAAATTAAAACACATCTAAGTGAACCCTTGTTTGTTTTGTTGGCTTTGCTTTTTGCTGTATGTGCAGTAAACGAAATTGCACAGACGTGACGGGGGCACAAGCACTGCTTTAACCTGGTGACAAAGCGCCAGGAAATAAATAATGTTACAAACTTGCGCAGAGTATGGCAGCACCTTTTTAGGGGGCGGGGGCAGCATTTCAAATACCTTTCTATTTTTCGAGTGGGCGTGAAAGAGGGTAGGAGTTAATGCGTGGGGACGAGTGTTTGTGGGGAGGAGAATGGGGGAGGAGGGCGTGGGTGTCGGGGGGAGGGGAGTGTGCGTGAAGGAACAATGATGGAGAGGCGCGAGGGACGTGAGAGGAATGAATGTGTGGGGAGGGGGAGGGGGGGGGGGAGGGAGGAGGAGATGAGGGCAAGAATTGCGGCGAATCCTGAAGATAAGGACATGGGTGAGGAAATGGGTGTGGGAGTAATAGTAGGGGAAGTAGCGGGGGAGGGCTAATGGGAGGGGCCAGTGGAAGAGATAAAGGGAGTGGGGAAAAGATAAGGGAGGGGGGAGTGCGAGGGAGTGCAATAAGGGGGAGTGGAGTGGGAAGGAGGGGAGAAGGAGGGTATGCGGAAAGGGGGGGGGGGAGAAGAGGGGAGGAAGAGGAAGAGGGAGAGGGGAGGGGGAGAAGGAAAGGAGAGAGAGGGAGAGGCAGAGAGGAAACGAAGAGGGAGAGGGAGGGAGAGGGAGAAGGAGCGGGGACACGAAAGAAGGAAGGGGAGAAGGGAGAAGTGGGAGAATGAGGGGGAGAATGAAGGGGGAGAATGAGGTGTAGGAGAGGGGGGGAAAGGAGTGGGCGAAATATGGTGAGGGAAGAGGGGAGGGGAGAGGGGAGGGGGAGGGGGGGGAGGGGGAGAGGGGGGATAAGGAGGGGGAGAGCCGGGCTGAGAGGAGAAGGATGGAGAGAAGGATAGTGAGAAGGATGTAGAGGGAGAGCGAGGAAGAGTTGGGGGGAGGGGGGGAGAATGAGGGAGAGGGAGAGAGGGAGCAGGGAGGGGGAGACGGAGGTGAGAGGGAGTGGGCAGAAGAGGGGGAGAAGGAGAAAGGGGAGAAGGAGGGAGGGGGGGGAGAATGAAGGGTGAAGAAGAATGAGGGTGAGAGGAGGGTGAGAAGGAGGGTGAGAAGGAGGGGAGAGGAGGTGAGAAGGAGGGTGAGAAGGAGGTTGAGAAGAGGGTGAGAAAAGGAGGGTGAGAAGGAGGGTCGAAGATTGGGTGAGAAGGAGGTGAGAAGGAGGGTGAGAATGAGGGAGAAGAAGGAGGGTGAGAAGGAGGTTAGAAGGAAGGAGAAGGAGGGTGAGAAGGAGGGTGAGAAGGAGGGTGAGAAGGAGGGTGAGAAGGAGGGTGAGAAGGAGGGCGAGAAGGAGGGTGAGAAGGAGGGTGAGAAGGAGGGTGATAAGGAGGGTGAGAAGTGAGCAGAGTTAGAAGGAGAGAGAAAGGAGAGGAGAGACGAGAGGGAGAACGAGGGTGAAACAGTGAGAACGAGGGTAAAACGAGGGGAGAAACGGGGGGAGAAGGAACGAGGGGAGGGAGGGGAGAACGAGGGTGAGAGGGGGAGAAAGAGGGCGAGGAACGAGGGGAAGACGAGTGGGAAGAAAGGGAGGGGGCGAGAAGAAGGGGAGGAGGAGGAGGGGAGAAGGAGGGGGAGAAGGAGGGGGAGAAGGAGGGGGAGAATGAGGGGGAGAAGGAGGGGGAGAAGGAGGGGGAGAAGGAGGGGGAGAAGGAGGGGCGAAAGGATGGGGAGAAGGATGGGGAGAAGGATGGGGAGAAGGATGGGGAGGGGGAGAGGGAGGGGGAAGAGTGGGGAAGAGGGAGAGGGAGAGGGAGAGGGAGAGGGAAATGGGAAGGGAGAGGGGGGGGGGGACTGGATGGAATCGCGAGCTGCTAAGCGCCCCTTCCTCTAATGAAGAAGGTTAAGCGAATCAATGATAAGCAAACAAGTTCAGTGCGCATGCTCCACCTGCGCGCGCACGCCGCGTGTATTCAGGTCAGGGCGAGCCGCGAAGCCAGTGCCAAAGTGGCTTCATTTCTGTATCCTATGGCACGCCGAATCCGTCACAATTATCGCGGTATCCATTCACGAGTGTGTGCGGGCCGGCGGGTAAGTGGTGTGTCTGCAGATGGGAGGAGGAAGGGGATAAGCAGGAAGGAGGAAGGGGGTAGGGGGGTAGGCGGGCAGCGGGAGTGGGGAGAGGGCGAGGGAGGTTCCCTGGAGTAGGGGAACGTGTGCGACAAGTGAAAGTAGGCCAGGGTGAGATGAGGAGGGAGTCTCCCTGGACCATAGTGTTCTTTATGGCTAAGGATGCGTCAAACGGATGCTGTGATGAGGTTGGTGTTTGTGGACGGTGTTGGTGGAGGTGGTGGAGAGTGGTGGTGGAGAGTGGTGGTGGAGAGTGGCGGAGGTAGTGGAAGGTGGTGTGTGCATGTGCGCACGTGTGTTTGCGCGTGTGTGTGTGAACCCAGACTCGGATGAATGATGAGCTACCGGCTGCGATTCTGGCAGTAAATTGTCTCCAATTTTAATTAAATCCTCGTGCTCAGAATCCATCATTTCCAGTTTGTCAATTACCCTTTCCCTCAACTTTTGTGTTTGTCTTGGGGCGGCCACTTCCGGTCTGCCCTGACCCGCCACTGGCTGCCACAGAGGCGTCTAGCAAAACAGGGGCCCCCACACTACAAACCATAATCACCACCAGGCGGCGCTAAAACATGGGGCCAAATTAAGCTTGCAATGCTGTGCGCTTATTTCACGGCAGAATCAGGCACAATGCGCATGCGCCAAAGGAAATAGCGAGATGGGGAACGTGTGCGACAAGTGAAAGTAGGGCAGGGTGAGATGAGGAGGGAGTCTCCCTGGACCATAGTGTTCTTTATGGCTAAGGATGCATCAAACGGATGCTGTGATGAGGTTGGTGTTTGTGGACGGTGTTGGTGGAGGTGGTGGAGAGTGGTGGTGGAGAGTGGCGGAGGTAGTGGAAGGTGGTGTGTGCATGTGCGCGCGTGTGTTTGCACGTGTGTGTGTGAACCCAGACTCGGATGAATGATGAGCTACCGGCTGCGATTCTGGCAGTAAATTGTCTCCAATTTTAATTAAATCCTCGTGCTCAGAATCCATCATTTCCAGTTTGTCAATTACCCTTTCCCTCAACTTTTGTGTTTGTCTTGGGGGGGCCACTTCCGGTCTGCCCTGACCCGCCACTGGCTGCCACAGAGGCGTCTAGCAAAACAGGGGGCCCCCACACAACAAACCATAATCACCACCAGGCGGCGCTAAAACATGGGGCCAAATTAAGCTCGCAATGCTGTGCGCTTATTTCACGGCAGAATCAGGCACAATGCGCATGCGCCAAAGGAAATAGCGGTAGGAGCAATGCGCATCTTCCGAGATACTGAAGTTGGGATCCAGCAGGCTGCTTGCCAATCCAGATGACAATCTGTAGCAATCCAGATGACATGCCATACACAAGTGGGGATACACAGGAGTGGTGAACGGGAGTGGTGCACTGGTAGGGTTACCATGGTTACTAGTTACAGGGATGAAATTGGTGGCTGACCAAAAAAAAACCAGCGGAAATCAAACCGACACATTGGCGCTAACGGCGAATTTCTTAATGACTGGACTGAATAAGTATACATGACAGCTAGTCCACCTCAATTAAGCAAGTCAAAGGATCCCAATATTGAGCAGATCTAGCACTGGTCTAATATTGTTGGTTAAACCAAAGTCAGTTAATCCAAACTATCGGACTATCCAAATAAAATTGTCGGCCCCAGGCCAATTCCGGTACAGTTAAACCAAACATTTATCAACAATAATCAAAGTGTCCACATACATTGTATATTACTTTGATAATGCATCCACGTTTCTGCCAAAGCCAAGTCGAAGCCAAAGCTCGGTTAAACCAATGATCGGTTAATACAAATAAATTTCTAGGGTCCCTTCAAGTTTGCTTTATGGGGCTATACTGTATTTGGTTTGACTCGGCCGAGGCTTGATCCCACGTACTACTACTACTCTAAAAGTATGTGAATGGGAAATGAAGAGGGGGGGGGGGGGGGTGAACCAAATGCACAGTAGTGTGATGTCCTCTCAGCATCAGGATTGCTGGCGCCCCCCCCCCCCCCCCCCCCCCAAACACACAGGACCCACTGATCACCATGGAGGCAACTATTGCCGGCCTGCCGGGCACCCAGCATATTATCACCAGCCCAGAGCCCCAGTCCCCCCCCCCCCCCCACCCCCTCTCCTGTGTCGGTGCTATGGTGTTTATAATGCAATTTCTCGGTGCGCTTCCCGGCGGCGGCTGTCCACCCGGTCAGGCCGTCAATGCCTCATCCAACGCTGGGGCCGCTCCGTGAGCCGGGCGTGCATGGGGCGGGGGGGGGGGGGCGCTCCGTGAGCCGGGCGTGCGGGGGGGGGGGCGCTCCGTGAGCCGGGCGTGCGGGGGGGGGGGCCGCTCCGTGAGCCGGGCGTGCGGGGGGGGGGGCGTGAGCCGGGCGTGCGGTGTTCCGTCAGCCGGGCGCCGGACGCCGCTCCCTCCCCCAGGCGCCGGACGCCGGTCCCTCACTCAGGCGCCGAACGCCGCTCCGTCACCCAGGCACCGGACGTCGCTCCCACACCCCGGGCGCGGGGGCCGCTCCCTCACCCGGGCGCGGGGACCGCTCCCTCACCCGGGCGCGGGGACCGCTCCCTCACCCAGGCACGGGGCCGCTCCCTCACCCACGCGCAGGGGCCACTCCCTCACCCGGGCGCGGGGGGCTGCTCCCTCACCCAGGTGCCAGGGTCTTTCCCTCACCCAGGCACCAGGACCACGGGGGCCACTCCGTCACCCGGGCACGGGGGCCGCTCCGTCACCCACGCACGGGGCCGCTCCATCACCCAGGCGTGGGGGGCCGCTCCCTCACCCAGGTGCCAGGGTGGCTCCCTCACCCAGGCACTGGGGCCGCTCCCTCACCCAGGTGCTGGGGCCGCTCCCTCACCCAGGTGCCGGGGCCGCTTCCTCACGGGGCGCCGGGACACTCCCTCACCTGGGCGTGGGGGGCCGCTCCCTCACCCGGGCGTGGTGGGCCGCTCCCTCACCCGGGCATGGTGGGCCACTCCCTCACCCGGGCGTGGGGGGCCACTCCCTCACCCGGGCGTGGGGGGCCGCTCCCTCACCCTGGCGTGGGGGCTGCTCCCTCACCCTGGCATGGGGGGGCCGCTCCCTCACCCAGGTGCCAGGGTCGCTCCCTCACCCAGGCACTGGGACCGCTCCCTCACCCAGGCGCCGGACGTCGCTCCCACACCCAGGCGCCGGACGTCGCTCCCTCCCCCAGGCGCCGGACGTCGCTCCCACAGCCGGGCGCGGGGGCCGCTCCCTCACCTGGGCGCCGGGGTCGCTCCCTTACCCAGGCACCGGGGTTGCTCCCTCACCGAGGTGCGGGGGCCGCTCCCTCATGGGGCGCCGGGCCGCTCCTTCACTGGATGACAGGCCGCATTGACGAGTCGACACCTTGCCGCCCGCCGACATCCCGCCAGAACCCTTTCAATTATCGGCACCAATTTAATCAAGTCTACAAGATACCGTTGATGGCGAGTGACAACTCGCTCCCAGCCTGCGCTGGTGCGCTGTTGCCGTGGTGCGCTGTTGCCGTGGTGCGCTGGTCCGTGGTGCGCTGGTGCCGTGGTGCGCTGGTAAGGTGGTGCGCATGAGAAGATTGTGCGCGCAACAAGGACGGACTGACTGACTGCATAACTGACTGCATGACTGACTGACCCACTTCACCATCACTTGTCTGTTGGTAAAAATGTTTATTCTGCTGAATAAGTTCTTTTGTGAGCACCGAAACACTGATCTTTTCGATATTTTGTTCAATTTAGGATGATTTACACACAAAAATCGTATAAAGAGTCATCATCATCATCATCATGCTGTCGGTCGTGATGCGACAAAGACTGCTTTCATTACTTGACTGCCGCTCTCCATTTAGCTCTCTGCTGTGAGACTGATGTCCATGAGTCGGTCTTAATGTCTCTCAGCTTCAGGTTTCTCTTGATGGTATCCTTGAACCGGAGACAAGCATGCCGTCTCTTTCTGTAACCAGAAGACAGTTGAGAGTAGAGGATCTGCTTTGGTAGCCTGTCTGATGCCAGTCCACCAGCAATTCTATTTGATCAGAAGATCTTCCATAGAGGGCAGCCCCGTCCGTTCAAGTATTTCCTTATTTGTCACTTTGTCCTTCCAGGTTAGCCTCATGATTGAACGCAGATGTCGCATCATGAAGGCATGCAGCTTTTTCACCTGTCGTCTGTACACTGTCCAGCCCTCGGCTCCGTATAATAGGGTGGATAGCACTATTGCACGGTAGATCTTGCCTTTGACCCGCATGGACACATGGTGGTTGTTCCAGAGTCTCTGGTGTAGTCGGCCGAAAGATGCGCTAGCCTTGGCCATCCTCCTCTGTATTTCAGCATTAATGCATCCATCACTTGATATAGTGCTTCCGAGGTAGGTGAATTCCGGAACAGAGTTCAGCTTGTTTCCGTCAACCATGATATCCTCCTCTCAGGTTCTTGTAGAGTTGGGTTGGTACAGCACCTCCGTCTTCTTGATGTTAATCTTCAGGCCAAACTTCTTTGATGCATTGGAGAAAGCGTCCACTATTTTCTCTTCAGCAGAGTGGGCAACCAGTGCACTGTCATCTGTGAATAGCATTGTCGTATATAGAGATTCTACATATTAATGTGAGCCAACAATAGCTGTTGAAGGCACAATTTGAAGCAAATAGCAGAGTGGATTTCTGACATGTTACCTAAAACTTCCCAAGTTCCACAGCAATCTGGCAAGAGTAGTGACATTTGGCAAAGTTGTAATAACATTTAAAGTAGGACATGGTCAGTTGGAGTTAAAAGTTTGTTTTATTTAATGACGCCTCCAGAGCGCATTGATTTTCATTTTCGGCTATTGGATGTCAAGTCAAACATATGGTCATTCTGACATTTCTTTTAGAGGAAACCTGCTGTCACCACATAGGCTCCTCTTTCTGATAGCAGCCAGTGGTATTTTATATGCACTTTCCCACAGACAGGACAGCATATACCACAGCCTTTGATGAACCAGTTGTGGACCACTGGTTGGAATGGAAAATAGCCCAAACTGCAAATGGCTGCACTGAGCAGGATCGATTGGATGACCCACACCTTCATAGGTAGACACTATACCGCCTGAGCTACATCCCGCTCCTCAGTTGGAGTTAGACATGTAGTTCTATTGTATATAGTATATATGTATATGTATATGTATATGTATATGTATATGGGACTGTCTCAAAAAGGTGCTAAGCAAAATAGTACAAACCTTTGTCCATTGTAACGATCAACATATTATCTGCTTATGCATTTGCTCAGGATAAACTGATTTGTGTTTTACATGGTATTCCAAAATCCCAATAGAATATGTATTGATTTGAAGCAAATGTCCTTGTGTTTTCACTGTAACCATTTCTGTGCTGTTATGTGTCAATCGTTACAATGGACCAAAAAAAGACAGGCTCACGAAAATAGGCCAATTGGGGAAAGTTGGCGGCGTCGAGCATTGGATGTCGGCGTTGAACAGCGTAATTATAGTTTAGCATTGACAGAGGTGTTGCAAAGTCCTTAAATCTATCCTGAATGTAAAGGTAGAGAAAATACAGCAACCTTATTTGTTTCTAGGATAATTTAATATAAAACAAAGAAATGCACTACACTTTAAGAATTGCAACGCTGACATCATAAATAAACCACCAATTGGCCCAATTTCGTGAGGCTGACTCATATACATATATATATGTATATATATACTAGAAGTATATGTAAGAACTATATATACACCTACGTATTTGGACATGCATATATATATATATATTAAATTCCACTTTGCACGATGCAGAAGTTGGCATACAAGAGCCAGTGAGGCGTGACCTGAATGCACCGCTGTGTGGAGCGCTGTATGCGTGACTGCTCCCGGTGAACACAGCATTGTAGTGATGATTGGGGTTCAATGTGAACGCCTCACGACTGAATACCGAATCAATCATTGCCTCTTCCAGATTCCGTACCCAGCTGACCGACCCCCACCCCCACTGCAACCCACCCCCCACCCCCACCCCATCCCCACACCTCTCCCCACCCCCACACAACGCGGAAGCACCTGCGACCAGTTCCGGACGCTCAGTGACGTGGATACCCATCCACACCGGACTCTGCGCAGATCATTCAGCGAGATCACATCTCGATTGAATTAGAATAATTCCGACAGGGGGCGCATGGACTATACTGTATGCGACACGCAGAGAAAACAAATTGGAGAATGCCCAAAATTGAATTTATAACCGTTTGAAAATGATCCCTATACATACTCAACCCACGCCCCCTGCTTGCCTAACAACTTACTTGGCCTTACTTGGTGTTATTGGTGAGAAATGTGAACATGACACAACAACAGGCTGTTGAATTAAAACTGCTTAAGCCGAAGAAAGGATAATATTTTCTAAATTAAAATAACTCAACTAAATTTGATCCTATATATGTCGCTGTGATGATTGAACAGGGAAATATTGCACCTAGAGCAGGATTCGAACCCACTCTTCATGCCTTTCCGGGGCTAGCGTGCTAACCATTACACTACCTAGGCTTCCTGACGCAATCACCATATCCACGCCCACCTGTCTATGCGGCTTCTTGTCTGAGAGGTCAGCACAGACTAATAGTACTACATAATATAGTGCTATTCCTCATTCCACTGCTCCTTGTCCTAGCCTAACAATGCCGAGCGCCAGGCTAGGTAGAGACAAATATCAATGTTTAAGAGATTAGGTTGAATCGATATGGGTTGGAACCTGCCAGTTCGAACTCCACAACCTACCCAAATGGGGGACGGCGCTCAACTCATTTGACTATCCTGTCTGATTACCTTTTTAAAATATAACATGCATAGTGTATGAATGCAATTACAACAGCAGCACTCACACAGTACACATCAAGTTCTGCTTTAGGTGCTCTGTATCTTGCGCCAAGAACATGTCAAGACAGGCGCAAAGCTATCTATTTGCTCCCCGAGAGAGTGCCGCTGGTAACTTGCAAAAGCCAGCAGCACTTCAACACTTTTGCAGGCAGCTTTCATGAAATGCTCATGGACATCACTCTCACAGCAGACAGCTAAATAGAGAGCGGCAGTCAAGTAATGAAAGCAGTCTTTGTTGCATCGCGACCGACAGCATGATGATGATCTTGTGCCATTTTGGAAGGTGTTCTAATATTTTGCCAATATTTTACTAAGCGCTTACAAAGTGAATCTACAGAACTCTTTCTGTTTTCCATATTTTCAAATATCAATAAGTTGGTTGCTTGTTGGAGTTCTATATCCTGGCAACATCTAAGGTCATATCAGGATGGGTACTGACTTGTGACAGTGCATTCATGGCGATTTTATAATGCTGCACTGGGAATTCAGGCCGCTGGCACCTTGACCAGATATCACATTATCCTGACACTGACCTAATCAGCCCTTGCCCGATTCTATTAATGTCGAGCACCAGGGTAGGAAGCGACAAGAATCAATTGTATAAGTCATTGGTTTGACTCGACCGGGAACCGAACTCCCGATCTCCCGCAGGTGAAGGCCGCGCTCTACTAATTCGACCACCGCGCCCGGCAATACCGATAACTGTACACTGACATGCATCGTCATTGGTTAAGAATGAGAACCTGGCGAGTCATTCATTTGGCAGGTGTCTGTCTGCCTGCCCTCCTTCAGATGAGAACTGGCTAATGTAGTTCCACTTTAAATGGCGATGCTTTTAACTCACCCACAGTGCCAGTAAGGTTCCATGAGTGCCAGCACTTATTTCACAACGCTCTTCTAGATCTCGTTACTATGACAACAGTGTAATAATTCTATGTTTCCATAGTTACATATTCTTTAATGTGCATATTTAATAGTCAAGATATTGGCCACCATACCCACGCGTTTGATTTCAAATGCACAATTAATATTTAGTAAAAGATGGGATTTAAGATCAATTTGGTATCTTGGGAAATATTGGGGCATATACAATGATGTCCATATATGCGATAGCTACCTTAAAGCTGCATAGTCCGAGGAAATTATCAAATTTTATAAACCAAAATATTTAGCTAGATTTGATCCTAAATATTCAACATAAATACTAGTGCACGTAGTAAGCATTAGACCTTTCTGATCAGTTACTTCAAACTAAAACAATAAACGTAATATATTTATTTCAAAAGATGGCAGAAAGGTAAAACCACCCAACTGAGCAATTTAACAAGATACACAATATGAATCTAATTGGCGTGGGGGGGGGGGGTCTTGCAACAAATAATATGTCTAGAGCAAGACTCGAATAAACACTTCTGGCATTCTATGGACTAGCGTCCTAACCATTAGGCTATATAGGATCCCTGATGCAATCCACCTACCCACACTTACCCATGTGTGTGGCATTTCACATGGGAGGTGAGTGCACCTCACTAGACAAGTATGGAAACATTAACTTGCTATGCTCTTCATAGAGTAAGTAAGACTCGAACCCACATATCTGCCATTCCTGGGACTACCGTCCTAACCATTAGGCTATGCCATTCCTGGGACTACCGTCCTAACCATTAGGCTATCTACGCTCCCTGGTTTGATCCACCTACCTACCTACCTGTGGGTGTGGCATTTCACCTGGGGAAGTGAGCGCACACATATGGAAACACATGAACTTGCTACATGGAGTCAGGATAGAAAACGGTAATATTGGCAGGGGCTTGATTGATACAGCGGCTTCCGGTTGAGTGCGAGACAGGGAATTGTGATACAAACCTGTCATTGACCAAACATGAGGACGCACCTTCATATCCACAAAAGCTGGGATGAGAGTTACATCCAGCAGATCTCTAAACAAAAACAAAAATAGAAATCTGACTTCCGGTAAGGTATTTTTTTCTCCCTAGTTTTATGCATATGAAGCGACATCACTGACATGACCAAGAAGAATTGCTGCTTGGTTGTTGTTTTACATCCTAGCAACATCTACGGTCATATCAGGACGGGTACCAACTTGTGACCGTGCTCAGTCATGGCGACTTTATAGTGCTGCCCCACTGGGAAACCAAACTGCCAGCAACGTGAACCGATATCCCAGTCACATTATCATGACACTATGTAAACCAGTCCCTGTCATATCGTAATTCCGAGTACCAGACCAGGTAGCGACAAGTATAAATTTTATAAGTCATTGGTTTGAGTCGGCTGGGATTCGAACGCCCGACCGTCCGCACGGGAAGCCTGCGCTCTACCGACTAGGCCACCGCGTCCAGTGACAAGAAAGGATTGTTTTCGGAAATCCGCCGTGCTAGGAAATTTGTCAACCCTAGATGATGACAACCACTGAATCAGAGGTCTCACATTGACCCCCATCCACCTCCTCCACCTCCTCCTCCCCTCCTCCTCCCCTCCTCCCCCTAGACACAATGTCACAGGGTCACATGCCCACATCCCCGTGTGACCCGTGATGATTAATCCAATTACAAGCGCATTATTAATGGTCAATCCGACTTCATTGTAAATTCCATGTAAATACGATGCAGCCATTAGCGCTCATAGCTGTCCCAATTCTGGAAGCTTGCCGTTGTATAATAATAATAATAATAATAATAATAATATGCAATATAATGCAATTGTATCTATTTAATTCACGGGTGACTACACAAATTCTTTCGCATGGTGTGGGCGTTAGTTCGACGAATGTCGCTCGAGCAACTTAGATGCGAGAATAGTTGATTGTTTGTTTAATGATCACCCCCCCAGCACAACAAGTAAACATCGGCTATTGTAGGGGGGGGGGGGTCATACACTGGTTAAATATATCTGAGTAAATAATTACATTTCAAACAGGTAAAATAGAGCACAGATATCAGATATAACTGAATTACTAACGTTAACCATGATCATCATGCTGCTAACAGACACAGCTGTAATTACTAACATTAATCATGATGAGCATGCTGGTTACCAGGTATAGCTGTGATTACTAACATTAATCATGATGAGCATGATGGTTACTAGGTATAGCTGTAATTACTAACGTTAATCATGAAGATCATGGTTACCAAACATAGCTGTAATTGCTAATGCGAACCATGATCATCATGCTGGTCACCAGACATACCTGTAATTACTAATGTTAATCATGATCGTCATCATGGTTACCAGACATATCCGTAATTACTAACATTAATAAAGATCATCATGCTGGTTATCAGACATAGCTGTAATTACTAATATTATTCATGATCATAATGCTGGTTACCAAAATTAGCTGTAATTACTAACGTTATCCTTTTTTTAAATTTTTTTATTGAGGCTGTATTTATACTGTCCATAGCATATAAGCCCGGGTACCCAAGGCTTGTTTTCAATGCTGGCCAGTTGTAGTGTTGGTGTTATCTTACCACACAGTAGCTGCTGATTAGGTATTTGATTGGGGTCATGGTTACCAAACATAGCTGTAAACACTAACATTAATCATGAACATCATGCTGGTCATCAGTCATAGCTGTAATTTCTAACATTAATCATGATCAGCATGCTGCTTACCATGTATAGCTATAATTATTAACGTTAATCATGAACATCATGGTTACCAAACATAGCTGTAATTGCTAATGCTAATCATGATCATCATGCTGGTTATCAGACATAGCTGTAATTACTAACATTATTCATGATCGTCATGCTGGTTACCAGCTATAGCTATAATTACTAACGTTATTCATGATCATCATGCTGGTTACCAGACATAACTGTAATTACTAACATTCATCATGATCAGCATGCTGGTTACCAGCTATAGCCATAATTACTAACGTTATTCAGGATCAGCATGCCGGTTACCAGCTATAGCTTTAATTGCTAATGTTAATCATGATCAGCATGCTGGTTACCCAGCACACCTGTAATTACTAACGGTAACCGCGATCATCGTTCGCTGGTTATGATAAGCATCGCTACATCTCAGCCATGCATTACACCCCAGCAAAAAGAATAAATCGCACATAGATAAATGCCACCCATCTATGCCTATTCATCCATTTTCATTAGCAAGATGGCGCCACTTCCCAGCATGCCTCATAAGTACATATACCTGCCACATCCGGTGAGAGTTAATTAAGAGCTCTGGCGGGGAAGGCCTGCCTCATCCACGATGCTTTAATTGATACACCATGAGGGGTGCAATAATAACATAATAGTATACTTCTGAAGCGACGTGTAATTGAGTGTCCATGCGCATGCGCCCCATACCGCGGCTGTTCGATAATTTAAGCGAATCTCTCCTCGCTATAAATCACAAACTACAAGCATGGTAATTATGGCTCGGCAGGGGCGCGGGTCTAGAATGGGAGGGGGCTGAGTAGATGTTGCGTTGCCTGACAGCGTGTTCCATATTCATCTGTAGTTACTGAGGTTTACATGTTGTATGGGTCTCACGAGCCGATTGTAGGGCACCACGACTCACCTGGTGGCACCCCCATCGGCGCCCCGATAACCCAACAGGTGGTGCCCCGATAGCCACCACCACATCACACCAGGTGGCGCCCTGATATTCAGCACGACCCCTCCACCCCCCCAGGTTGCGCTGCGATCCACCACCACCACCACCACCACAACAACAACAACAACAACCCACCCCTTTAACAACAGCAGTGCTGGTGGCAAATTCCAACATGTCCCTCTTGCCACAATTTATCTTGTTTTGATGGGAATTTTCCGTCCAGGCAATATCTAAGGTCATATCAGGACAGGCACGTTTGCCACAGTGGACAGATCAGTCAATAGCGACGAGCAGCCGGACCCGGTGCCACCACCGAAGGACGGGAAGCCTGACATAGCATCACACTGCACCGGTCAGAGAGTTAGGAGGCTCATCAATGACCGCGCCAACAATCTCTTTGTGACCATCCAGCCTTTGCACTCAACTCTCTATACATAACGGACCAGACGGGATGGCCGAATGAGTTGAGCGTCCGTCTCCCGTTTTGGGAGATCGGGGTATGCAAACCCATTGGGTCATGGGTTCGAACCCTGGTCGAGTCAAGGCCATTGATATTTATCACTTCCTAGCCAGTCGCTCAGTATTATTAGGACAGGGCAAGGACTGGTTGGCTCAGTGTCAGGAAAATGTGACTGAGTGGGATATCATTATCAGGACATGGTGCTGGTGGCATGGTCTCCCAGTGAGAAAGCACTATAAAGTCGCCATGGGTCACACTGTCAAGTCGGAACCCGTCCTGATATGACCTTAGATGTTGTTAGGACGTACAACAACAACACACAAACTATTACTATGGCAATACATAGGCAAAGCGGACGGACGTACGACCTGGCATTTAAAAGACCCATCAGGACTAACTCTTCAAGATCCAGGCGTAGGCTTGACTTGGGCCAAGACAAAGAAACCACGCGAGCCACTCAGAGGAACCCCGCCGAGGTAACTAACTAGCCCGGCCATGGCTGTCCGGGATAATGACCGCCGCAGGGCGTCTGCCTGCGGGCCGGCGGGTGGGTGGTCAGTGGCGGGTGGTCAGTGCATGGGTCTCGGTGTGTGTGAAGGGGGCAGGGGCAGTTCGATGGGGGAACAAGGCGGGAGGTTGTTCACACTGCCTCCGGCTGGGTGACATCACCCACACACTCATTGTCTGAATCATTAGCTCCAGTCGACACTGCAGCTTGGACGAGACGGAACTACGCCCGACGGGGCTCAGATGGGATACGCTAGTCGGGGTGGGGGTGGGGTGGTGGATGGTGGGGTGGGGGGGGGTGGGGATTAGGGGGCGGAAGGGGAGGGCGGAGGGGGAGAGGATGAGAGGGTAGGGGAGTAGGGGAGGGGATGAGAGGGTAGGGGAGAGAGGGGGGAGGGAGGGGAGGAGAGGGGAGGAGAGGGGGGAGAGGGGAGGAGAGGGGAGGAGGAGGGAGGAGGGGCGGAGGAAGAGGGGAAGGGGAGGGGAGGGAGGGGAGAAGAGGGGAGGAGAGGGGAGGAGGAGGGGAGGAGAGGGGAGGAAGGAGAGGGGAGGAAGAGGGAGGAGAGGGGAGGAGAGGGGAGAGAGGGGAGAGAGGAGAGGGAGGAGGGGAGAGGTGAGGAGAGGAGAGGAGAGGAAAGGAGAGGAGGGGGAGAGGATGGGGAGAGGAGGAGACGGGAGAGGGAGGGGAGAGGAGGAGAGGGGAGAGGAGGAGAGGGGAGAGGGAGGGGAGAGGAGGAGAGGGAAGGGGAGGGGAGAGGAGGAGAGGGAAGGGAGGAGAAGGAAGGGAGGAGAGGGAAGGGAGGGGGAGGGATGGGATGGGGGAAGGGAGGGGATGGGATGGGGGAGGGGAAGGGATCGGAGGGGATGGGATGGGAAGGGAGGGGTAGGATGGGAAGGGGAAGGGAGGGGTGGAAGGGAGGGGTGGAAGAGAGGGGAGAAGAGGGAGACCCGGAGGAGAGGGGAGAAGAGGGAGACCGGTAGGGGGAGGTGTGCGTATAGGACTGTGCCCGGGGCTTAGTTAGAGTGTGGGTGTGATTGAGATACACTCTTCGATTAAAATATGTACTGAAGCAGATGGGAGGTGGGGGCGTGCCGAGCTGTTTTGGTTGGAACCATTAGCATTGTGACTAGGACTTGCTTTAACGATTTGACATTTGCGGGATGCATTGGTCACGTAGGGCTTTGAGGTCTGGGTGTGGTGGGTTGGGTTGCGGTGGGGTGAGATAGGCTGCAGTGGGGTGCAGCGGGGTGTGGTGAGGTGGGTTGCAGTGGGGTGAGGTGAGGTGCAGTGGGGTGAGGTGAGGTGAGGTGGGGTAGTGTGAGTTGGGCTCAAGTGGGACGGGGTGGGATGGCGTGGGGGGAGGTGGCGTAGGTGGGGCGAGGTGGGGGTGGGATGGCGGTGTGGTGAGGTGAGGTGGGACAGAAAACAGTGAAGGGAGGATAAAAAAGGATTTCGGGTTTCCGGGTCGGCGTAGGGGTCATCGTCAGGGTGTTGGGGTCTGGGGAGGTGGGTGTGTGGGGTCGGGGTATGTGGGGTGGGGGTGACCGTACAACACTTAGTGCCCAGCTCCATCCTGCCACGAGCTGAGCAGGGGTCAGCAGGGGTCAGCTAGGGCATTATGGCTGGTGACGACAGTAACTCCCTTTGTCGTCAAGCGCCCTCCAATCAGTTCCCAGTCTCGCCACCAAGGGCCACCCACCCTCAATGCCACCAACTGGCGTCACTAGTGATACACCGCCAGCCCCCCGCCCCCCGCCCCCCCCCCCCACACACACATGTTCGCCACTGTCAATAATACCACCCTAATATGAAGGTATTGGTTCCAGACACTTGCTATCCGGACCCCACTTCGTCCACACCTCTCTCTATTTCCTCTCCGCTGGCCTTGCTCCTCCTTGATATGTCTAAAAAGAGTTCCAGGAGGGGGAGCACGCCAGCATTTCACTTTCTACTCTTACTCTGTCCGTGTCTTTGGCTCGCTGGTTGGTCACCATAGAGCAAATAGACACGGTCCTTTGACTCAACTCCCCTCATTTCTCTTTCCTAGACTCTACCCTTTATTTTCTTCTCCCAGGCATACTTCTCCCCCTGACCAGGGGAGTTGTGTGCTTGGGTGGGGCCCTTTACCTTTACATTTCTCTCGCTTTGTTCTCGTTGCTGGAACCACCACTGGACCCATATTTACCCACCCTTCCTCAGAAACCCTTGCTGCTGTCTGCTGGATACAAGTTCTGTGCTACCACCGGACCCCAGTGATTCTGGATTGCCGCAATGACTCATCATTTAATCGTTGTAAAGACATCCCCAGCTTCTACAACCATCCCACCAGAAGATTATTCTTCAACCAAAGATTGGGCTGATTTATCGGAGCCTCTCTATAATGGTGCAGTTCTGCAACCGGTAACCGTAACCAGGTTACAAACAACCCAGACGTCGTCTCACCACACCACCGGCTACAAGGCAGCTTTTTCAAGATCTCTCAACGCCAGGAACCAGCAGGCCACTAACCAGGCTCATGGCATGACCAGTACGGTGGAGAGGAGGCACACTGCATAAATCCAGAAAACTGATGCAGGGGGACATATACTGTGGTAGTACAAATGCGTGTACCATTTGTTTAGGTTTTACGTCCTAGCCTCATATAAGGTCATACAGGACCGGCACTGACTTGTGATAGTGTGCATTCGTGGCGACTGTGTAGACCAGGCCACCAGTACCAATAACTGATATCCCACTCATATTATCGTGATACTGAACTGACCGGTCCTTGCCTTATCCTAGTAGTAATGACAAACGCCCGACCAGGAAGCGACAAAAATCAATTTTGTAAGTCATTGGTTTGATTCGGCCGGGATTTGAACTCCTCACCTCAGCACAGGAAAGCTGCACTGTCAGCCCCCCCTCCCCCCCCCCCCACATGCACACACACTTTCGGTGGTGTAAACACACCGGGATACAGTGCCAGAGCCTTCTCAGGAACCAGCGAATACCCACTCGGAACATGCGCATTGCTAAGTGGGCCTTCCCGTCACCCAACACCCCGCTCAGTTTATCCACGTTATATAGACGGTATTCACGTGACGTCATCAACCGGAAAAGCGGCCATTGTGGCGATATCAACCAGTAAACAACCTGCCGGTTGCAGTAATATAGTAGATCCTTATTTCAGTTTTATTCCAAATTAATAGAAATGCAGAACCCTAACCTTATAAATATAATATAATCTTTTCGTTGAATTTGTTTTCTAAATGTGTGCCAAGCGGTTTGTTTCTAGGTGGTGTAGTTTTAGAGATATTTCACTTTTTCTGTATGAAGATTGCTCACAGCCATTGACAATGAAATGAGTTTACCAATATGTGCAGTGCAGCACATCAATTTAAATTGTTATTCAATATTAATAGAAATGCAGAACCCTAACCATATAAATGTAATATAATCTTTTCGTTGAATTTTTTTTCTATATGTGGTCCAAGTTGTTTGTTTCTAGGTGGTGTCATTTTAGAGATATTTCACATTTTCATGGTTTGAAAGACCAAAGCCGGGTAGCTGCTGCAGCAGTTTGCCGACGGGAAAAATTTGGTGTACGTTTGCCCGATCAGAGCTCGATTTTCACTGCAGAAGCCTGAGCACTCCTTCTCGCTTTGGAGTGTATCGAGGTATCCAACCACACTATACAGTGATTCGTTCTCTTGCCTCCTGGCTGTTGCTGGACTGAAAACCAATCACCCTATTCTAGCAATGGTCATTTATAAAATGAACCAACTGACAATGGATGGGTATGATATCCACCTGTGCTGGGTGCCTGGCCATGCCGGCATACAAGGAAACGAATGAGCTGATCGGGCTGCGAAGAAGGCCCTGAACTGTGATCTTGAACCGTGTCTGATCCCTCACTCTGATCTGAAACCACTAATAGCCACCCACATAAAATCCAAATGGCAACATGAGTGGGATGAAAACATTAATAAACTTAAAGAAATTGAACCATCTGTGGGAAAGCCACCACAGACTCATGCGGGAGGTCGGCGGGACCAAGTGGTCCTTAGCTGCTGCCGTATTGGCCACTCGTGGCTTACACATGCTTTTCTGCTCAAGGGGGAACCTCCCCCTGAATGTATTGGGTGTCAGTCCCCACTGACACTCAAACACATTTTACTAAGTTGCGTTGATTTTTTGGCCCTGCGCCAACGGTTCTACACTGCAGACAGTATGCATGACCTTTTTACTAAGGTAAAACAGGAAAACATTTTAGCCTTTTTGAGGGCAGCTGGACTGTACCACCTCATATAGGTTACTAAATGGATTCTATCAATTATTAATAAAACTTTTCTTTTTCTATGGGAATTTGTTTCCCTTGACCACACACATATGATTGTGAGCTTTCTAATTTAATTAGTGTCTATTGGCACATAATTGATTGTCTCCTTTTACATGTAAAAGCGATGGTTTGAACAAAAAACAAACATTTCTCGCCGGGAATATGGCCTATGCTGCCGACACGGCGTAAAGCAACCACCAATCAATCAATCAATCAATCATTTTCTGTATGAAGATTGCTCACTGCCATTGACAATGCATTGAGTTTGTTGGGTTTGTTATTGTGGGTTATATCGCCATAATGGCCGCACTTCCGTTTAGCGTGATGTCAGTGCAAACACTCTATAGTGGAAGCAAAATATAACTTTCCGAAGTCAATCATGCATGGGAGTAAACGCCTGCACATCACGGCTCCATCACACACACACACACACACACACACACACACCGCTGACACGCCAGGGCGGGTGGAACAACAAGGAAAAAAGGCAATCCCACTAAAATGAAAGTTTTATTCATGAAGTCATCAAGCCCACGGGCGGAGCATGATGGCATCATTATCATTTTGAATCTAGGGGGTATTAAGACGGGAGGGCGCCGGGTGTATCAATCACACGCACCCTCTAAGCCTTGTCTGAATGAATATCATTGAACGGAGCTGCGCCGACGCCACTGCTTTACACCCTAAAACCAAACATATCTCCACTTGTCTCTGCTGCAATTCACGGGACGCACTCCGCTGTTGCAGTTTCCGCGGTACGCCAGTTTGCGAGGTACGCATACATTCAAATACATTCAAATACATTGTCAATGGCCATGAGAAATCTTCATACAGAAAAAGTCAAATATCTCTCAAATTACACCACCTAGAAACAAACCGATTGGCACATATACAGAAAACATATTCAACAAACAGATTATATTAAATGTATAAGGTTAGGGTTCTTGATGTCTATTAATTTTGAATAAAACTAATGTTTTGCACTGCGCATACCATCAAACTCAAGACATTGTCAATGGTCGTGAGCAATCTTCATACAGAAAATACAGAAAAAGTGAAATATCTTTAAAACCACACCACCTAGAAACAAATCACTTGGTACAGATATAGAGAACATCTTTACCAAAAACATTATATTAAATTTATAAGGTTAGTGACGTTGTTATTCGATTTTGACGCATGCGCAGAAGCAATGTGTACCTCGCAAACTGACTTGCCGTGGAAACTGCAACACCGGCCAAGGCCACTACTGCGCCCAATTCACTCCCGAAATAACCAGACGGGGTGGCCGAGTGGGTTGGAGCGTCCGTCTCCCGTGCTGGTAGATCGTGGGGTCGTGGGTTCGAGTCCCGGTCGAGTCAAACCAATGACTTTAAAATTGATACTTGTCGCTTCCTATAAAGGCACTCGGCATTAGTAGGATATGGCAAGGACTGGTGTGCTCAGTGTCAGGATAATGTGACTGAGTGGGATATCAGGTCATGGTGCCGGCGGCCTGGTTTCCCAGTGGGACAGCACTATAAAGTCGCCATGAGTGCGCACTGTCACAAGTCGGTACCCGTCTGATATGACCTTAGATGTTGCTAGGACGTAAAACAACAACAAACAAACAAACAAACTCCCGAAATATGGCGCGCTGTGAATACCAGATTGTTGTTTGTTGTTGTTTTTCATCCTAGCAACATCTAATGTCATATCAGGACGGGTGAATGCGAGATGATGGTCGCGATTCGCCAGGTGGGTACGTTGGTTGGTTGTTTGAGTTTTACGTCCTGGCAACATCTAAGGTCATATCAGGATAGGTACCGACTTGTGACAGTGCAACTCGTGGCAAGTGCATAGTGCTGCCCCACTGGAATATCAAGTTGCTGGCACCATGACCTGATATCCCACTCAGTCACATTATCCTGACACTGAGCTAACCAGTCCTTGCCTTATCCTATTAGTGCCGAGTGGCAGGATAAGAAGCGACAAGTATCAATTTTATAAGTCATTGGTTTAACTCGAGCGAGAACCATACTCCAGGGGCCATATGCAGGAAGCGGTGTTAGCGAGCAAAAACGTGCTTAGAGGGGATTTCTGGTTTAGCGCCGAAAAGTCGGTATGCACGAATCAGTGATAGGCCTAACACCGCGCGTTTAAGGTCCGCGACACTAACCCCGTTTCATATGATGTTTACAGGCGGTGTTAGCGTAAGGTTGTGTCCAAATCTATTAAATGCTATCATATTTAACAGAATTAAATACGGAATACGTGAAATTTGAGGAAATTAACCCTAAATTCGAAGCAATATTAACGCTGCCTCCGTAACGGCGGCGATATTAATATTTATATTTTCGAATCGATGAACGTAAAGTAAACAAATCGCCGCCGTCGCGACCACTGCGTCGACGTCGACATCCATACTGGCCGACTTCTACGCATTGGCGGCAATGTATTAGCGATTTGTTTACCTTACCCTCGTCGATTCGAAACTAAAAATATTAATATCGCCGCCGTTACGGAGGCAGCGTTAATATTGCTTCGAATTTAGGGTTAATTTCCTCAACTTTCACTTATTCCGTATTTAATTCTGTTAAATATGATAGCATTTAATAGATATAAGCCTAAAATATGGGTACAGATGCAGAGGGATTTCCCAAATCTATAAATAAATTCACGTTTAGCTACAATGTACGTGTTACGCGCTCCTGCATACGACTTGACACACTTCCCGACGTCGGTGATAGCTAAACGGTAATAGGCTCTAACACGAAACGCCGCTAACACTGACTCCTGCATATGGCCCCTGATCTCTGGGACGCGAGGCCCGCGCTCTACCGATTCGGGCACCGCGCTTGGTGCAGGGTAAGTGGTCACGTGGTACTTTCCATCCGTGTCTGGGGGTGGCAAGTACGCGGTTGGGGTTTGATCCGACTTCCTCACAGAGCTGCGCGCGCATCTCCAATCTGGCTTGTGATTGGCAGCTTGCTGCCGCCACCAGACCAGTCCAGACGCATCATGTGCTTTGGTACCCATTTGTGACAGTGCGCAGTCATCATGATAATCAGAGTACAGGCACCCGACCCCGATATCCGACTCAGTCACATTATTCTGACACTGAAACTACCAGTCTTTTCACAATTCCAACAATGCTTAATGTCTGACGAGGTATATGAACACGTGAACATATACACGGGTGAACATGTGAACGGGTGAACATATGAGCATATAATTATATAAGCATATAACTTTATAAATTCATAAATATATACATGCAGATTGGGATGTAAGAACGTGATCATATTAATCACAGCACATGAGGGTTGTGTTGAGAGCCTAGTGGTTGTGGGCATAGTAGGAATTCCGCCTATAATGATTGAAGATTATGGCAACATGCCATACTTTATTAAACTGGTTATTGATATTCAAATAAATCCATGTGGGGGTGAATGTATGTGTGTGTGTGGGGGGGGGGGGTTATACTCCAGTAGTTTCAGTCCAGAAGGAAAGCAAACATAGTAAGACTGTTGAAGCAACATAATGAGCAGTCGCACACACATATGAATATTAGATGTCATATATATAAATACATCCATTTATATATCCTCGTTAAAGCTGCATAGTACGATGAAATATCAAATTTTGTAGACCAAACCAATTATCTAGATTTGATTTTACATATCTAACTTAGATACTGATGTGCTTATTAAACATTTGTTTCTGCGTAGAAGGCAATACTGAGTCAATTTAACAGAACCTGTTACTGCAGAAGTCTATATGGTGTCAGAATTTTGGCAAGCTTGCCAAAACTAATTTTCTATGTTTGTACCCAAAATATCTCAAAAGTTTACCATTTAAAATAAAAGTAACTTTAAACTAATGCAGAGTATATACTAGTCATCGATCTCATATATTTATCTCAGAAAAAATACAGAAATTCAAAACCATCGGACTATGCAACTTTAATATATTGACATATATACCTATGTTATATTGTAGTGGAAGTAATTAGGCTGATACTATTTTAGTAGATACCATTTGACCATCCAAACGGATCTATAGGCGATAACGGCCAGACGCAGCTGGCATATAGTGCTTAGAGCCCTTCACAGGTGGCGCCATGGTGGCCAATTATGTACTACGCAGGGGCAGTTGGATAGAATATAGTGAATATACAATAATATAGGGAACTGAGGATAGGTAGTGTCCTTGTTAACATTCACATAATAGAGCACATAGTCATATACATACATTTGCAGGACAACTGAGCACTGCTTTCCTGATAAGTGATATATATGTATTATTTAATGAAAGTATGTTCAACTGTTCCCCACACAGTTTATAGCCATTACTGGACCTTGATATAGTTAATTATACACACAGCGCTCGGCACTTAGTTCCCATTTCTGCCGTTGGCGCCACCAGGTCATTTTCCGCCGACTGCGATCACTGCCGCCCGGGTATTACATAATATATATATTATATATATATTATATATATTATATATATTTTTTATATTATATATATATTATATATATATGTTTTTTTATATATTATATATATCATACATATATTGTATCTATTATATATATTATCCACACAAAGAGTGAAAAACTCACTCGGAAAAGAGAAGATGTCCATTGCCCGATACTGGAGTGACTGGAGTGACTAGAATACTGATATCCCTGGGCGTATAATAACGAGCAGTCTGCAGCTGAGATAGTATATTTGCATACATGGGAAGATGTATATTTATGAGAGTACCCACATAATATCCTCTTTAAGCTGTGGGTGTTAATTTTTAAAAGCTGACGATGGTAAGCCTTTGCCCATGATTGATTGCTGCGTCGACAATAGCGTGTTTTAGTATGAGGTTCAATTGTATCCTTCTACACTGGAAGTTTATGAGTATACGTGGCCGTACACAATATGATGTCAGTTTAAAAAATAAAGAACTACGCATCTATAGTTAAAGTGAATTGCAGCTAGAATTGTGGGTGGGTCATGGGGGGGGGGGGGGGGGGCAACAAATAAAGTATGTATCACTCAGTAAGCAGAGAAACTTCCAATCGCATTGGGCCTCCTCCAGATAAAACATTCACCACTACCAAGAGTAGGAGGGGTGTATGACAACGCTGTGTACATCGAAGCAAAACCTTACTTCAAATAGGAATTAACTGTGGAGGTTGTCGGTTCAATGTGCAATATTTATCTGTAGGAGGGGCAGACCAACACAGAAACTAATAGGCGTATATGGTTAGTTTTATTTGGCTTATATCATCGCAGTGTAATCATGACTCAACCGTAACCATATTTAGCTGGGCAACCCGCCCTACCCATAATAATAATAAGAATAAGCGATCAGCTCAAAAACATAGTGGAGCATAAGCTTCAAGATTACAAGTATAAAGTGAAAGCAATAACCCAGTCATAATAGCTATATAAACTATACAAAAACAAACAAAAAAATCGGGAAAACAGGACAGGAGCGTGTGTTGCCTGGTGCAGGCAAGTAAGGAATGGGCCGGGTCGTACGACGAGGGGAGCGAGGAAAGGTGGTAGTGGCGCCACCTGATGGATTCGAACCCAACTATCTATAGAAACAAGCCAACCTGCGAGGGGGGGGGGGGAGATCTGCGCCCCCCCTACACCAGTATATCTTAGATATACGTGTGTATATTGGCGTAGAGTTGGTCAAATAGCAGAGGATGCGACAACAAAAACATACAAAAATGATGGCAGCCACAGAAAGTTGATCGACATGATTTAATACATTTTTCATTCAAAAATAGTGGGTGTTGATATTTTAAGTATTTGAACTATATATTTGGCACAATAGATTGTGTTTCCTTTATCCAGCCTGCGGACACTTTTTCTAATGGGTTATTCAGCAGTCTTGTTTCAGGAAGAGCATTGCGGGAGTAACTAAGCTTCCTCCTTCCACTGCTCATTGCCCTGTCCTAGTAATGCCGAACGCCAGGCTAGGTAGCGACAAGTACCATCGCTGTACATCATTGGTTTGACTCGACTTGGGTTGGTTGGTTGTTGGAGTTACGTCCTGGCAAAATCTAAGGTCATATCAGGATGGGTACCGAATTGTTACAGTGCACACTCATGGAGACTTTATAATGCTGCCCCACTGGGAGACCAGGCTGCCAGCACCATGACCTGATATCCCCCTCAGTTACATTATCCTGACACTGAACCAAAAAGGTCTTACCCTATCCTATCAATGTTGAGCGCCTGGCTAGGAAGCAACAAGTATAAATTTGTAAGTCATTGCTCTGACTCGATCAGGGTTCGAACCTGTGAATTTGAATGCCACGATCTAACCAAAAACGGAGATGGGTGCTGAACTCATTCGGCCATTCCGTCTGGTCGACTCGGCCAGGATGTGAACCCATTACCGGTCACACTGGAAGTCAGCCAGTGTTTTTACCGATTCGGCCATGCCGACCGGTGTGTTACTGTAGCTTGCTTTTGGAGTGGTTTGTAACCTTACGATGGTCACTGGCTGCAGAACTCCAGCAATCTAGAAAGGCTCTGATAAATCGGTCCAATCTTTGGTTGAAGACTAATCTTCAGGTGGGATGGTTGTTGAACCTGGGGATGTCTTTACAACATTCAAAATGGTGAAGCATTGGGGCGGCCCCAAATCTCTCCGGTCTGGCAGTAGCACAGCACTTGTATCCACTAAACAGCAGCAAGGGTTTAGGACAAAGGGACGGGTAAAGGTGGGTCCAGCAGTTGCAGCAACAAGAACAAAGGGAGAGAAATGATAAGCTAAAGCGCCCCACCCAAGCAAACAACTCCCTTGATCAGGGGAGAAGTAAGCCTGGGAGAGAAAAAAGGGTAGAGTGTAGGAAAGAGAAATGAGGAGAGTTGAGTCTATTTGCTTTATGGTGACCAGCCTTTGAGCCAAAGACACGGACAGAGTAACAGTAGAAAGTGAAATGCTGGTGGGCTCCCCCTCCTGGACCTCTTTTCAGACATTATCAAGGAGGAGCATGGCCAGCAGAGAGGAGATAGAGAGAGCTGTGGCCGAAGTGCGGTCCGGAAAGCAAGTGTTACTCTAGTCGCTGGCGACCATGATTATAGAGCCGAAGGTAGGTTCTGTGGACAAACAAGGACACACCCATGTTCAGCATAAATACAGCTATACTGGTGTTACCCATTGAGTGGGTGCACTGTTCTTAAAGCAGCATAGTCTGATGAAATATCAAATTTTCAAAACCAAACCAATTATCTAGATTTGATTTTAAATATCTAACTTAGATACTGATGCACTTATTAAGCATTTGTTTCTGCGTAGAAGGCAATACTGAGTCAATTTAACAGAACCTGTTACTACAGAAGCCTATGGTGTCAGAGTTTTGGCAAGCTTGCCAAAACTAATTTTCCATGTTTGCACTCAAAATATCTCAAAAGTTTACTATTTAAAATAAAAGTAACTTTGAACTAGTGTAAAGTAAATATTAGTGATTGACAAAATACAGAAATTCAAAACCATCGGACTATGCAACTTTAATCTTAGTTGATCCAAATAACTGTGCATGGGTTTTCATTTTACATTTTGAAATATTTGTTGGGAAGGGATATGTTGGCAAGGTTAGGGAGGTTTCTTTTGGGTGATATCCTTTTGATGATTTAATCGTGGGTGGGTGTTTTGCAGGCATGAATGATCTGGTTGTTAGGCACGCGGGTGGCGTTGGGCGAATGGTGCGTGAGCGTGCGTTTTGTGTTTGTGTGGTGGTGGTGGTAGTGGTGGTGGCTATGGGGTAAGAGTGTGGTTGGAAAGGAAGGAGGTGGTGGCAATTTCCTAAATCACACTTGCCTATTTTCCCGCTCTCGAGAATGATGGATCGCCGGGCATTAATTGAGGAAAGAGCGCATACAGGACCCCCGATGAGGGGAGGCCGGGGTGGGGCGGGGTGGGGCGGGGCGGGGCTGGGGCTGGGGCTGGGGCTGGAGCGGTGGACCAGCAGGGTATGCTGCAGGAGTACTTCTCCCAACTTTTAGTTTAGTTTTAAAAGGGAAATGGCGAGTTTTAAAGAAATAAAAGAAACAATTCCCAACATTAAGTGCTTCATAGGCAACGTCCTCCAAACATAACTAAATACTTAGCACCTTAAACTGTTGTTTGGACAACAACAACAACAACATCAACAACATCAACAAGGGCTTCATATTTATGCCCCCATGTTTTTGATGTGCACATTTTGTGGATTCCTGCTAATCACCTGCGCTAATTGGCAAACTGTGGCTCAGTAAACCAGCAACACTGTCGCATACATCACAATTCACACCAGCACGGCGGTGTGATCAGTTAAGCGCGCCGGGACCCCGCGTCTGGCGCCGGGAGATGACGCCTGATTTAGTTACTTGTGTGCCGTTCGCACACGAGTGATCGGGAGCTCGTGACATGGTGGGGCTCGGTGGGACGTGGCCACGGTGTGGGGCGAGGGGCCGAAAGTGGAGTGTGGGGCGAGGAGGGGGGGGGGCGAGGGGAGGTTGGACGTCTAAAAGGAAAAGAGTGATAGATGTTTGTTTACTACGTTAAATCCTAGTGGGGGCGTAAAGGGCTTTGATTGGTTATTGGAGTTTTACGTTCTGGGAACATCTATGGTCATATCAGGATGGGCACTGACTTCTGACAGTGCACACTTTATAGTGCTGCCCCACTGGAAGACCAGCCCGCCAAGACCAGGACCTGATATCCCACTCAGTCACATTATCCTGACACTGAAGCAACCAATCCTTGCCGTATCCTAATAATGCTGAGCGCCTGGATAGGAAGCGACAAATATAGATTTGTACGTTATTGGTTTGACTCAACTAGGTGTAGAATATTTGGACTTTTTAGGTCTGGTTCATAAATAAATAATAGTTTAAATAAATTCTAAAATATCTCCTTTTCATGAAACTCATATGTCAAGCATTAACAAAACTGTCTTAATCACATTTAATTCATCCAGTTATTTCTATAAGTCATAATAATAATATTCCAATTGTAGAAGTAGCCCTATAAAAGCTCTAATAATACCTAATTGATTCTATCATGTTGGTAACTACATATGCATAATATTCAAACCAAGTTGGGAAACCATGGTATATTATGTATATTAAGTGAAGTGATAATTAATATCAGATTGTTCTAAGGTTCTACATCAAATATAACCACTGGAGATGAGAACTCTGGACAACTATTACTGTGTTGGTATAATTATATGTATTACTGAATTGAAGTCTGTTGGTATTATATATTGTATAAAGGGAGGTAAATGCTAAGGACAGCATATACAGTTGCTGCACACTGTGGTTTATTCACCCAGACAAATAGTCTGCGAAGAATGCCACAAACTGGGTACAATAATTAAGTTAAGAACCTGAGTTATGTGTGCCTGTTATGGTATGATTTACAGATGCCAGTATCTGAGGGAGTGTTAGCACACAGGTGACAATGCATGGGGGATGTGTGTGTGTGTGTGTGTGTGTTTGCAGGACCTGTCAAATCCAGGTGTCAGCCTGGAGGTGGGAGATGGAGAGTGTGTGCATGTATGGTGAGCCCTCCCTGCCCCACCTGGTGGCAGTTTGCTGAACTAAAGATGATGCAATATGTCATTCTCAAAGTAAGGCATGTAGAAAATCCTACTATTTTGGAGTAGCTCCAATCTAGGGGGCTGGTGACCACTGGTGTTATCTAAAGATAAATATGGTTGATACTCCCATGTAAGTGTGATTGGTGAACTTGATGGAACAATATGTATCTGACTTGGGGTGGATGGGTTGGCCCCCCCCCCCCATGCCTTACCCAGAAGGTGGAGGAGGGGTGGGGGGGGGGGTGGAGGGGGTCCACTCACTCCCACCATGCCTCCCCCCACCACTGACTGGAGGAGTTCAGCAAATGAAATGCCATGTTACTGTTTCTTTCTGACTGAGGAGACTCCCAGCAACTGTGTTGTGTACCTGTATTTTGAATGTGTTCCATCTGAATAAAAGAGCTGGGCAGGGGATGTGGCAGGCAGATGACCTGGAGAACAGCACAACAGGAGGAGCCAGCCACCCCTCCCTACTAGACTTTACCACACTTAATTTCTGTTGGATTTCTATTTCTTGGAACTGATATAGTAAGCAGATATAGTAAGCAGATACAGTAAGCAAACATAGTAAGCATATATAGTAAGCATATATAGTAAGCAGATATTGTAAGTGGATCATCGCTTGAGTAAAATCATACATTAGTGCTTTCTGGCCTCCACACACAGAAGTTAGTGTTCTATTTCTTATAAAGATTTTAGCATGTAAAATACTGCTAATTAACATAGGGTTTGAACTCACGAATCCATGGGTTCGGATCCCCCGATCTCTCAAAGCATGAGACTGACGGTCAACTCATTCGGACATCCCGTCAGGTCGGGAGAGGGAGAGGGATAGGGAGGGGGAGAGAGTGAGGGACAGAGAGAGAGTGAGGGGCAGAGTGAGGGACAGAGTGAGCGACAGAGGGAGAGTGAGGGACAGAGGGAGAGTGGGGGGGACAGAGGGAGAGTGAGGGACAGAGGGAGAGAGGGGGACAGAGGGAGAGTGGGAGGGACAGATGGAGAGTGACGGACTGAGGAGAATGGGGGACAGAGGGGGAGAGGGAGAGAGGGAGAGGCAGAGTGAGGTAGAGAGAGGGAAAGAGGGAGGGGGAGGGAGAGGGAGGTAGGGAGAGAAGGACAGGGAAATTGCTGGAGCTAATTAATTTCTAGACCGAGGTGACGGACTTCGGGCAGACTGGCCTGGGTTGGGGTGGGGTGGGGTGGGATGGTTATGGGTGTGGAGATGGTGGGTCGGTGCGTGTAATATACACGTACATACATATACATACGCCTGCACGCAGGAAGGAAGCCCCGGGTCGTTGGGAACCCTTTTACGGCCCACCTTACCGCCACGCCCGTGTCGGGGCCGGCCTTAATGCATCTTCACCGGGAAATAAAGCAGCGGCGGGGCGCGGCCAGCCATCACAAAGGCACAAATAAAACATGAGTGATCAACCGCTTGCCGAGGCGCCAATCACGGGCTGTGCCTTTATTGATCCCTTTAGACCGGAACTGTAAACATTTTTCGTCGACTTGTGCTGCTTGCTTATATGTATTTATTTAACTGTCTTTATTTTTTAGCGCACATTGACGGAGCTACTTTGCCATTTGGCATTGTGAATTATTAGTGCTGCGCCCCAAACTAAATCTGCCATCTTGTTAGTGTGCTATCAATAAAGGTTCATGGAAAAGCGCCATGAAAAAAAAGGGACAACATGATGGCTGTAATTCCCGGTTTGTGGGTGAATAAAATGGTATACACAACGCCAAAGAGTCACCTATGTGGCGTACACGTATGTTTATTTGAGTTTTACGTCCTAGCCACATCTAAGGTCACATCAGGATGTTTACCGACTTGACACAGTGCGTGCGCATTCATGGCAGCTTTATATAGTGCTGGAAGGATCGAATCGCACGGCACACAACTATAAAGTCGCCATGAGTGCGCTCTGCCGCAAGTCGGTACCCATCCAGATCTATTAGATGTTGCTAGGATGTAAAACCCAACTAATCCATTAATTAGTCAATCAATCAATCAATCAAGCCCAGAAGAAGTCTCAGTCGCATTATCCTGATCCCGCGCAAACCATTCCCTGTCTGATCTTATTAATGCCAAATGGCAGGCTTGGTTACGACAAGTATAAAATTGGTAAATCATCGGTTTGACTCGGTCGGGGGTCAAATCTATGACCTTCCAGACAGGAAGCGAGCCAGTGCTCTGAGCGATTCAGCCATCCCGGCCGGTGTGTGACCCGTGAGTAGTCGGCCACACCTGTGGTTGGGACCTTCAGGTTGGGACCTTCGGGTTCCTACCTCCAGGCGGCGCCACCTCGTTATTCAGCCATACTACCGTGGCTGACTAGACATATTGCCCGGTTAGTGCTGGAATACCTGACGCACCGGGTGGATGATGGGGAGATAACAGAGCTCATTCCCAGTGAGTTGTAGGCATCCGCTCCCCCACCGCCCACAATTCGCCACACCGTTCTACAGATATATGTGTAACGAGTCTGGATCACGAAAAGAGGCCAATTGGGGAAAGTTGTCGGTGTCAAGCATGGATGTCGGAGTCGATCGGTATAATTATAATTTAGCATTGACAAAGGTGTTGGAAAGTCCTTAAATTTATCCTGAATGTAAAGGTCAAGAAAATACAACAACCTTATTTGTTTGTAGGATAATTTAATATAAAACAAAGAAAGGCACTACACTTTAAGAATTGCGATGCCGACATCTGTTAAAGTTGTCGGCATCGATCATTGGATGTTGGCGTCGATCGGTATAACTATAGTTTAGCATTGACAGAGGTGTTAGAAAGTCCTTAAAAAGAAAGGCACTACACTTTTAAGAATTGCGACGCCGACATCATCAATTCACCACCAATTGGCCCATTTTCGTGAGGCTGACTCGTACACATATTGCTCAGTGGATGTGAATAAGCGACAAGAAGCGGTAAGAGCGCCACAAGGCTTTTGATGCAGAAGGTTGTGCGTTCAAATTCCGGCCGAGTCAAGTAAAGCTTGTTTCATTTAATGATGCCACTAGAGTACATTGATTTTTATCATCGGCTATTGGACATCAAACATATGGTCATTCTGAAATATTTCTTAGGAGGAAACCTGCTGCCACCACATATGCTCCTCTTTCCGATAAGCAGCAAGGGGTGTTTTATATGCACTTTCCCACAGACAGGACAACACATACCACAGCCTTTGATGAACCAGTTGTGGACCACTGGTTGGAATGGAAAATGGCCCAAACTGCAAATGGGTCCACAGAGCAGGATCGATAGGATGACCGACACCTTGACAGGTGGACACTCTACTGCCTCAGCTACGTCCCGCTTCCCCCGAGTCAAACTAATGACCCAATTGATACTTGTCACCATTTTAGTGAGTGAGTAACGTGTGCTTTACACCATGTCAGCAAAAAAGGCCATAATCACGGCGAGACAAGATCAATATTTAGAAGAGTTTGGCAGGTGTGTGTGCGCGTAGTGATGCCCATATTTCTAAAATTGCAAATCAGAAACCTGTTGTTAAATAATAATATTTAAAGAGCTGTTCTCAAAATTATGGAAGAGTAATGGCCCTGTCACACTACGACGTAACGACGTCAATGTAGGGAGAACGTGAAAAACGTCGAACTTCTCAGCATAGTATGCAAATTTGGGCAAAAGTTTAACGTGGATGCAGCGAAGTGGACGAAAGAGTCACGGCGGTAAAGCGTAGTGATAGTGTCATTCAATGAGAGAGGACAACGTAATTACGCTCAGAGAATGTTATGAATGTTATTCCATCGCCAGAAGAACGTTACATGACGTTACATATGTCATGACACGGTGGCGAAATGTTGAACGTACATTGAACGTTACTTTCTCCTGAAGTTCTCCTGACGTTCCCATTACGCCGCGCAGACATTTCCACCGGGTTTAATGTGGGTCAACGTAGTGGAATGTACTTGAACGTAGTGAGCAGCGTTTGACTAATGTCTGTTTAACATCATTGACATTCGCTGAACGTGTACAGAACGTACGGCGAACATAAACCCTTACGTTTGAGTTATGTCGAAAGTTTTGAACAGGTTCAAAACTTTGAAGCGCGCTGACGTAATACGACGTAACGTGACGTAGCTCAATGTCAGTCTAACGTCATTCTGACGTCATCATAACGTAACCCAACACACGTCAACGTAATGACGAAAAATGACCACGTTAGGCTCACATTCGTTCGGTACATCGTAGTGTGACAGGGGTATAAAATGCTCAGCTTCTTCTAAGTAATAGAACAAAATAGGTTGTGCAGTTTAAGACAGTTCGGACACCAAACACATGATAAAAGTGATGTTATCATGGTTGGCGCTCGGCATTCCGAGGATAGGACAAGGACTGGTATCAGGATAACTAAAGAACAAGTGAGTGTAAAAGCTAGGAGAGTGGAACCAGGATTGTGGAATTTCAATTATCTTGAGAGGATAAAATGGATCATGCTTTTGGAATAGAAATCCAATATCTCACAAAGTCACATTATCCTGATACCATACTTGTTCTATCCTATTAATGTCGAACATCAGGCTAGGTAGCAGCGATTATTAGTTATGTAATTCATTGGGTTGACTATCGGGGTTGAACCCACGACCTCTCTCTTTCACGGCAAACCGCCACCGCCCTACCGATTAGCTCATCCCATCCATCCCCATTTCTACGTTAAATGGGTTGCAGTTTCTGTGGTTTAGATCAACATATTAAATTGATCATTATAATCTACCTTACTTTAGTTTGAAGTGACCTATTATGAATGGCTGACTTTGGAGACATTTGAAGTCAATGTTGGTGTGCACATAACAAACTGTAGCAATTTAAAAAGTTCTGTTATATTGACTCGAAACTAAATAAAGTTAAGTAAAACTTGTTTTATTTAACAACACCTCTAGATGTGTCTTTATCGTGTCATCAGCTATTGGACGTAAAAGATATGCTCATTCTGACATATTTTATTGGAGGAAGGAAAGCCATTGCCGCCACATAGGCTACTCTTTCCGATAAGCAACACGGGGTATAATTGCTGGACCCGGATGTGCTTCCTTCTCCCTAGCCTGAGGCTGTATACCGAGGTAAAATATAACAAAAAACCTATCTTGCTGCAGTTTAAAAAATGCAATCGTACCTAAGTTAGGTCTGCATAATCAAATCTACATAAGTGTTTCGGATTTAATTAAATTGATGCTTTCATCGCATTGCTCAGTTATAACTAGAACGATGAGTGCACCAATATTTAACTTAGATAAACAGGTTAAAGTAAATGTCATGCGCTTTCATCGGATTAGGCAATTGCAAACACGGAAATGAGGCCAGAGACCGTGGCGCCACCTAGCCGGTTTCGGCAAAACCAAAAATGTATTTCTGCAAAAATGTGGATATTCCCCCCATAGGATTAGCACTGTCAGGGAACTACAGGAAAATCCCGGAAGTCATATTTCAACTGTCCTTGTGACTAGCTGTGACTTTTGTGTCAAGCACGTGTGACTATATTATCGCCTATACCAGACTCTTTCTTGTTTGGGATTTATGTGTTAGCAACCTCTATGGTCATATAATTATAAGAATGGGATTCGGACTAACCAATTGCCGTTATATATATATTAGCATTTTATTAACGTTAATTAGTGAATATTTTTAAAAAATCGCGGAAATTTTCGAAACCGCGGAGATCTTTCATCCCTGAAATATAACCCATCTCATACAGCATCATGAAAGTCGTAGTGCTTCAGCGAGGCTCACTTTACAAGCAGATGATCAAAGCTGATTAGTAAGAGACTACGAGGAAATTGGAAAGTAGAGAATACAGAGTTCTTTTTACCCCACAACTCACACCTCGCAATGTTCACAACATTTCACACACGACTCAAAATAATGTCGCCAGCCAGCCATCTCCGTTTGATCCGAATAAACATCTCATGTAGGTCAATTTAAATAAATCAATCCCCAGTAAAAACAAGGTTTTGGAATCCATAGTAATTAGCATAATTATCCAATTAAAAGCCCGGCCGCTCTGGTGCCGGTGGTAGGCGTCCATTTTAAAATCGTTAGTCGGCAGAAGCTTCATTTTAATTCCTCCGATTGCGATAGATTTGTTTGAGTGGCCAATATTTATGCTTAAAACTCGTCGATACGGCTTGCGGGTTGTTTTTTTTGTTAAAGGATCCCCCATGTGCCAGAGCCTCTCATCAGACTAGTGTATGAATGGTGATGGAGGCACACCGACGCACCGAGTCATTTCCCCAGGAGCCTCAACAGTTATGGGGACTGGGAACACTGCCACAGACTTGCAGCTTAAAATAGTTTTTGTTTAAGGGGCTGGGGGAGCGGGGATGGGGGTGAATGTAGAAACCCCAGCCTCTATCGCCCCCACTCTCTCCCACTCTCTCCCCTCCCCCGTACCCCACCCACCAATGCATACCCCGTATTGCTATCAGACTAAAGATTTGGTGATTTCCACCACCAACTTAACCTCAGTCACCAGAACTATTTGTGTGGGTAGCAGATTACTGTGTGGTATACGCCGAGAGGGTGACATTTCTTATAGACAATTTCCACCACCAACCAGTCCTCTGACGATAGTGACATAAACTAAATAGGGTAGGAGCAGCAGAAGCGCAGCTGACCATGCAGCATGTTCTGTAGAAAATGTCTACTATATCATGATGGTCATGGATGTGGTTGTGTGCTTGCATTGTTCCCACCCCATTCGCCTTCCTTTCCGCAGACCCTTCTTGAAGCCCACCCAGAGAGCTGACGTCCATGCAACAGCGACGACACCAGTCAAGCCGCCATCAGTAGGGCCGCCAGCAGTAGGCGCCCCCAGTAGGCTGCCCCCAGTAGGCCACCACAAGTAGGCTGCCACCAATAGGGCCATGACCAGTAGGGCCATGACCAATAGGGCCATGACCAGTAGGGCCATGACCAATAGGGCCATGACCAATAGGGCCATGACCAATAGGGCCATGACCAATAGGGCCATGACCAATAGGGCCATGACCAATAGGGCCATGACCAATAGGGCCATGACCAATAGGGCCATGACCAATAGGGCCGCCCCCAGTAGGGCCGCCCCCAGTAGGGCCGCCCCCAGTAGGGCCGCCCCCAGTAGGGCCGCCCCCCAGTAGGGCCGCCCCCAGTAGGGCCGTCCCCAGTAGGGCCGCCCCCAGTAGGGCTTCCCCCAGTAGCCCACCACCAGTAGGCCGCCACCAGTAGGCCACCACCAGTAGGCCGCCACCAGTAGGCCGCCACCAGTAGGCCGCCACCAGTAGGCCACCACCAGTAGGCCACCACCAGTAGGCCGCCACCAGTAGGCCGCCACCAGTAGGCGCCACCAGTAGGCGTCACCAGGAGGCGCCACAAGGTGGCGCTACTGCGCCCAGCCCCGGTGCACTTGCTGGAGAGCTACTCTACCGGCACTCAACAGGTAGGCGCAAAGAGCAGGCTACAACTACAAGCCCCCATTCCCCGCCGCACCAACCCAACCCAACCGAATCAACCAACACTTTTCCAATGAGAAAAGCAGGAGAGTGGAGGGGTAAAAAAGAAGAAGATGGGAGAAGGGGGACCCACTCGATCACTTTTGCAAATGAGTCAATCTGGAATGATTCATCACTGCTCCTACATACACGCCGCTACTATGGCGAGCTGCTCGCATTTTAAGCCGCAGACAGCTCGGCATGCGCATGATAAACGACGCCGAGTGGGTATCGACACAGCTAGCCAATCACAGCGCGCGATCAATGCCACGCATTCACTGCTCTTTTACTTCCTCATTCACAGCCCCAACGCCGGGTGGGGGTTGGGGGAGGTGAGTGGGGGCACACATTATGCACGCAGGAACTGCCGACTTTTGTAGTTGTAAAACTACTCTAGTAGTAGTTGTGGCGGTGGTGGTTAAGGTGGATGTGTGTGGTGGATGTGTGTGGTGGATGTGTGTGGTGGATGTGTGTGGTGGATGTGTGTGGTGGATCTGTGTGGTGGATGTGTGTGGTGGATGTGTGTGGTGGATGTGTGTGGTGGATGTGTGTGGTGGATGTGTATTGGGTGGATGTGGTGTGGGTGGGAATGTGTGTATAGGATGTGTTGGTGATGTTGTGTGGTGGATTGTGTGGTGGAATGTGTATGGTGGATGTGTGTGGTGGATGTGTGTAGTGGATGTGTATGGTGGATGTGTGTGGTAGATGTGTGTGGTGGATCTGTGTGGTGGATCTGTGTGGTGGATCTGTGTGGTGGATTTGTGTGGTGGATGTGTGTGGTGGATGTGTGTGGTGGATGTGGTGTGGTGATTTTGTGTGGTGGATTGTAGTGGTGGAGTGGGTGGTGGATGTGTGTGGTGGATGTTGGGTGGATGTGTGTGGTGGAATGTGTATGGTAGATGTTGTGGTGGGATGTGTGTGGGTGGATGTGTGTGGTAGAATGTGTGTGGTGGATCTGTGTGTGGATCCTGTGTGGTGGGGATCTGTGTGGTGGATTTGTGTGGTGTGGATGTGTGTGGGGATGTGTGTGGCTATGATTGTGTGGTGGAGTGTGTGTGGATGTGTATGGTGGATGTGTGTGGTGATGTGTGTAGTGGATGTGTATGGTGGATGTGGTGGTAGATGTGTGTGAGAGGTGTGTGGATCTGTGGTGGTGGATGTGTTGGTGGATGTGTGTGGTGGAATGTGTATGGTGGATGTGTGTGTGATGTTGTATGATGTGTATGGTGGATGTTTGTGGTAATGTGTGTGGTGGAATCTGTATGGTGGATCTGTGTGGTGATCCGTGTGTGGATCTGTGTGTGATTGTGTGGGTGATGTGTTGGTGGATTTGAGTGGTGGATGTGTGTGGTGGATGTGTGTGGTGGATGTGTGTGGTGGATGTGTGTGGTGGGATGTGTGTGTGGTAGTGTGTGGTGGTGGATGTGTTGGTGTGGATTGTGTGTGGTGGATGTGTGTGGTGGGGGGGGGGATCTGTGTGGGTGGAATGTGTGTGGTGGATGTGTGTGGGTGCATGTAAATGGTGGATGTGTTTGGTGGATGTGTGTGGTGATTTGTGTGGTGGATGTGTTTGGATTTGTGTGGTTGATGTGTGTGTGGATCGTGGTGGTGGATTTGTGTGGTGGATGTGCGTGGTGGATCTGTGTGGTGGATGTGTGTGGTGGATCTGTGTGGTGGCTGTGTGTGGTGGCTGTGTGTGGTGGATGTGTGTGGTGGATGTGTGTGGTAGATGTGTGTGGTGGACCTGTGTGGTGGATGTGTGTGGTGGATGTGTGTGGTGGATGTGTGTGGTGGATGTGTATGGTGGATGTGTGTGGTGGATGTGTGTAGTGGATGTGTATGGTGGATGTGTGTGGTGGATGTGTGTGGTGGATGTGTATGGTGGATGTGTGTGGTGGATGTGTGTAGTGGATGTGTATGGTGGATGTGTGTGGTAGATGTGTTGGTGATCTGTGTGTGATTCTGTGTGTTGGATCTGGTTGGTGGATTTGTGTGGTGGATGTGTGGTGGTGGATGTGTGTGGTGGATGTGTGTGGGAGGATTTTGGTGGTGATGTGGGTGGTGGATTGTGGTGGTGGATGTGTGTGTGGATGTGTGAGGTGGATGTGTGTTGTGGATGTGTATGGGTAGATGTGTGTGGTGGATGTGCGTGTGGATGTGTGTGGGTAGATGTGTGTGGTGGATCTGTGTTGGTTCTGTGTGTGGGATCTGTGTGGTGGATTTGAGAGGTGGATGTGGTGGTGGATGTGTGTGGTGATGTGGTGTGGTGGATGTGTGTGGTGGATGTGTAATGGTGGATTGTGTGGTGGATGTGTGTAGTGGATGTGTGTGGTGGATGTGTGTGTGGATGTTGTAGTGGATGTGTGTGGTGGATGTGTGTAGTGGATGTGTATTGGATGTGTGTGGTAATGTTTTTTGTTTGTTGGATCTGTGGTGTGAATGTGTTGTGGTGGATGTGCGGTGGTGGATGTGTGTGGTGGATGTGTGTGGTGATTTGGTGTGGTGATGTGTGTGGAGATGTGTGGTGGTGGATGTGGTGTGGATGTGGTGTGGGTGATGTGTGTGTGATTGTTGTGGTGGATCTGTGTGGTGGCTGTGGTGTGGTGGATGTTGTGTGGTGCATGTGTATGGTGGATGTTTGTGGGGATGTTGTGGTGGATTAGTGTGGTGGTGTTGTGTGTGGATGTGTGTGGTGATGTGTGTGGTGGGATCTGTGTGGTGGATGTGTGGTGGATTTGTGTGGTGGATGGTGCGTGGTGGTGTGTGAGGTGGATGTGGTGTGGTGGATTCTGTGTGGTGGATGTTTGAGTGGTGGATCTGTGTGGGTGATTTGTGTGGTGGATCTGTTGTGGATTTGTGTGGTGGATATGTGTGGTGGATGTTTGTGGTGGATGTTGTGGTGGATGTGTGTGGTGATTGTGTGTGGTGGATGTGTGTGGTGGATGTGTGGTGTGGATATGTCGGTGGATGTGTGTGGTGGATTGTGTGTAGTGGATGTGTATGGTGGATGTTGTGGTAGATGTGTGTGGTGGGACTGTGTGGTGGATGAGTTGGTGGGATGTGTGAGTTGGATGTGTATGGTGGATGTGTGTGAGGACGTGTGAGTGGATGTGTAAGGTTGGATGTGTGTGGTAGATGTGTGTGGTGATCTGGTGGTGGAGCTGTGTGGTGTATCTGTGTGGTGGATTTGTGGTGTGAATGTGTGTGGTGGATGTGTGTGGTGGATGTGTGTGTGTGGATGTGTGTGGATGTGTTGTGGTGGATGTGAATGGTGGATGTGTGAGGTGGATGTGGTGTATGGAATGTGTGTGTGGATGTGTGTGGTGGATGTTGTGTGGTGGATTCTGTGTGGTGGGATCATTGTGTGAGTGATTTTGTGTGGTGGATCTGTTAGGGGATGTGTATGGTGGATGTGTGTTGTGGATCGAGTGTGTGGATGTGTGTGGTGGATAGTGGTGTGTGGATGGTCAGGTGATGTGTGTGGTGGATGTGTGTGGTTGGATGTGTGTGGTGTATCTGTGTGTGGATGTTGTAGGGTTGTGGTGGTGTGTGTTTGTGGTGGTGTGTGTTTGTGGTGTGTGTTTGTGTGGTGTGTGTTTGTTTGGTGTGTGTTTGTTTGGTGTATGTTTGTGGTGGTGTGTGTTGGTGGTGTTGTTTGTGGTGGCGTTTGTTTGTGGGGGTGTTTGTTTGTGGGGGTGTTTGTTTGTGGGGGTGTTTGTTTGTGGTGGTGATTGTTTGTGGTGGTGTTTGTTTGTGGTGGTGTTTGTGGTGGTGTGTGTTTGTGGTGTGTGTTTGTGGTGTGTTTTTGTGGTGTGTGTTTGCGGTGTGTGTTTGTGGTGTGTGTTATTTGTAGTGGTTTGTGCGGTGATGAGTATGTTTGTTGATGTGATGTTTCTAGTGGTGTGTGGTGATGGTCTGGTGTGTGTGTAGTGGGTAAGTATGTTTGGAGAGTAGTGTTTGGGAGGGGAGCAAGTTGTTATAGGAGTTGATGAGGAGGTGATAGAGGATGTGGTGGGGTGGTGGTGGAAGTGGTGGTGGGTGGTGGTCCAGGTGGTGGTAATGGGGGTTGGGGGTTGGTGGTGGATGTGGTGGTGGTGGTGGTGGTGGATGTGTGTGGTGGATGTGTGTGGTGGATGTGTGTGGTGGATGTGTGTGGTGGATCTGTGTGGTGGACTGTGGTGGTGCTGTGTGGTGGATGTGTGTGGTGGATGTGTGGTGGATGTGGGGTGGTGGTGGTGGTGGTGTTTGTGGTGAGGTTGTTGGTGTTGTGTGTTGTGGGTGGGGTGGTGATGTGTTTCTGTGTGGTAGTGGGGGGGGGGGGGGTTATGGGAGGTGTGTGGTTGTGTGGTTGTGTGCTGGTTGTGGTGTGTGGTGGTGGTGCTGTTTGTGGTGGTGGGGTGGTGTGTGGTGGGTGTGGGGGTGTGGTGAGTATGGTGGTGGTGATGTTTTGGTGGTGGTGTGTTTGTGGTGGTGTGTGGTGGTGGTGGTGGTGTGTTTGTGAGAGGTGGGTGTTGTTTGTTGTGGTGGGTGGTATGTTGTGTGGTGGTTGTTTGGGGGGTTGTGGTGGTGTGTTTGTGTGGTGGTGTTGGTTGTGGTGGGTTTGTTTGTGGTGATGTTTGTTGGTGGGTGTGGTTGTGGTGGTGGTGTGGTGGTGTGGTGGTGTGGTGGTGTGGTGGTGTGGTGGTGTGGTGGTGTGGTGGTGTGGTGGTGTGGTGAGTAATGGTGGTGGTGCTGTTTCTGGTGGTGGTGTGGTGGTGTGGTGGTGTGGTGGTGTGGTGGTGTGGTGGCGTGGTGGCGTGGTGAGTAATACTACCATCACACGACTGCAATGTTGACTAGTAATACAACATGTGCTTCTAGCTGTGCCCAGAGTGCCCTTAATGATGGTGGTCGCCGGACACACGGCGATACCAGGTATAAGCAACCACATTCCTAAATACAAGCCCAGACAGGCGCCGCCCGTCAGTCTAGTATTGGAAGCTATCACCTCAGGGAATCAGTAAAGAGACCTTGTCTGTGGAGCATGCGCAGTGAGCTGCTACCTACAACAGTAATTCTGCCATCAGCGGGCCGGTCGCTGGCCATACATCATCTATAGAACCGTTCCCACAGAATATGTTGCACCGTATCCTGCTACCTACAACAGTAATTCTGCCATCAGCGGGCCGGTCGCTGGCCATACATCATCTATAGGACTGTTCCCACAGAATATGTTGCACTGTATCCTGCTACCTATATCAGTAATTCTGCCATCAGAGGGCCGGTCGCTGGCCATACATCATCTATAGGGCTGTTCCCACAGAATATCTTGCACCGTATCCTGCTACCTACAACAGTAATTCTGTCATCAGTGGGCCGGTCGCTGGCCATACATCATCTATAGGACAGTTCCCAGAGAATATGTTGCACCGTAACCTGCTACCCACAACATTCATTCTGCATTAGGGTCGTGGTGGAATTAAGTTATTTGAAAGACAATTCCTCAAGTATCTAATGGAAAATAATTAATCATCCTCATCATCCTCATCATCCTCATCGTCATCACCAATCTCTTAACTGTGAGGATCATGGGGGGGGGGGGACATGATTTTGGAACCAGTTCCCCGCAACCCCACCCCCCACCCAGTTTTCCCTGTTCTCCACCGTCCTCTGCGACTTGCCGAACTCCAGGCCAGTGCATTCCCTTATGTTGTCTTCGCACCTCTTCCTTTCTCAGCCTGGTTTTCTTCACAAGTAATTAATGCGTGGATCTCGTGGACGAGATCGAGAACGAGGCTCTTGGGAAATTGGTAATGGTAAGGTAGAAGGAGGCATTCACCCCTACACCAACCTCCACACAGCCATCGACATTATATAAGGGGGCATCATGGGACCGGCGCCTGGTACCATATTACCAGTGTCTGGCGCCAAGACACGTGACCTGTCACGTAAGCAGTACCAATTGATGTAGCAGGGCGCAAGGAGGGATACCACCTACAGTGCGAAATCAGAGGAGAGAGATAATCCCCAGAAATCCGTCCAGAACGTTCGTGAGGCGCAATTGTCATGAATAGCAAACAAATTCAGCCTTGCACAGTACAATAAAACCTCTCTAAATTGACCGACCTTGGGACCGACATTAAGTGGTCCATTTAGGGAGGTGGTCCATTTAGGGAGGTGGTCGGTTTCGGGAGTTAGCATATGGTTACAATCGTATTGTTGGGAACCAAATGAAGTGATCGATATAGGGGAGTGGTCGATCTGTGGAGGTGGTCGGTTAGAAAGGTTTTACTGTAGTACATTTCCCAAATGAAGTAGTTTTAATCAATCTTTTCTTTTCACTGGGATAAAAAAAGAAATACCTATCCACTACTAACTTGAGGAGGTATCAGAATGTGCACAGTATCTATTCTTTCCAGGATATCACGTGTACTGAAGAGGTTCAACATTGCCTTAAAGCTGCATAGTCCGATGAAGCATCAAATTTTAAAAATCAAAGCAATTATCTAGATTTGATTCTACTTATCTAACTTAGATACTGATGCACTTATTACTTATTTGTTGCCACATAGAAGGGAATACTGAGTCGATTTAATAGAACCTGTTACTGCAGAAGCCTATGGTATCAGAGATTTGGCGTGCTTGCCAACATTATTTTCACATGTTTGAATTTCAAATATCTCAAAAAGTAGCCATTTCAATTAAAAGTTACTTCAAACTAAAGTAAGATAGATTATAATGATCAATTAAATATACTTATCTCAGAAAAATGTTGGAACTTCAAAACCATCGGACTATGCAACTTTAACCCTAGAGATATTTGAAGTGAAAACATGGCAAGTTCAATTTGGCGTGCACACGAAAATGCTTCCCTTCAATTTCTGCCATATTTCTATGCGGTAATGAATGTTTAATGAGGGCACCCATATTTAAATTGGATTTGCTTTCTAAAATGCTATGTTTTCATCAAACCATGCTGCTATAAATAGTATAATATACCTTTGCTACCGCCATTACACTGTTGGCTAGATACATATTGCGTCGATAGTAATCAATAGACGTTGTGCTTGTTTGTTGGGGGCTTTACAACCTGGCAACATCAAAGGTCATACCAGGACTTGTACCGACTTAGGACAGTGCGCACTCATCGTGACTTCATAGTACTGCTCCACCGGGAGACCAAGCCAAATGGTACGATGACTCGATTTCCCCATCACTCACATTATCCTGATACTGAGCTAACCAATCCTTACCCTCATTGGTTTGACTCGGCTGAGATTCAAACTCCCGACCTTCCGCACGGGGAGACTGCGCTCTACCGATTCAGCCACTTCGGCCGGTGTCATCGCTAGAGGACGTGGGAACTGGAGGTGCATTTGTCGAGGTCTACGGTATTAACTATTGACTCAGCCAAGTGATGAGATTAATGCGCCCAATGCGATTAGCATATCCACATTCAGACGACACGAGGAGACGACCATGTGATTGGATGGGGATCCATCTGGCAGTGTAAGGTTACTATGCCGGGCACAAGGGATTGGCCAGCGAGGCGGTGCACAGGGACAGTGTAGTTGTGGTGGTGGTGGTGGTAGTACTGAGGCCAAATAAATTAGATTAAAAATGGTCATCGTCATTTTAATATAAAAATCAGGGTCGGGCGGTTTTTTTTTATTTATATTTTTTGTTTTTGACGTAATAATAATCAAATATTTATTTCCACATGATTGTACATACAAGTTGATATTTATATTAGTAATGTTTCACATGAAAAACAAAGGAGAAAGCAGAAGTACAATAATTATGAGGTGCTTTCCCCAGTTAAAAATAACAAGAGATGTAATACGCAACCAGACGTGATTGGCGAATAAGTTGAGTGTCCGCCTTCCGTTCTGGTAGGTCGTGGGATTCGAACCCTGGTCGAGTCAGCCCAATGACTTATTCAGGGGCGGGCTTTTTTTTCACGCACGGGCGGGGACAATCCTCAATTTCCAGCATTTCTATTTGGCCTATGGTGGTGGTGGTTGTGGTCCTAGTAGTAGTAGTGTAGTACTAGTAATCTGCACTGACCTCTCAGGCAATCAGCCACATAGACAGGTAAACGTGGATAGGGTGATGACATCAAGGAACCTAGGTGGTGTAATGGTTAGCACACTAATCCGGAATGCAAGGTGTGAGTTTGAACCGTGCTCTTACGTGCACTATTTGTCATTTTCATCACCCCATGATGTAGTTAATACTATTACTAATAGTAATACAGTACAACCCCGTTATACCAAGCTCGGTTAAACCAAACGATCGGTTAATCCAAACTTTTTTTGGTGGCCCGGCAAAATACTACCATTTATCATATAAAGAATTTGGTTAAACCAAAGTCGGTTAATCCAAACTATCGGTTAGTCCAAACAAAATTGTCTGTCCTAGGCCACTTCCAGTATGGTTAAACCAAACATTCATATGGTGATACTGTCATCTGAGACCCCACCACTTCTTTCATGTGGTTATATGGTCATCTGAGACCGACCTCCTCTTATACCACGATTGCTTGGATAAGTGCCAGCTCCCCAAACCTTCATGGGGGTGCTTATGCAATTAGCCGCTTATGCAATCAGTTGAAATGGTCCTCTTACATCAGCATACAGAGGCATCCTGTGAGTTGTTTATGTATTACATGTGCAATATACGCTTAGTAATTCATAATGCACCCACGTTTTTAACAAAGCCAAGTCAAAGTCAAAGTCGAAGCCAAAGCTCGGTTAAACCAATGATCGGTTAATCCAAACAGATTTCTAGGTTCCCTTCAAGTTTGGTTTAACAGGGTTGTACTGCATTACGACTTGGGGATTGATGGTGGTTGTGGTAGTAGCACTAGTAGTCGTAGTAATAACAATGATAATAATAATGATAATATAAATAACAATGATGATAATGATAACATTAATAATGAAAATTTAATAGAGTGCTTACACTAGTAGGAACCATTCTCATGCGCTGTACAATAAAAGAATGACATTTTACAACATGGTTTAAAAATATGCTCCCCAGTTTTCAGTGTTGAGATTACATTTCTTCAGGTTGTATTAACTTTATTTTAAGACAATCTGTGAACCTTTTCTTCTGACCGCCTCAATTTTCTGTGTCCTTTCACAAATTCACAGTAGAAGAGCGCTTTTGGTATTCGATCCTCATCCATACAGACTGCATGGCCAGCCCACCTGAGCTCCCTGATAGTAACTAAAAGTAAAGGACACTGTGCCTCGGAAATATACCACGGGTTCGAACCCCTGTCAAGTCAAACCAATGAAATAAAAATTGATACTCGTCGCTTCCTACCCTGGCGCTCGGTATTATTAGAATATGGCAAGGACTGGTTCGATCAGTGTCAGGATAATGTGACTGAGTGGGATATCAGGTCATGGTGCGGGCGGCCTGGTCTGCCAGTGAGGCAGCACTATAAAGTCGCCATAAGTGCGCACTGTCAGAAGTCGGTACATTTCCTGATATTACCTTTGATGTTGCCGGGACGTAAAACTCCAACAACCAACCGGAAATATACCCCTCTGTGGTTACCCCTTAAAGTTGCATAGTCCGATGGTTTTGAATTTCTGTATTTTCTGTATTTGAATTTCTGTATTTTTTTCTGAGATAAATATATTAGATCGGTCACTAGTATCTACTTTACATTAGTTCAAAGTTAGTTGTATTTTAAATGGTAAACTTTTGAGATATTTTGAGTGCAAACATGGAAAATTAGTTTTGGCAAGCTTGCCAAAACTCTGACACCATAGACTTCTGCATGAACAGGTTCCGTTAAATTGACTCATTATTACCTTCTACGCACAAACACATGCTTAATAAGTGCATCAGTATCTAAGTTAGATATGTAAAATCAAATCTAGATAATTGGTTTGGTTTTAGAAAATTGGATATTTCATCGGACTATGCAGCTTTAAATTCACCACTCACAGAGATTGGGACAGCTAAGCTCAGTACCGGCCAGTCAGCTGTGGGTATCAACTACATACATGACCCAGCACCAATCCTCTGAACGCCACTGTCACTTGCCATTCATTTCCATTCCACTTTTGCCTTGCCTTGGGACAGCACGTGTGATAAATTCAAATTTACTGCCCACTAATAGAGTTAGCTAGCTATCAACCCCCCCCCCCCCCACCTCCTCCTCCACCCCCAGCTCCTTCACCCTCCCCGGCCTCGCTTCAACTTCAGGGAGTTCCCGTTATGGTTGCCTAATGTGCCAGACTAATCACCGACCTCCCCAAGGTGAAGCTGCAGATTTGGCTTTATTTGCATTAAAGCTGTTTCGCCCCATGAAATCACAAATCCTCCCCCCCCCCAAAAGTACACTGACCTAGATTTGTTGTCCTATATATCCAACTGATTAAAAATGTGTTGTTGCATAGAAGGCAATAATACATGCGGCATGCTTTCACTTCAAACATATCCAGAGTTAGCCATTCATGATCAAATTTACTTCAAACTAAAGTAAAACAGACAATGGTTAACATAATAAAGCAGACAATGATTAATCTAATATATTTATCTAAAAATATGGAGGGTACTTCGGTGTGGAAAGTAAAGCAAATAAATTTGCGCCGGGGCCCGGTTAGATTGATTAATTGTTGGGGTTTTCCCATTTAACAATGGTCATATAAGGACGGGCACCGACTTGTAACAATGCGCACCCATGGCGAATTTATAGTGCTGCCCCACTGGGAGATCAGTCCACCAGCAACATGACCCGATATCTCACTCAGTCACATTATCATGACACCGAGCCGAACCAGGCCTTGCCCTATCCTAAAAGTACTAAGTGCCAGGCTAGGTAGTGACAAGAATCAATTTTCTAAGTGATTGGTTTGAGTCGGCAGGAATTCGAACTCCTGCCCTTCCGCACGGGAAACCTGCGGTCTACCGATTCGGGCACTGCTTCCGGTGGGGGGGCCAGGTTAGATAGAGGTTATAGGTTGTTTTTTTTTCTTGAAGATTTTTACTGCCTATTATGGATAAGTCTGAATAGACTTGTTTTCACCATTAGACAGTTTATCGATAGAAAGCCCGAGCCTAGACTTTTACCGACCCAAGTGATTTTTAACCTCCCACACCACATAGACATGGTATGAGAGCAACAGGCCTTTGATGATGCTGTAAGTTATCCACAGCGGTGGAAATCCAAATTTGCAGAGGTAGGGGCATGGGGAATTAAACCACTAACCTTCAAATTAGGAGTCCGACCTAGAAAAAAGTCAGACACTCTAACCACTCCGCCACAGAGAACACTACAGGTTAGAGGTTTAGGTGGTAGAAAGTTGGCCTCGTTCTGGTGTGGTCTTGTATGCAACTTGAAAGTTTACAGTCGATGGTTTTGAGTTTCTGTCATTTATCTGTGATAAATATATTAAATTGATTGTTATAATCTACCTTACTTTAGTTTTAAGTAATTTTTATTTTAAATGGCTAAGCTTTGGGATATTTGAAGTGCAGACATGTAAATATTAGTTTTGGCAAACACGCCAACCATAAGCTTCAGGAGGTTCTATTAAATTGCCTCTGGATTCCCTTCTATGTGGCAACAAAATTAATAATTAATAAGTGCATCAGTATCTAAGGTAGATATGTAGAATCAATTCTAGATAATTGTTTTAGTTTGGAAAATGTGATGCTTCATCAGACTATGCAGCGTGACCAAACCCATTACTAAAAGCTAATTCTTGTAGGCAGCATTGGCACAATACCCGACACAGATGCGGGCGTATTATATCCTCTGTAACTAACAGACTTAAAGACGTAAAGACTGTCATGGATAGACGTGAAGACTGCCATGTTTACATAGATTTCCATCCATTCGCCGTATGCAGTGATTCAAATTAGTCACTGCTCAAATAGCCTTGGAATGACGCTGCTTTCATCATTGAAGGTAAGCTTCCATACGCACACAAACCGAACTATCTGTCTGTTGGGGTTTTACGTCCTAGCAACACATGTATTATGAATATACACATGTATTATGAATCTCGCACATTTGCTTGGAAGATTCCATATACAGTGAAACCTATCCAAATCGACCGACCTTGAGACCGACTTTAAGTGGTCCATTTAGGGAGGTGGTTGCATTAGGGAGGTAGAATATGGGTACAATTGTATTGTTGAGACCCAAATAAAGCGATCGATATAGGGGAGTGGTCGATCTGTGGCGGTGGTCGATAAAGCCCCAGTCACACCTTACCGGACTGGCTACCGGACACCACCGGTGTCGAACTGTTGCAAAGGCCGCCGGACGAAACGGACGCTAAACGGACGCTAAACGGACGTCAAATGGACGTCAGACGGACGTCAGACGGACGTCAAACGGACACCAACCGGACACCAACCGGACACCAACCGGACACCAACCGGACACCAATCGGACGCCTACCGGACTGTTCACAGATGCGCCAAAAACCCACGGACCGAATTCCCGCAGCACCATCAACGGACTCTTCAGGATACAAAACGGACACCTAACGGATGAGTAACGGACATGAAACAGACTAAACGGACGAAACGGACTTAAAACGGACACCAAATGTACACTTCAGTCCGGTGGTGTCCGGTTCAAGGTTAGTGCGTGTTCAAAACTTGTACCGGACACCTCTGTACACCACCGGACACCACCGGACACCACCGGACACCACCGGACACCGCCGGATGGGTACCGGACATGTACCGGACATTGCCATATTTCACCAGACAGTGTCCGGTTCATGTCCGGTTCCCCAGTCCGGTAAGGTGTGACTGGGCCTTAAGGGAGGTACATTAGTTGTTTCAGCAGGGGAAATTTAAATCGCGGACGATTGGTCTTCCTCTTTCCACTGCTCCTTGCTCCAACGCAATTAATGCTGAGCGCCTTGCTAGGAAGCAACAAGTATCAATTTTTAAGTCATTGGTTTGACTCGACCAGGGATCGAACCCAACATCTACCGACACGGGAGACGGATGCTCTAACTTATTCGGTCATCCTTTGACTGTATAACATGATTGTTTTGTTTGCTTCGTTTGTGCTTCACAACTAATGCCATATAAGGACGGGTACCGACTTGTGACAGCGCATACTCATGGCGAATTTATAGTGCTGCCCCATTGGGAGACCTGTCCGCCAGTATCATGATCCGATATCACACTCCACCACATTATCCTGATACTGAACAAACCAGTCCTTGGTGTATCCTATTAATGCCAATCACTAAGCTAGGTAGTGACAAGTATCAGCTTTGTAAGGCATTGGGTTTACTCGGCTGGGGCTCGAACCCACCTCCCGCACACAAACACCATGATACAGGAAATGGTTTAATTTTGAAAATTTGATGCTTCATCGGACTATGCAGCTTTAACAAACCCACTACTAAAAGCTCATTCTTGTCCACAGCGTTGACACAATACCCAACACAGACGCGGGCGTATTATATCATCTATAACTAACGTCACATGTCCATGCACATCTGTTTCAACTAATGTCAAACTGATTGACTAGTGGTTGCTTAGCACCGTGTCATTCAGAACATATTTCTGTCATATTATTCAACTATCGCGTTTACACAGAATGCATGAGAATACATTCAATTATGTGTCAGAAGGCACTTTTTAAGTTAAAAGCTCACATTAGTCACAATTACAAAAATATCATTGCCAGGAAAAACAAAATATTGATCAAAGGCAATGCCATCATTCTTTCTAAATTGTTTCTTTTTAAATGCTTTATAATAAGTATATATGCGGAGCAATCTACATTAAAAACAAATATAACCCAATGTGGTTTTAGGTGTAAGGGGTGCTGTTGTGACCCCCACCCCTCCCCACCCCCACCCCTCCCAGCTTCCGCCATGTAAGCTGAAGTTGCGACCTTGCGTGCTGGGTCGCAGCTTCAGTCCTGAACTAGGGATCAGCCAGCACAAGAAGTAAAACATCAGCTATTAGGGGACATAGTGAGTCAACACAAATGTAAATTCTTACATTTCAAGCAGGTAAAATAGAGCTCAGAGCATACAGATGTAAAGGACACTACTGTACATCTGTTGTAAAATCACAAATGGTATAAAAATTAAAACCGACAATAAAAGGGTTTTTAATCAAGTTAAAAATGGAAAATGAATTAATGGTAAAAACTAGTTTCCCTCAACAATTTAATCATGAGTTGGGGATGGAATCAGAAATATCAAATAAACATTTAATTTCCTTTAAAATAACTTATTAATAGTTAAGATTGGATAAATGTTAAGTGAAAATATGCCAAATAGATTTGGTGTGCATATCGAAATGCTGGTCACCACAGACATGCTCATATTCACATGTAATTAACTTAGTAATATTATCCCTTCTCCGTGGCAATAAATGTTTAATGCGTGCACCAGCATGGATATGTACAATCAAATCTAGGCAAGTGATTTGCTTTGGAAAATGTTATGCTTTCACAGACTTACAATACCAGTGAGATATTTATAAATGTTTAATCCGGCGATAACAGGCCGTATATGATCCAGGCGCCATTCTACCTAGCTAGCATCAACGGACGCCGTTCTGTTCACGGATTTCTTCTCTCTCTTTTTAAAATAATTTTTTTAAATGGTGGAGATCGCGGGTGGATGGCGGAGGATAAGGACCAACGCAACGCACATAGCTCGGGTCGAGTGAGAGGCTGAAATAGCAAAAGGACGGCAGCATTGTTTTGCTCCGTGGCAAAGCCAAACAGAAGTGGCTGGCCGATGTAGACAGTGGGGAGGGGTTGGAATCAATACGTTAACAGCTTCCCCAAGTCCCACCGACTAGGCCCGATAGAGGCAGGAGGGCATCAGACGTGGCCACGTGATGAGAACCTGGCCTTCTGATTGGCTCTTTGGCAACGGCGTTCCTAATCCCGCGTCTGTTTGCCCTTCCATGACCCCTGGTGGCGAAGTCACCGGCCCCTTGACACAAGCACACCCTGTGCCACTGAGTTCGTCTTATAAGATCCTGCAGCCACTCCGACTTGGCCACTTGGCTCTGCTTCCCCCCGCCCCACCCCTTCCTCTTTCTCCATAGCTCACCTCCATAGCTCACCTCCCCAACATCCTCCGCACACGTTCCTTTCCGCCCTGGCGTTCACAGCGTCGCTCGCCCGTCTCCAAAACCCTCAGCGCCACAGTTGACGGCGACTGTTTATCTTCCAATTATCAAATCCGGCCAACAATGGAGGGCTGTCGCTCCCACTGACCCGCGCAGGCGCGCCCTCATCTCATCTCACATCACCGGAAGTGGAGAGAGCCCCCTCCCCCCCCCCCATTCTTTTCTGAGAGTTCCTGGATCTAAGGAGGGCGACAGCGAAGAGGAGGTGGTGGTGGTGGTGTCGGGTGGTGTCGGAGGTGGTGGTGTCGGTGGTGGTGGTGGTGGTGTTGGAGGTGGTGGTGGCGGTGGTGGTTGTGGCGGAGTTGTGGTAGAGGTGGTAGAGGTGGTGGAGGTGGTGGAGATGGTGGAGGAAGTGATGGTGTTGGTGAGGTGGTAGTGGGGAAGTAGTGATGGTGGTGATGAAGTTAGTAAAGATGGTGGGGGTGGTGGTGAAGATGGTGATGGTGGTGCTGCTAAAGGTGGTGGTGCTGCTAGTGGTGGAGGTGATGATGTCAGAGGAGGTGATGATGGCAGAGGTGGTGAAGATGGTGGTGGTGGTGATGGTGGTGGTGGTGATGGTGGTGTTGATGGTGGTGGAGGTAGCGGTAGTGGTAGTGGTAATGGTAGTGGTAGTTGTAGTGGTTGTGGTGGCGCTGATCATGTTGATGCTGGATGTGGTGATGATGCTGGTGGTGGTGGTGATGGTGGTGGTGGTGCTGATTGCGGTGGTGGAGGTAGTGGTGGAGGTGGTGGTGATGGAGGTTGTCGTAGTGGTTGGGGTGGTGGGGGGGGGAGGTAGTGGTGCTGATACTGTTGATGGTGGAGGCAGTGGTGATGGTAGTGGTGGAGGTAGTGGTGGAGGTAGTGGTAGTGGTTGTGGTGTTGGCGGACCTAGTGGTGTTGATAGTGTTGATCGTGGAGGTGATGGTAATGGTGGTGGTGTTGCTGCTGCTGCTTTTTTTATGTGTGCGGGTGCGTGTGACCGTGAGAGTGCGGCAGCTGCCAGAAGATTGCAAGGCGTGGAGACGCCACGACAGAGGGCGTGGTGGTGGCCATGCGCGCGTGAGTGTTGGGAGGAGGTTAGAAGAATAAAGGAAGTGGCGCGGGACGGTGAAGCCCTCCCCCCTCCCCCCGCCTTGTAACTGGGGCGCCGAGGGCCAGAGGGCGCTGCCACTGATCACAAGTCACCTGCTCAAAGGCACTCATCAAGTGGACGAGTGAGTCCGACTAATGACCCAGATTGGGAGCGGCTCACCCCTCAAATTGTGTTGACTAGGTCATCAGGGGAAGGCGCGCCCTGGTTCGTCTTCTCGCCGCCGCGAGCGTTTCATTTGCTGGAAGCCAGCTTCCGATGAATAACCTCCTCCACCTCCAGTGACCCCTTCCCGCCCTCCTCACCAGCACTGTCCACACACACACACACAGGGCCCTCCCCGACCTCCTACTTCCACACTTTGGGGCTTATTAACGCCGGCTAACTGGACCTATTAGAGTATAACCCCGTTAAACCAAGCTCGGTTAAACCAAACGATCTGTTAATCCAAACTTTTTTTGGCGGCCCGGCAAAATACTACCATTTATCATATAATAACGTTGGTTAAACCAAATTCGGTTAATCCCAATTATCGGTTAATTCAAACAAATTTCTCGGACACCAGGCCACTCCAGTATGGTTAAAGCAAACTTTCATGTGGTTATAAGGTCATCTGAGACCTTACCAACTTTTTTATATGATAAATGGTAGTATTTTGCCGGGCCTCCGAAGAAAGTTTGGATTAACCGATCATTTGGTTTAACAGAGCTTGGGTTAACGGGGCTATACTGTATACACATAAAAAAGCAAAAATCAAAGTGTCCACATACATTGTATATTACATGTGCAATACACACTTACTCAATGTCAAAGTCAGAGCCAAAGCATGGTTAAACCAATGATCGGTTAACCCAAACAAATTTCTAGGGTCCCTTCAAGTTTGGTTTAACGGGGTTATACTGTACACTGCTCAAGGCGGGTCTCCTCTCAGGTCATTTCAGTAGCATAACAGCCGGAGGTATAAGAGAAAGTTGTGATGGAGTCAACATCATCACCACCATCAACACCATCACCATCACCATCACCACTGTCACCATCATCACCACCTCAACCACCACAATCAACATCATCATCACCATCACCACCATTACCACCACGATTCTCACCACCACCATCACCACCACCAACGCGATCAACAGCATTAACACCACCACACCACCATTATAATCCCCACCACCACCATCATCAACACCATAACCATCATCACCATTACCACCACCACCATCACCACCAGCCCGACCACCATTGCCATCATCAGCATCACGATCAACAACATCAACACCTTCAATAATATATGTTTGAATACTTGCGCTAATTATTTATACAGATAGTATTAAATGCTATTCTCATATTATTACATGCTATTCTTTGCGAATACATGTGAACAATGTGAGTTAAAAACCAGGAGACCAGGTCATATCAGGACCTCTCTCCCAACTGAGCCTGTCTCAAAAGGTGATAACTCTTCTTTTTTTGGTCCATTGTAATGATTGACACAAAACAGCACAGAAATGGTTACACTGAAAACACACAGACATTTGCTTCAAATCAATACATCTATTGGGATTATGAAACACCATGTAAAGAACAAATCAGTTTATCTTGCATAAGCACATAGTATGTTGATCGTTACAATGGACAATAGCACCTTTTGAGACAGTCTCAACTGCAAAGCAACATCTCGCCTACAGTGACAGCAGCTACCCAACACAGTAGTGACGGGAGTAGTTGACAGACGGCATGCTGGGAGCTTAATGCACCCAATAATTGATTGACTAAAATTTCATGTAAAAGTCATTCCTAGTAAATTGGTAAAGATTGATTTAATCAACTCTATTAGGTGGTACAGCCCTGCTCCCAATGTCACAGCGCATCAAAGCCTTCATATCGCTATGAGGTAGTAAGATACAATACAAATATTAGACATGTGGCGAGGGTGGGGGAGGGAGGGGTGGAGAGGAGAATGCCTGTTTGAGTAAGAATTAAGTCAGCCGCTATCATACTAACATTGATTAATTGCTGGTTGCTTAGCGCCATGTCGGCAGCAAAGGCCATAACCATACTTGTATTCTCACATTATTATTCAACCATCGTTTTAAAGTGGCTGTCACACCTTGCTGGAATGAGCAATGGACATAATTGTCTAGTCTGGTGGTGATAAGTATGAAAATATATTAAAATGTGTCAAAATGTGGCGCTATTGGGTAAATGGCCACTGGACGAAAGGACATGAAACGGACATGAAACGGAGATGAAACGGACAGAAAACGGACATGAACGGATAGCCAATGGACGAAACGAAATCAAACCAGACAAAAACCGTAGACATCAGTCCGGCGGCATCCGTTCCTAGTTTGGCGCATGTTCAAAACTTGTACAGACACAAACCGGACATTGTTCGTTTTCTGTCTGTTTCCCCCAATCCGGTGAGGTGTGACAGGGCCTTAACACATAATGTAAAAGCATACGATCAGTTATGTAGGTCTAAAGAAAGACACTGATGAGGTTAAAAGCTCACAATTAGATACATTGTGGCCAAGGAAAATAACATCTTGTAAAGGGGGAATGAAGAAGGGGGGGGGCGGGGGGGGGGGGGACATGCCAGTTTGAGAGAATTAAGTCCGTCACTATTATACGAACATGTGTCAGTTAGTGAGCAGCACAAGTTGGTTGGAGAAGTCAGGCTTTATTTATATTTATATTTTTATGTTTATTGATTTAGCAGAAAAATTGTCAATCGCGGACAATTGGTCTTCCTCATTCCATTGCTCATCGCCCTATCCTAGTAATCCCTACCGCCAGACTAGGTAGCGACACATATCAATTTGCTAAATCAATGATTTAACTTAACTCGGGTTTGAATCCCACAACTGGCTATGATGGAGGTAGATGACCCGCCCCCCCTCCCCCCCCCCTCCACTCAGCCATCCTGTCTGGTCTGGCTACACATTTTCTTTCACGGCGGTCGACTGTGGGTTTGTTAGGTAACCCTGCACCTAGCCACTGGTCAAATAGAGGCAGCCCTCAGCCTAATCCGCTATATTTTGTTTAATACAACAACAACAAAATTCTTGGAAGATTTATAATGCCTATCATGGATAAGTCTGAATAGACTTCCTTTCACCATTAGACAGTTTGTCGATAGAAAGCCCGAGCCTACACTTTTACCGACCCAAGGGATTTTTAACCTCTCACACCACATAGACATGGTATGAGAGCAATTGGCCTTTGATGAAGCTGTAAGTTATACACATCGGTGGAAATCCAAATTGGCAGAGGTGGGGGCAGAGGGAATCGAACCACTGACCTTCAGATTAGGAGTCTGACCTAGAAAAAAAGTCAGACACTCTAAACACTCCACCACAGAGAACACCACAATATATCCATGTCCCATTACCGCCAAGTCCCCTTGCCAAACCGCGTCACTTTCAAAATGCACCACACCTGACCTGATGGTTGAACTGTGCTGATTGTTGTTAACCCCTGTGTTTGAGGCTCTCCTGTTTTGTGATGAAGGGAAATGTGGCCGCCAGGGGCGCGTCGGGCATTTGACCCAATTACCCAGGGACCACGGGATCATATAAGGACACGTCCACATGAGCAACTTTACAGTGATGCCCCAATGGGAGACCAAGCCGCCAGCACCATGACCCGATATTCCACTCAGTCACATTATCCTGAAACTGAGCTAACCAGTCCTTGCTCCATTCTAGTAGTGCCGAGTGTCAGGCTAGGTAGCGACAAGTATCAATTTTTGCATTCGGCTGAGATTCGAACCCACGCCTTTCAGCACAGGGAGCTGGCCTTCTTACCAAAATTAGTGGCGAGTTCCGATGACACATTGACTTGTTTAAATAGCAATTTACAACAGGCATACCAGCCCTCTTGTAGGAGGACCTCTACACTAGCATAGTCACGATCGTGCAACAGTTGGAATTGTTAAATCACGCATTCACTGCGAACATGCGCGCGCGTGTCAGTTATGCGTCATCCATGGCGCAGATATTGTGGTGGTGGTGGTGGTTGGGGGAGGGGGTGGGGTGGGGGGGGAGAAATTTATTTTTATCTGATTAAATATCACGTCACGCAACAGCTGTATCGCACACGGCGCATTCAGATCCAAATAGATGAACTTTACGAACAGAGAACACGGCGGCACATCACTGAGCGCTGCGGGGTCAGATGGGGGAGGGTGGGGGGGGGAGATAACTTTATTTGTTCTTATCTGATTAAATATCACGTCACGCAACAGCTGTATCGCACACGGCGCATTCCAGATCCAATATAGGATGAACTTTACGGGGAATCAGAGAACAACGGCGGCAGCATGCACTGAGCAGCTGCGGGGGTCAGGATGGGGGTGGGGGGTGGTGTTGGAAGGAGAAAGGGGGGGAGAAAAGGGGGACACCGAAAGGGGGGGGGGGGGGGAAGGGAAAAGGGGGGGGGTGGTGAGAAACAGGGGGAAAGCGAAAGGGTGGGGGTGGTAGGGGAGTAGGAGGGAGAGGGAGGAGGGGAGGGAGAGGAGGGAGAGGAGGGAGAGGAGAGGAGGAGGGGAGGGAGAGGAGGGAGAGGAGAGGAGGAGGGGAGGGAGAGGAGGGAGAGGAGAGGGGGAGGGGAGGGAGAGGATGGAGAGGAGGAGAGGAGGGAGAGGAGCGAGAGGAGAGGACGAGGGAGAGGAGAGGAGGGAGAAGAGAGCAGGAGGAGGAGGGGGAAGAAGAGGGAGGGGAGAGGGGAGAGGAGGGGAGAGGGGAGAGGAGGGGAGAGGGGAGAGGAGGGGAGAGAGAAGGAGGAGGAGGGATAGTGAGGGAGAGGTAGGGGGTGGGGATGGCGCTTTGGTTCAATCGATGCGAGGAAGAAACCTATGCTGCATTCATGGTTGTAAATCCCCAGTGGGGATCCAACACGACACCTTGTAAGCAAGGACCCCTCCCAGGGAGTGCGAATGCAAGGTGACGACTGGTCAGTGGGTCAGCACTGAATACCCAGGAGAATGGGTGTGGAATGTGTGAAGAAAGGAAATCCACAATGACTAATGTTTTGGTAGAGAGGGTGGTGTGTTATAGGATAAAGGTAGGAAGATGATTAAAGATGTTGTGGATATTGTTGTTACATGACCGTATCGCAGCTAGATATATTATGAAGAAAATATGTACGAAGCAATTTTGCGGAAAATTATTATATCCACATAATTGTCCTATATAATAAAGAAGACACAGGATATGATAGTGGGTAAGAGTTATATCTCTGGTTAGAGGAACTAGCACCCTTTCCTAAAATAAAAACAATATTTTTGGAGGTACAGTGAGGGTAGATGGGGAATCAATTGGTGCGTGAACAGACAGGTGGCGCCCCCAACGGATCTGAGGTTGACTAGGCTGGAACAATATGGGACTAGATGAAGGCTCCTTCAGTCGATGCCTGACGGAGGAGTAAGGGCTGAGGAACAGATGGACTTCCATCTGCTCCTATGGAAATATGTGATGTGATATAATGGAAATATGTGATGCGATATACTGTACAACCCCGTTAAACCAAGCTCGGTTAAACCAAACGATCGGTTAATCCAAACTTTTTCGGCGCCCTGGCAAAATACTACATAAAAAACAATAATCAAAGTGTCCACATACATTGTATATTACATTCATAATGCATCTATCTGCGTTTTTGCCAAAACCAAGGCAAAGTCAAAGCCAAAGCTCAGTTAAACCAACGATCGGTTAATCCAAACAAATTTCTAGGGTCCCTTCAAGTTTGGTTTAAGGGGGTTATACTGTACAGCAGTTCCTGTCTTCAACCCCCGTGATCAGCAAAGCCCTGTCATCTGTGAACTATCGTTATGCTAGGTACACGCCTAACGTTTACGACTCGCGCACTAAAACTTTGCGCCCGACGCGACCCGATCGCAACCTGATCGCGATTAAAACCGAAGATAAGGGATGCGCACATATACCGACTGGATGCACACATATAACGTCCGATTCGTGGCTGCGATCCACGCTCTTGGGGGGGTTTTGCGCGAACTACCTCGCCATCAGTGCCATCTAGCATTTTCCTTGCGCCGATTCGCGACTGCGCTGCACGCACCTGGTGGGTTTTGCGCGAACTACGTCGCCATCAGCGCCATCTAGCAGTTTCCTGTAGCAATGCTATTTGTTTTGTTTACATTCGTCGATTAGAAAACATTAATATCGCCGGCGGCGGAATTTCCTTGCGCCTGCTATGTACTTGTTTAGTTTACATTCGTCGATTATAAAACATTAATATCGCCGCCGTTGAATAGCTTTGGGTCTAATATGTAGCCGCCGAACCGGCGGAATTTCCTTGCGCCTGCTATGTACTTGTTTAGTTTACATTCGTCGATTAGAAAACATTAATATCGCCGCCGTTGAATAGATTTGGGTCTAATATGTAGCCGCGGAACCAGCAGAATTTCCTTGCGCCTGCTACGTATTTGTTTAGTTTACATTCGTCGATTAGAAAATATTAATATATAGCCGCCGATTAGAATATTTTGGCTAAGACACTGTCACGTGTCCTTTTTCCGGCCCGGCGATTCGTTGATCGTTAAAACTCAGACGTGAACGCAAATCGCAGACGTCTGGTGTGCTATGGTCCCGCACCCACGTACCGACTAACGAGGTCGTATGCGCGAATCGCGTCGTAAACGGTAGGTGTGTACCTAGCATTAGACTTGACTGTCCCTCCGATTACAAGTTACAAGACACCTGGTACACCAGTACAGCATGGTCTGGATGCAGAGTTGTCCCTTGACAAGAGTGCATACCTTGCGCTCTTATTGTAAACGCTTTCAACTAAGAGGTCCTATTGGCCACACTAATACTATACCATCTCACACTGCATGGATGATCATCTATATAGCCCCCATCAGACCTCACCGGATTGAGGAACAGGGTAGAAAACGGACACTGTCTGGTGAAATACGGCAATGTACGGTTTATATATGGTTTGCATCCGGCATGTCCATTATCTGTCTGATGGTGTCTGGTACAAGTTTTGAACATGCACAAAACTTGTACCGGACACCACTGGACTGAAGTGTACGGATGGTGTCCATTTAAGTCTATTTCGTCAATTTGGTCCATTTCATGTCCGTTACTCATCCGTTAGGTGTCCATTTTGTATCCTGAAGAGTCCGTTGGTGGTCCTGTGGGAATTCGATCTGTTGGTTTTTGGCCCATCTGTGAACAGTCCGGTAGGTGTCCGGTAGGTGTCCGTTGGTGTCCGGTTGGTGTCCGGTTGGTGTCCATTTGCTGTCCGGTCCGTCCATTTGACGTCTGTTTAACTATTCATTAATATCCGTTTATCATCCATTTAGCATGCAGCAGTCGTTGGAACACCACCCGACTAGACAATTCTTTGTCCGGTGGTGTCTGGTACTCAGTACGGTAAGGTCTGACTGGGCCTTTATCCACCACCCCACACGGTTGTACATACTCACTGTCACTGAATGAAGATCTATCTATTAGTATTACCCACCAACCCGCTCAGCCACATCACCACACACACCTAACTGCTTATAGACTGACCCAAAAACATCAAACACCACAGGCGACCTTTGCCAATCTGCAGGTGTCGGGGGACCATTACCATTAGTGTCAACAGTAGGCATCCGGGTCAGATGTGTTGGGCACTAATTGACAGGCCTCGCCGCTACACCCCAGGCACCGCCACCGACGCTCACCCCTATCCCCTCTATCTCCTCACCTCACCACCCCCTTCTCCCCTCTCCTCTCTCCACATTCATCACCTTCCGCTTCTCCCCTCCCCCTCTCTCCCTCTCCTCCCCCTCCCCTTCTCCTCTATCCTCTCTCAACACTTCACTCCCCTTCTCCCCTTCAACCTTTCTCCCCTCATCCCCCTCCTCTTTCCACACCTCACCCTGCCCTTTCCCCCCCTCTCCTTCCGCCTTCCCTCCACATCTCCCTCCCCCCCCTTCTCCCCTCTAAACTTCCATTCTCCCGTCCCCCACCCTTCTCATTCCCACCTCCCACCCTCCATCCCCCATCCGCCATCCCCTCGCTCCTCTTCATCCCCATCTATCATACATCCCCCAATGGGAAGCGCTGGACGGGGGTTGAAGACTTCAGCGCGGCCTCAAAGCCTAAGTCCCAGGAGACCATGTATTATTAAGAGTTGAGATAATTTACAACTGGAGCGGAGCCATTAATTTTAAGTGTTGAGCAAAGGCGCGGGGCGCGGAAGTGCTGTGAAGTGTGAGTAGTATGTGGAAAAGGGGCGTTGCAGAGGGTGATCTACGGCGCATCCAGTGACGTCACAAACATGGCCGTCACCCCTACCTTTCACAGGCATCCCCGTTCACCCCACCTGCACAGACTAAATATCATCTCAGATTACTCTAAATGGATGCCACTCTGGTGGAAGTGACCGAAGTTAGTAAAACCACCACAATTAATATGAAATGTATATGGTAGGCACAACAAATCATGCTATTAATAACTGCATCACTGGAGCGCCGATTGACAGTAGAATAGTGGTCAGAACGAACCTAAACCTTAACCACCGTTTGGTATTATACGTAGATTTATGTCTACACATAATGCAGAACGGATTATGGGGATGTTATGGGAACGAATCTATTGTGTTTGGGTGCATGTGGTGTAGCAGGTTCTAGAAGGATATGGTGGCTGTTGCTAGAGCAGCCTGGTGGGCGGATCGGGTGCAGTGAAGTAGGGAGCAAGCCTGTTTGCGATATTACCTGACCACCACCGGCTGGCTACTTGGCCCGGATTTTCACCATTCCCCGCGGTGCCACATATTAAGTGCCTGCGCCCTGACTAGCCAGACCCCAGCTAACATCTCATGGGTGGGTGATGGCGGCCGCTAGCCAGTCGCAGAGGGGCAGTCCACCTGGGGACTGCCTCTGTCTATCTTGCTGCCAGCTGCTCCCTTGGAAGGGCAATGGAGATCAGCATAAATCCTGCAGCCACCGCATGGTGAGACTCGTGTACGGACTATTACACTAGTCTAAATAACTGGAGGTTATCTAATATATTGTACTACTATTATTGTACTGCTGGGCATGTGACTACTGGTGTCGCCCCCATCGGAACCATCCATCATTACAGATAATCAACTATATAATCTTATTAGCCACTTGCCTCTATATAATATATATTATACACACATTCTATTTACAGGCCTCAGCTTATATATTCGTTGATTAAATGGCAACAACTTTTAATTTGTGCACAAGGGACCTTCCTCATTCCACTATTCCGTGCCCGAGGCCAGGCAAAGGAGTCAGAAGTGAGAAGGACCAATTTGGTTTTAAACTCCCAAGTCTAATATGTAAGGCCCTGTCACATTACAACACATCTCGCAAGCATGTGGCCCACGTGTAAAATCACTTTTTTATGTCGAGATGTGTCAAATTTGTTGGCGCGGGGGCAAAGTTGGACGTATACATACCATATACATAGCGTATGGCCAACGTATGGCTAACGTGTCTCCCAGCAAAAAACGCTCGAATTACGCTCACGGTACATTCACAGAATGCCTGTGAACATTATATACGTGATTCGATCGCCAGAACTATGCCTCATACCTTACATATGTCAAGACATGGTGGAGAATTGCCAAACATACGTTAGACTTATGCTAGACTATGTTATCCATAACTTGTCAGTGTGTGGACTGTACGTTTCCACTGCCTTTAATGTAGGTGAACAACGTGGTGAACAACGTAGTCTAATGTATGCCTAACATATACATAATGTATGCCTGACATAACACCCATATATTGTCATACGTCAAAAGTTTTGTGCATGCACAAAACTTTCGACGAGCATCGACATACATCAATGTACATCGACGTACGCACAACAAATGTGTAACACATTACAACGTATCCCAATGTTGCGGCCAAAAATCACATATGTCGGCATACGTTTGCACGATGCGTCATAATGTGACAGCCCCTTTACCCAAATAGCACAGAGCCGTTGGGCCGACGTTGGGCCGACGTTGGGCCAACGTTGGGCCAACGGTGGCTGCACCGTTGGGCCAACGGTGGCAAAACGACGTTGAGCCAATTGAAGTAATTGCTTTGAATTTGCGGAGATCAAACATTGCAATACATTATTATATGCACTGCATGTAAAGTATACATTTTAACCTGGTTACAAGATACGGAGATGCCGTGCAAGATACGGAGATGGCGTGCAAGATACGGAGATGGCGTGCACCTACAATATACACAAATACAATATACACATACAATATACACATATACAATGTACACATATACAATGTACACATATACAATTGTAGTAGTCTGCACTGACCTCTCAGGCAAGTAACTACATAGACAGGTGGGCGTGGGTAGAGTGTTGATATCAGGGAGCCTAGGTGGTGTAATGGTTAGCACACTGGCCCGGAATGCAAAGAGATGTGGGTTCGAGTCCCGCTCTAGGCACAATATTTCCCATTTTCATCACCCCCATGACACAATGTACACGTATACAATGTACACATATACAATGTACACATATACAGTGTACACATATATAGTAAATACACTGTACACATTGTACACGATGCACACACTGTACAGGATGTACACACTGCACACACTTTACACACTGCACACACTGTACACAATGCACACAATGCACACACTGTACACAATTCACAAACTACACAATTCACAAACTGTACACAATTCTCAAACTGTACACAATTCACACAATGCACACACTGCACACACTGCACACAATGCACACACTGTACACAATTCACAAACTGCACACACTGTACACACTGTACACAATGCACACACTGTACACAATGCACACACTGTACACAATTCACAAACTGCACACAATTCACTAACTGTCGACAATTCACACACTGTACACAATGCACACACTGTACACAATGCACACGATGTCACACTGTACACAATGTACACGATGTACACGATGTACACAATGTGCACCACGTACACCACATACACCACATACACAATGTACATTTTGTATGCAATGTACATATTGTACACATTGTACGCAATGTACGCAATGTACACATTTTACACAATATAACTTATAAACCTATACAACATATACGGTAACAGAAATAGAGTAGTTTTGTTCAGTTGCTTCGAAGTTGGAGTGGGAATGAAGGTTGGGGGGGGGGGGGTAGACGGGGAATGGAAGGGTGCAGGACATGGTGCAGTGGATGGCGGGTATGAACATGAGGCTTCCAGCCATGATCCACTCCCCCCCGGCCGTGGATCAGACGGCGGTAACGGCGCACCATGTACCAGGCCCCGGATCAGGCCCCGCCGAGGGCCGGGCGTGTCACCAGCCCGGTCAGTCACACCCTTTAATGTCCACATTAATGTAGAATCGCATTAACCCAACGCCATATCAATGGTTAATAGCTTAGGGACTATCGGCTACACTATTTTGAGCTGGTCTAATACCGGAATAAGAAAGTATTACTATAGTATTAGCAGGCGACGGGGGAAAAAACAATATAAAGAAATTTTAAAATTGGAAGTGTTGATACGCTGGACAAATCAGGGCGTACATTGGGAAACGGATGATACACACATGGCTATGACTCGTTTAAAGTCTAATGTAAACGCTGCTTAATTTGTGTGCAGTTATTTCGGTAGCAACACTCGGCGGATTGTTACAGCAGAGGGGGCCAACCAGGGGTGGGCTCCTTGGGGAAATCATCCCCACGTGTTGCGCCCAAATTGAAACATTGGACCGGCAGCCACCTACGCGCCAGATACCTTTTGTATCACAATATGTGGCCGGTCCGAGGGTCATCCACTCTAAACACGCGCCTCCTATCGGCCCGCAAACAACAGAGCGAGATGTTACTGGACATCCGGCGGAACCGGAAGTAGCTTCTAATCGCGCACCCTTGCGAAATGTGGAGGGGGGGCAGTGGGTGGGTGGTGCCAAAACAGACGAAGCCGTATATCAGGATGTTGGTTGTTGGAGTTTTATGTCCTGGAAACATCTATGGTCATATCAGGACGGGTACCGACTTGTGACAGTGCACACTCATGGTGACTTTATAGTGCTGCCCCACTGAGAAATCAGGCTGCCAGCACCATGACCCGATATCCCACTCAGTCACATTATCCTGACACTGATCTAACCAGTGATTGCCCTATCCTATTAATGCCGAGCGCCAAGCTAGGAAGCGACGAGTATCAATTTTGTAAGTCACTGCCGTCTGGATGAGGGATAAACATAATAATCATCAGGAATTTGGTTCTTCCCTTCTCCTCCTTCGGTTTTTAGTTCTCTGCTCGTACAAAATGGATTGCTTTCTGGTGCGGTGAAATTTCACATGGTTGCAGATGGGGATGAATGGACGGGAGGATATAATGACTGGATATAAGCGCTTTGGACATGAAAGTGAGGCAGGAAAGCGCCAGTTAGCTTCCTGTCGGGTAGAGTCCAGACGGGGTGTCAATGCGCAGTGTGACGTAACCAGTTCTAATGATTCGTGTTTATTTTGGATTAGTTCTTTTAGTTCCCCTTTTAAAAATTGTTAAATATGTCTATTTTTATCAGTAGATTGATCAAATCCACTCATATCCAACTCTGAAAAGCCCCACAATTATTCGTCACTACTTCAATGGGCATCTGGGACGGAGAGCGGTAGGTGGGGCTGCACGCATATGTTAATGGCCAGTGAGAACTAACCCACTAACATCCACACTCAACCATCATTCCCCAGGCTACAGCTATCCAGCCCTGTCTGAACAGATCCATGGTTAAGGAAGTATTGAGCAGAACCGAGAAGCAGTCAGCACAACCGAGCACCCATCAGCACAACCGAGCAGCATTCAGCTTGTTTATCTATGGGCTAATCCCTTTTAAAAGCTGGTCGCAAGATCTGTATAAATGGAAGTGAGCTATAATGAAATGCAAGTTAAATATATATCAAATACCATAAAGTACCAGAGTGTGTATTATAGGAAATGGTGTGGTGTAGCTGAGTCCTATAGTTGCCTGTCTATAATAGTGAAGTGGCTACAGTGGGTATAGCACAGAATAGAGGATGGCCACAAAAGCACCTCTTGTCACACGAAAGGCCCAGTGGTGACTGCCAGCTCTCCCAGGCTTTTAATCTCTCCAACACTCCTACAGGCATGGCATTGAAGGTACAGAATGTTATTGAAGGTACATAATGTTATTGAAGGTACATGATATTATTGAAGGTAGAAGATGTCAGTGATCCATGGCATATTGTTATTTTACTCTTTATGGTGGCCATCTTGAGATTCCAGGACAGTAGAGATGGGTGCAGCTCAGGTGCACCCCTCATTCCCACATCCCAGCTATCAGGCAACTTGACCAGATGCCTGTATCATATCCAATGCACTCCATACGAATTCAATCCAGATCCAATACACATTAAACAATAAATACCAAACATGACTGTCTCCAACTCTATCAGTCTGGGTTTAGCAATGAGTTACACATTCTTCTATCTATTGAATAAAACAAATGGGTACTTTAAATGGAATCTATTTTATAATGTAACTATGTGTAGAAAGTCTAAATATTTTACAAGCTGAACCGAGCAGCACTCAGCTCAACCGGGCAGCACTTAGTTGAACCGAACAGCACTCAGTTGAACCGAGCATCACTCAGTTGAACCGAGCAGCACTCAGTTGAACCGAGCAGCACTCAGTTGAACCGAGCATCACTCAGTTGAACTGAGCAGCACTCAGTTGAACTGAGCAGCACTCATGTGAACCGAACATCACCCAGTTGAACCGAGCAGCACCCAGTTGAACCGAACAGCACCCAGTTGAACCGAGCAGCACCCAGTTGAACCGATCAGCATCCAGTTGAACAGAGCAACACTCAGTTGAACAGAGCACCACTCGGTTGAACAGAGCACCACTCGGTTGAACATAGCACCACTCGGTTGAACAGAGCACCACTCGGTTGAACAGAGCAACAGTCGGTTGAACAGAGCAACACTCGGTTGAACAGAGCAATACTCGGTTGAACAGAGCAACACTCGGTTGAACAGAGCAACACTCGGTTGAACAGAGCAACACTCGGTTGAACAGAGCAACACTCGGTTGAACAGAGCAGCACTCGGTTGAACAGAGCAACACTCGGTTGAATATAGCAACACTCGGTTGAACAGAGCAACCGAGCAGCACTCGGTTGAATCGAGCCACACTCAATTGAACCGAGCAACACTCAGTTGAACCGTGCAACACTCACTTGAAACGAGCAGCCCTGAGTAGAACAGAGTGGCACTGGGTTGAACAGCGCACCACTGAGCAGCCCAACACTCCAAGCTGATGACTGAAACCACGTGGCAGAGCAATTTGTATCCTCACTAGGCACCAAATTATAACTGAGAATTGATGGCCATAGTGCTGCCCCACTGGGAAATCAGGCTGCCAGCACCATGAGCTGATATCCCACTCAGTCACATTATCCTGACACTGAGCGAACCAGTTCTTGCCCTATCCTAGTAATGCCGAGTACCAGGGTAGGATGCGACAAGTATAAATTTTTAATTCATTGATTTGACTCGACCAGGATTCGAACCAACGATCTCATGGGTTCAGATCCCCCGATCTCCCAAAACAGGGGACGGACACTCAACTCATTCAGCCACCGCGTCTGGTCACAACCAGTCGTAGTAGTAGGCCTACCATTCGCACCTCCACACACGACAACTGCAATACAAACTTCTTTTATTTTAAATGAGGTTGGTGGCGGTGGGGCGTGGGGGGGGGGGGGAAGATAGAATAGAAGCAAAGGTTTATCCGCCTCCTTTGTAAATGCAACACAACACCGCGGAGTGACAGGCGAGAATAGTGACGCGCTGCTATTCATAATGACATTTGGCGGAGAGAGGGACGCGCGTTCGGCGTGTAAGTGTATTACGGCAGGCGGTACCGAATCAAGGCGCGCTTTCGCTGTCCAATGAGCCCAAATGCGCCGTGCTGCCATTCTTCAGCACCCACGCAGTTCCTTGGAAGCAAATCTGCATTCACATTCATGAACATGGGGCTCGCGTAGCATCGCAGGTTTATATTTACAGCTGCATAGTCCAATTTAATAGAAACTTGTTACTGCTGATCACTATGGTGACGGTATTAATGAATTATATACTACGTTAATCTGACTTGTGCAAAAGTTGAAAGTGCCCCACCACTACCCACCCACCCACCCACACACACACACACACTCACACTCACACTCACCGACAGACCAAACGGGATGGCCGCATGATTCCAGCGTCTGTCTCCCATTTTGGTAGATCGTGGGATTCAAATCCATGGGTTCGAACCCTGGTCGAGTCAAACCAATGACTTAAAAATTGATAAGTGTCACTTCTTAGCCAGGTGCTCAGCATTATTAGGATAGGGCAAGGACTGACTGGCTCAGTGTCAGGATAATGTGACATATGAGTGAGATATGAGGTCATGGTGCTGATACTAAGAGATAGCCTGGTCTCCCGGTAGGGCAGCACTATAAAGTCATCATAAGTGTGCACTGTCACAAGTCACTAAACATCCTGATATTACCTTAGATGTTGCCAGGACGTAAAACTCCAACCACTCACCGACAACAGGTTTCCAAATTGAACAGCATCTGGTGATTGAACAACACATAATATAATCCAAATATTGATTATCTTCATCCTTGAGGTTGATTCTGTCTGGCTATGGCCATCTGGGCATGCGCAGCGGCAGCAGGACGTGGTGCACGTGGGTGTCAGGTATACATATTATCCAACCTCCGGCCGTTCAGCCTATGAAACACGGCTAGAAGACGCCTGTTTGCTATTTCTTAGATGTTTTATATCCTAGCAACACCTCAGGTCATAGCAGGACGGGTACCGACTTGTGACAGTGCGCACTCATGGCGAATTCATAATGTTGCTGTACTGGGAGACCAGGCATCATAACCCCCATTTCCCGTTCAGTCACATTATCCTGACACTGTGCAAACACATCATTTCCCCATCCTAGTAATGCCAAGAGTTAGGCTAGGTATTGACAAGTATCAACCTTGTCATTGGTTTGACTCGACCGGCAATTGAACTCCCGACCTTCCTCACGGCAGGCCTGCGTTCTACCGATTAGGAAACCGCTTCCGGTGCGCCTGTTTGCACCAACACAAATTGTCTATCGCTCCCAACTAACCTGGGGGAGGGGCGGAGGGGCGGACGGGGGGGGGGGAGGAGGGCGGAGGGGGGGGGGGTTCGTACTGGGACAAAAATGGATTTTGCTCAATTGGACCAGAAGGGCCCGGCTTGTGGTCGTAGTCCAGGTTGGGCCGAGAAATACATCGTGTAAAACACACCGCGGACAAGCGGCAAACGAGAGGCGGGGGTAAAAACAAAAAAAAACATCAACAATAAAAACTAAAACCGGGGGCTTGGGAGACCCGGCCCAGTCTCCAGGGATCCTGGACGGGATTCGGAGATATGGAAATGGGGGCAGAGGAGGCTTCTGGAAGATGGCCGGAAGTACAGGCGGGATCGCCTGAGCGCATCCGTCAGCGGAAGAGTAGCCTAATGCAATATCAATGCGAATCTGTTGTTATAGGTTATACATGCAGAGCTGCTCAAAGTCCACTCGTACCTCATCGGGCATACATAATTGAAACAGGCTAGTGATGAGAGGTGGAGGGATGTGCAGAGGAATAATCTCATTTGTTTTAATTATATGTTACATATTGTGGTATATATAAAAATTCTCAGTGGCAAGTGAGTAGGACAGTGAGCAGGCGAGCGGTGGCGCCACCATCAGGTGAGGCATGAGCAGTAGATGAGTAGCTGAGGTTCCAGCACCCGATCACTGGTGTGTGGGTGCTAGGATAGTATAGTATTCCGTGTTATTACACTCATATAATTCTTATACAGTATATATATATATAAATGCATGCGCTGTGGCCGACAAGGTTTAGGGCAGCTGAGGAGGGAGGTGTCCACTGGTACAGATTAATTACTTGGTAGGACAGGCATGGGTCATTCTCAGAAACGGTACCACATTTTTGGTTTATGTGTTAGTGTGTTCCTGTTAATTATTTTGCCTTCTTTTTGGGGTGTAGTAAGTCAAATAGTTATTGTTGACTGTGTATTATTAAGTACGGTATCTATTCCATACAATGCATCAAAAATATACTGATACCATTCTGTGTTAAAGCGAAAATACTCAACTACCAACTGGAACTGACTATGCTTGTGTTGTACTGGTGGAGCATCCACCCCCCACTCCCCCGTCACCCGACCAGTCCCGCCCACATCATTAACTAGCTGTGTACGTGCCTGCCTTCAATCATAGCGGCACATCGGATTGCCATCCCTTCTTGAAATTATTTGTGTCCGCAAACTAGAAACACTAACATCACATACTTTTATAGGAATGCAGCACTCACGTTGAATCACATGTCCATGGATTATAAGAATTATGTTTCCGCTAAGTTGTTCAACTGATGTGTGTGAATGTTTGTTGAAGTTTGGTAGTTCGATGATTTTGGGTTACTGTCATTTTCTGAGATAAATACATTATTCAAGTTGGTTAACATGGGTAGATTAGCACACGGGATAGACAGCGTTCAGTCACTAAGGACGCGAAAGGTGCCGCCCATGGATTTACATCAGAACATTTCAAATGGCCGCCGATCGACGCGCCACCTAGCCTTAAATACACTCAAATATCGAAACGACTAACGGAGATGTTCTCTCTTCAACCGTAACTTTCAAAACGACATCTATTCTCTACACTCCTTAATTGTGCCATCCCACTCACCGAAGCTTTTAACTTTAAGACTAAACGGGTAGGGTTAAGTGTCTTCGAGCCATGAGTTATACCTTAGTGACAAACTTTGACGTACATGAAAATTTAATGCCAGCTTATAGTGTTATATACTTGTCTTGTCTCACGCATTCATAATTGACTTGATCATTATAACCTACATAACTTCAGTTTGATGCTAAAGGCCCTGTCACACCTCACCGGATTGGGGGAAACGGACAGAAACTGAACAAAGTCCATTTTGTGTCCATACAAGCTTTGAACATACACAAAACTAGGAATGGATGCCGCCGGACTGATGCTTATGGTTCTTGTCCGGTTTGAGTTTGTTTCATCCATTGGCTATCTGTTCATGTCTGTTTCATGTCAGTTTCATGTCTGTTTCATGTCCGTTCGTCCAGCGGCCATTGACTCGATAGTGCAACATTTTGACACATTTTAATACATTTTGATACTTATCACCACCGGACTAGACAATTCTGTCCGTTGCTCAATCCGGCGAGGTGTGACAGCCGTTTAAATGAATTTTAGGTCATCATTCTGATACCATATGCTTCAGCAGTAGCAGGTTCTATTAAGTTACCTTAGTATCTCCTATGGAGTAACATATATATATTATGCCTATGAAGCACACCAGTATCTATGCACGATCAGATATAGTTCAGTGTTTTGGTTTTGAAAATTTGGTCTTGCAGCTTTAATTCATGGTTTCTTCACGCACTATGCAGCTTTAATTTCACGGTTTCTTCACAGACTATGCAGCTTTAATTAAAGTTCAGTTTCTTGCAGGTTTCAGTTCACGGTTTCTTCACGTGAAGTTCGGCGCTGTCCTCATAACGAGACACATATATGCACCAATCAGAGGCGTGGGATGTGGCTGGAGGAGACCGACAACCCTCATACTATAGATACTACAGCATCACTAATTAACAGCAATTTCAGGCTAATCTCCCTTGGAGTGTTGGGTGCATCCGTTGCATACATATGGTTCTTTGGTTGCTTATTGGAGATACCACCGGCCTTGTTTTACCTCCTGGCAACATCTAAGGTCAGATCAGGACGGGTAGGGACTTGTGACAGTGCACACTCATGGCAACTTTGTAGTGCTGCCTCACTGGGATACAACGTGGTCAGCACCATGACCCGATATCCCACTCAGTCACATGATGCTGACAGTGAGCCAACCAGTACATGTCATATCTTAATAATGATGAGCACCTGGCTAGGAAACAAGAAGGATACATTTGTACGTCATTGGTTTGAGTCAACCAGGGTTCGAACCCGTGGGTGGTTCGTGGGTTCGAATACCACGATCTACCAAAACGGGAGACGGACACTCAACTCGTTCAGCCATCCCGTCCGGTGCACACAGATGGCAAATTCGGTTAGGATGCACGTCAGTGCAATATACTTGGGTTTACTTTATGGGGCTTGGTTCATTGGAGTTCAACATCCTAACATATAAGGTACTGTAGTAATCCATAATGATCCCCACTAACACACAGTGGTGTTGGCGACTATGGCCCCCATTTGCTAAGAAGTAACAACAGGGTGGAGTATTCCACCTGTTGCTAGCGGCCACCCCCTGAGGGAGGCTCATCATCATCATGCTGTCGGTCGCGATGCGACAAAGACTGCTTTCATTACTTTACTGCCGCTCTCCATTTAGTTCTCTGCTGTGAGAGTGATGTCCATGAGTCGGTCACATTTCAGGAAAGCTGCCTGCAAAAGAGTTGAAGTGCTGCTGGGTTTTGCAAGTTACCAGTGGCACTCTCTCGGGGAGCAAATAGAGGTTTCACACCGTCAAGAACATGTCAAGACAGGCGCAAAACTATCTGTCCCTGCAGTGGCTGGTCGGGAGATGTTGGGAGTTCCATTCATGAACCGCCCTTAATGCTGCCACAGTGACATGGTTTTCTGTTTAGGGTTTGCTCCCTTAGCCTTCGGTTCTGTCAAGAACCTGTACCACAAGGCAGTGGTTTACAACTCTGCAGGGCAGTGGTGTCAAACTCCTTGAGGTATTGCAATACCTGCAATCCAGGGAGGCTATGTGCTACCCAACTAGTCATATTCCTCTTTGGGCCTTGACGGAATAAACTAGGGAGGGCCCTAGGGCTTGAAGCTATCTCAGTGACTCTCGCTGTATTCCTAAAGCAGAGTACGATGAGGTCCATCACAATACTATCATGAAAAGCCCTTAGAAATGCTGCCGCACTGGGATACCATGTGACTGACACCACAGCAATATATCCCGCCAAGTCCCCGACACTGAACTAACCACGTGTTTCTTTAATAATAATGCCAACTCTTTTGTTTTTGATTCGACCGGGGATTGATCCCACGACATCTCTCGCCCAAGTCCTCTTGGCTCACGCGATCATCGAGCTCAGGTGGGTGAAACGAGGGTCCTTGAGGATGACCCATCTGTGAAGCCTGTGTGTAGGAGCAGCCCCCTCTCCCCTGCTTGCGTCAAGACATGCACAATCCTTCCAGAAACTGGCAAACTGCTCACAGGAGACACACGAGCTGCTCGGCGATGTTTACCTGCGAGGTGTGTCGCAACCGGAAGTGCCTCTGCCTGCCTCATCAATTATCTCCAGAGACTTGTATCGAGTTTGCTTAATTAATCATAATAATTAGTCCGTACGACTAGCCCCCCGCCCCCTCCACCCGCTGCCGCACCGCCTCCCCCAAGGGCTACAGCACGTGTCCAGGTCAGCACAAATTATTCATGAAGTTCCTTGATGGCCGGCCTATGGGTTGCTCAGAGATGCTCAGAGCTGCTCACGGCTGCTTGGAGCCACGGTGGCCGTGCCCCATGAATAAACATTAGCGCTAACTCCCAGCTTCTTATATCTCCATCGCCACCGCCGCACCACCCGCACCACTATCACCGCCATCCGCACCCCCGCCAGCACCACCACCGCTGCCAGCACCACCGTCAGCGCCAGCATCACCATCAGCGCCAGCACCACCGTCACTGCCTCACCAACAACACCATTACCACCCGCAGCACAATCGCCGCAACCCGCACCACAACTACCATAACCACCCGCACCACCACCCACACCACAACTACCACAACCACCCACACCACCACTGGCACCTACACCACCACAACCACCACCACCACAACCACCACCACCACCACCCACACTTACACCACCACCACCAGCACCACCACCACCTGCACCTACCCCACCACCACCACCCGCACCTACACCATCACCACCACCCGCGCCTACACCACCACCACCCACACCTACACCACAACCACCCACACCTACACCGCCACAACAACCCACACCACCACCCGCACCTACAGCACCACCCGCACCTACACCACCACCACCACTACCACCAGCACCATCACCACCACCCACACCTACACCACCACCACCTACACCACCACCGCCACCAGCACCTACACCGCCACCACCACCACCCACACCTACATCACCACCACCACCACCCACACAACCACCCACACCTACACCTACACCACCACCACCCGCACCTACACCACCACCACCCACACCACCACCCACACCCACACCTACACCCGCACCTACACCAGCACCACCCGCACCTACACCACCACCACTACCACCACCCGCACCTACACCACCACCACCACCACTCGCACCTACACCACCACCACCCGCACCTACACCACCACCACCCACACCACCACCCACACCACCACCCGCACCACCACCACCACCCGCACCACCACCCGCACCCATACCCACACCACCACCCGCACCAACACCACCACCACCACCCGCACCTACAGCACCACCACCACCCACACCTACACCACCACCACCACCCACACCACCACCCACACCACCACCACCCACACCACCACCACCAACCGCACCTACACCACCACCACCCGCACCTACACCACCACCACCCGCACCTACACCACCACCACCACCACCTGCACCACCACCACCACCACCCGCACCACCACCAACACCCACACCCACACCACCACGCGCAGTGGGTGCGTGTGGGCGTGGAGGCGAGGGGGCGAGGGAGTAAGGGGGCGTGGGTCATAGGGCGTGGAGGCGAGGGGGTGTGGGAGTGTGGCGGCGTGCTTAGGTAGGGTGTGACTTACAGGAGCATGGCGAGGGCAGGGTGGGGGCGGGGAGCTGAGGGACTATGACGACCAAAGAGCGGGATTTATAGACATTAGCGCATTTCGCCCTCTATTCCCTTCTCCCAACTCCGAAGGTGGAAAGCGGATCGCGAGTAAGTAAACAGAATCAGGTCACAATCTCTTGTAAGTTGTACTTGTAACCGCCCATAGATCACACATTCTACGCCCAAACCCGCACCTTCCCCGGTCACGGACCACCACCTCCACCACCTCCACCACCTCCACCACCTCCACCACCTCCACCACCACCGCCACGCCGACAACATACAGCAGAAACATACCATCCGCCTACGCCTCCATAACAAATCAGTACTCGGTCCAGTCTCACCCATCGCTTCACCCTTCCCCACAGACCAGACGAGATGGCCGAATGAGTTGAGCATCCGTCTCCCGTTTTTTGAGATCGTGGGTTCGAACCCTGACTTAAAAACCAATGACTTAAACCAATGACTTAAAAATGTATATGTGTCGCTTCCTAGCCAGGCACTCGGTATTATTAGGATAGGGCAAGGACTGGATGGTTCAGTGTAAGGATAATGTGACTGAGTGGGATATAAGGTCATAGTGCTGACATCCTGGTCTCCCAGTGGGGCAGCACTATAAAGTCGACATGAGTGTGTCCTGTCACAAGTCGGTACCTGTCCTGATATGACCTTAGATGTTCCTAGGACGTAAAACAACAAACAAACAACCACCCCCTTCCACTGTCAGCAGTGTCTCCCATCACTCACTACAACTTCCACGCCCGTGTCAATTACAAAACAACATACCTCGCTTTAGTTAGAAGTGATATATTTGTTAATAGCTTAAAGTTGCATAGCTCGATGAAAACATCAGATTTTCAAAACCAAATCAATGATCTAGATTTGATTCTACATAACTTAAATACTGGTGCTCTTAATCTTATCAAACATTTGCTACCACATAGAACAGAATACTGAGCCAATTCAATAGAACCTGTTATTGCAGAAGCTTATTGGTGTCAAAAGTTTTGGCATGCTTGCCAAAATTGATTTTGTACACTTACACTTCAAATATCTATAAAAAAATAGCCATTCAAAATAAAAGTTACTTCAAAGTAAAGTAACGATCGACCTAATATAATCTCAGAAAATGAGGAGATACTCAAAACCATCGGATTATGCAACAAGTTTGAAGGTATTTGAAGAGAAAACATTCCACCTTAATTTTGGAATGCACACACATCAATCCTATCAGTAAAACCATAACCTTCAACAGCAACACTTCCTAAGAACTTGACACAGTATTCTCTTATGTGCAACAAGAAACGTTTAATAACAGTATCAATGTTTAACTAAGTGTACCGGTATCAAAATTCATGACTCATGTAGTATCAAATCTAGATAAATGTTTTGATTTCGAAAATGCGATGCTTTGATTGGACTGTGTGGGTCTTAATGTATGTATATAAAGAAATGCAGACGTATCCGATAGCTGCTTCATAGAGAAATCCAAACAAAAATCAAATAGCAAGAATCACTGGTGTTGAGTTGTAATGTGTTTTGTCAGGGATGAAAGTGGTCTCCAGAAAAATACGTGGAAATCAAACCAAGATGGTGAATTTCCACAATAATGCAGATTTCCCCCATAGGATTAGCACTGTTTGGGAATCGCGGAAGAATTCAGAAAGTCAGGCTTCAACTGTCCTTGTTGTGACTGTATTATCACCCATACGTAACTATTTCTTGTTTGGGTTTCATGTTCTCGCAAAATCTAACGTCATATAAGAACAGGATTCGAACTAACCAATTGTTGTCATATACCACCGATTCCTTGGCATGTTGTTTAAAGTTATTCTGTAAATATAGAAAAATCGCCCAACTCCGCGAAATCGCCGAAATCGTGAAGATATTTCATCCTTTTATTATGTTGCTTACTGTTGTGTTGTGTTGGTCTAATACCACTGGCTACCAGTAGAGCGCGGCCCTCGAGTGTGGAAAGTCGGGAGTTCAGTTTCCGGTCGAGTCAAACCAATGCCGTATAAAATTTATACTTGTCGCTACCTAGTCTGACCCTGCATGAATAGCATAGGACAAGAACTCATTTGCACAGTATCAGGATAATGTGACTGTGTGGGATATCGGGTCATAGTGCCAGCAGCCTTATTTCTCAGTGAGGCAGCACTATAAAGTCACAATGAGTGTGCACTGTCACAAGTCCATACCCATCCTGACATGACCTTAAGGGCGCATTCCTTACACGTGTAATGCGTAATGTGAATGCGACAAAAAATCGAAACGCTTTGAAACCTATGAGCTACATTCCTTACACGCATAATGTGAATGCGCATGCGAATGCGAATGCGAATACGAATGCGAATGCGAATGCATTTTCCCGATCGGTCCATGTAGCGATCGGTGAATAATGCGTTATGCATCAAGCTGGGTGTGAATAGAAACCTGAGTCTGATGTGTCCATTAGTTTAACACGAAGAGAGGCGACTGAGCATTACGGAACGGTCACGCACAAGGCTTCTGAGTAGAAACATATGGTAGTGGTGGTGATGGGGGTTCGGGATGGATTCGGGTTGGTAAAAATGCTACCAGAGCCACAAAAATATGAATACTTATCTATAATTTGGTTATAATAAAGGTAGGAACCTCCTTGTGAGGTACAAAAAGTTACATAGATATGAATGCAATATTTGGTCATATACAGAGCAGTATGGAGAATAATTGTTTATTTATATTTTTTAAATATAGCCAGTCGTGTGCCGCATAACGCATTACGCATAATGTGTGTAAGGAATGATGGCATTCGCATACCACATAACGCATGACGCATAACGCATTACGCATAACGCGTGTAAGGAATGCCCGCTTTTATGTTGCCAGGACTTAAAACTTCAACAACCAACCACTGGCTACCTGTGTCGTGCCGAAAGCCATCAGTCCTAATCAGGCGCCATCGGATCAGACATCGGCAAGGCTGACCCGGCAGGTCGGGTCAGACCAGGGGACCTCACTTAGCCCCGACAAATCAAAGGGCAGCCCCTCGTTTTAACCCAGCGCCGCTCCCCGCGGTTCGCGACCTCCGACAGGGCATGCTCCTTTAATTTTCACCGGCTGAAATCAATCCCTTCGAAGGTGATGCAAATCACAACAAATGAAAGATGGATTGCTTCAAATACAAATACAAATTTCGTTGATTGGGAGGGGGGTTATAGGTCCCAAGGGGAAAGGGGGGGGGGACAAAATGGGAAGTGAAGGCCATTTGCAAAGGATTGATTTGTTTCCTGGGATGACGACGGTATTGATGTTGGTTGTTGGGAGTTTTAGGTCCTGGCAACATTTAAGGTCATATCAGGATGGGCACTGACTTGTGACAGTGCGCACTCATGGCAACTTAATAGTGCTGACCCACTGGGAAATCAGGCCACCAGCACCATGATATCCCACGCAGGGACATTATCCTGACACTGAGATAACCAGTCCTTGCCTTATTTTATCAATGATGATCGCCAGGATATGAAGCGACAAGGATAGGAAAAGGGGCATCGGACCAATTATCCCTGCTTAATCAATGAATGTTTAGCCTTATTTCAGTCTGACACTATACATCCATCCATATACCCACCCACCCATCCATCCATCCATAGACGCATTTGTATATACACCGACTAGCACTGGTACCGTACTAGTAGCAGCGGCCACCTACCCGGATTATGACAACCAAGGTGTGGCATTCTCTGTGGTGGAGTGGTTAAATTAGACAAGATTTACTCACATAATATATATTCAATACTGATAACAAAATAAAATAAAAAAGTGATATATATATATATAGATAATACATTCATCATCATGCTGTCAGTCGCAATGCGACAAAGACTGCTTTCATTACTTGACTGCCGCTCTCCATTTAGCTAACCGAGCCAGTATGGTGTTTTGTGTGGTTTTACATTTCATGAAAGCTGCCTGCAAAAGTGTTGAAGTGCTGCTGGCTTTTGCAAGTTACCAGCAGCACTCTCTCGGTGAGCAAATAGAGGTTTCACACCGACAAGAACATGTCAAGACAGGTGCAAAACGATTTGTGCCTGCAGTGGCTGGTCGGGAGATGTTGGGAGTTCCATACATCAAACGCCCTTAATGCTGCCACAGTGACATGGTTTTCTGTTTAGGGTTTGCTCCCTTAGCCTTTGGTTCTGTCAAGAACCTGTACCACAAGGCAGTGGTTTACAACTCTGCAGGGCAGGGGCGTTAAACTCCCTGAGGTATTGCTATACATGCAATACCTGAATACATTATATATGGTATATATACTATATATTTTATAGTGGCTCGCCGTGAATGTGGCCTATGCTGGCGACACGGCTTAAAGCAACCACCAATTAATCAATCAATCAATTTTATAATGTAGTGTGTGTGCCATATGTGGCATAAGTTGGCAATATGGTCCACGTGTCACTGTTCCTACATGTATACAGAATGGCAACCTGGATCAGTTACAGTGAGCAATACGGTACCATCTGTTTGCTAAATTGAGTGCAGTGATGCCAAAGACGGCGGGTTTGCTGCATGAGCGGAAATAGTGTGATGAGTGGTTGCTAAAAAAACAGGTGTGCGTACCGCGGTAGTGTTACTTCTGTAAGCCCGCCTATTTAAGAAAAAGTAGTCCGCTATATCGTATCACTTCAGGTCGTGTAGAGGCGGCCACACATCAGTACCTGCTAGATCTACCCACAGTCCCACCCCCATCCCCACACGCCTTCTACCCCCATCCCCACACCCCTCATACCCCCATCCCCATGTTCTGTAATTGAACCAGACGTACATATATGCAGGTCAGAGAAGGGGTGTGTCTTACAGTATGAACACAATTAAATCCACACCACTTTTCTCTGAAAAGAGTTGGTATTCATAACAGCACCTGTTACCTGCACTACAGGCGTAGGGAAAAGGGAGGGGAAGGAGAGAGGGGAGGAGAGGGCAGAGAGGAGAGGAGAGGAGAGGAGGGGAGATGAGAGGAGAGGAGAGGAGAGGAGAGGAGGCGAGAGGAGATGAGAGGAGAGGAGCCGAGAGGAGAGGAGACGAGAGGAGAGGAGAGGAGAGGAGACGAGAGGAGAGGAGACGAGGCGAGACGAGATGAGATGAGATGAGATGAGATGAGAGGAGATGAGACGAGAGGAGATGAGACAAGACGAGATGAGACGAGCGGAGATGAGACGAGACGAGATGAGACCAGAGGAGATGAGACCAGAGGAGAGGAGAGGAGACGAGACGAGACGAGACGAGACGAGACGAGACGAGACGAGGCAAACCGAGAGAAGACGAAACGAGGAGACGAAACGAAACGAGGAGACGAAAATAAACAAGGAGACGAAACGAGACGAGACGAGACGAAACGAGACGAGACGAAACGAGACGAGACGAAACGAGACGAGACGACACGAGACGAGACGAAATGAGTAGCAAGGAATACTACCAACCTAACAACAAAAATAAAGGGGGGTGGGAAACGTGTTCAATATGGATTCACCAGCATCCACTGAGCATCCACTGAGCATGGCTAGACAGTAAATGCTGAGGTTGCAGCCCACAAGTGGCGGGCAGCTTTGAACCTGTCCTTAAGGTCGGCCACACACAACGCCGAACACCGAGTTTAGTTTAGTAATGAGGCGGACCGGATGTGAGTGAGATCTCACACATGCGCAATGAGGAGGCCACACGCCACGGCACTAATAGGACCCCCCACACCCCACACCCACACCCACCCCCGCTACGCCCACCCACCATTCTTATTCCCCCCACCTTGCCCCACCAACCCACTCACCCTCTCAGCCACACCCTGCTCGCCCCCTCAGCCAGCCACCTCCCCCAACACACCTCACTCACTCACTTACTTACTTCACTTCATAGTCTGATGGTTTTAAGTTTCTGCCATTTTCTTAGATAAATACATTAGGTTCATCAATACTCACATTTTATTTGATCATCATTTTCCTTTAGTTTGAAGTCATATGTATTACCAATTGCTAACGGTTGAAGCTATTTCAAGTAAAACCATGCCAAATTAATTTTGGCAACACACAAAGCCCAAAGTTCGGACAGCAGCAGTAATGGGGCTCTATTAAATTGGATTAAAGCATCCCTTCTATGCAGGAACAACTGCTTATGTTACACCACTACTTGTTGAATCTGTGGGATCAAACATAGGTAAGTATTTTAGTTTGTAAAATGGTATGCTTCCATTGGGCTATGCCACTTTAAACTGCATAGTCCTATGAAAGCACCAACACTTCTAAACCAAAGCACTTGATGTTAGATGCTAGATTTGATCCTACATAGCCAACTGACGCACTCATTAAACATGCACTGCTAGACACAGTGAATAATGGCACATCCGTTTAATAGAACCGTTCACTGCTGAAGCTAATGCCTATCATTCTGACCTGCATGCCAAATTTACTGAAAATAGGGTAAAGTAGATTATAATGGTTAACCTAATAGGTTAGGCAACCACACGCTTGTACTCACACAGCCACCACGTACACACCTGATACTGTTCACATACCTCGCCCACCCACTCACCCAACCAACCACACACACCCACACCTCACCCATGTCACATATACCATGTTTGTTTGTTTGTTGTTGGTTTACGTCCTAGCAACATCTAAGGTCATATCAGGACGGCTACCGACTTGTGACAGTGCGCACTCATGGCGACTTTATAGTACTGCCTGACTGGAAGACCAGGCCACCAGCACCATGACCTGATATCCCACTCAGTCACATTAACCTGACACTGAGCAAAACCAGTCCTTGCCCTATCCTAATAATGCCGAGCACCAGGCAAGGAAGCAACAAGTATCATTTTTTAAATCATTGATTTGATTCGACTAGGGTTCGAACCCACGACCCCACGATCTACCAACACGGGAGACGGACACTCTAACTCATACCATAGCTGAAGGAAGAATATTATTTTCGTTCCCATCCATAATTAAAAGTTGCATGAACGGATAATGTCGCGATAAAATATTGTTCGCTAGGATTGAGGTCCTAGCAACATCTAAGGTCAAATTAGGACAGCGCACACTGAAGCATCATGACAACAGCAGGCAAATTGCTAGTAGGTGTCATCCACGGATGAGTTTCAAGAGTTGGTAATGAGTTTGACCTTGTTGTGTTTGGGGTCAGAGATACAAGGAGAGTGGCTCGGTATGAGGTAAGTACTGACACCACTTCTGATTGGTTAAGTGTAGATAAGGCCAAACAAATAGTTTTTAAAGTTAGTGATCGTCCTTTTGATCACACAAATCAGGGTCTGGGGGTGCGGTTTTTATGTCTTTGTTTTTTCCCCAGTATTTTTACAATTTCGTTTTCAGTAAAACAATGAACACTGTACTCTCATTTTAAAATGTAATGTTGAATTGCTGCTAGCCCCGACACATTTTTAACAGTTAAGAAAATCCAAAATAAAAAGAAATGAGGGCGGGCGATTTTTTAGGCACGGGCGGGGACGATCACCAATTTAAACATATTATTATTTGGCCTAATATATATAGGTATTGACACCACTGGTTTCTGATTTGGTTACGTATACACATGTGAAGGTCAGTGGTTCAATTCCCCATGCCCCCACCTCTGCCACTTTGGATTTCCACTGCTGTGGATAACTTACAGCGTCATCAAAGGCCACTTGCTCTCATACCATGTCTATGTGGTGTGGGAGGTTAAAAATCCCTTGGGTCAGTAAAAGTGTAAGCTCGGGCTTTCTATCGACAAACTGTCTAATGGTGAAAACAAGTCTATTCAGACTTATCCATAATAGGCAGTATAAATATTCAAGAAAAAAAACACCCAAAAAAACAACATTGCTGATGAAAAATGTTCACGGGCTACAATTTAGCCATTTTTAAAAAGAGTTGTTTAATGTTTTATTGTGAAGCAGGTCAATTGGTCTTCATTTCACTGCTGCTTGCACTATTCCAGAAATGATGTACGCCAGGTTAAGTATACATTTTAAATCACTGGTTTGACTCGGTCAGGGTTCGAACCCCAAAGGTTTGAATCCCACGACCTACCAAAATAGGAGGCCGAATAAGTTGAGCACCCGCTTTCTGTGTGCCAGGTTCTACTCCGGGTTTGAATCCCGGAAGCATCAAACCAATGACTTAAAAACTAATACATTTTACTACCTAGGCTCGCGCTCGGCATTAATTTGTAGGACAGGGCAAGGAACAGTGGAGCGAATGAGGAAGACCAATTATCTATGACTGAAAATTCCCATGCTTCATCAACATAATTTAATGTAACAGCAAATAGAATGTGGGTATAGACGAGATCACGGTTCCGACTGCGCAGGCGCTACCTGCTGTGCAGAGAGCGCGGATGTGTGCCTCCCATGTGCCTCCCGTGTGCCTCCCATGTGCCTCCCGTGTAGGAGACCCGATAGACGTGATCACGGTTCTAACTGCGCATGCACTGAAAATGGCCTTGGCAGCAAAGTAAATGCAAATGGCCATTGAGTTTGTCGATAGGCGGAGATAAAAAATTTGATTTGATTCAAAATGAATAGAAATACATAGCAATTTGGCATAAACATGTATGCACACATGCAATATAATGATCTGATGAATATAGCTAAGGCAAAACTAGCCATCGTTAAACATTTTGAACTAAGAAACATACAATTCCACACAAAACAATCAGTGATATCCACATTACCATTATTAATTCTTGTTCTAAATATTAAAATGCCAAATGTGCCAACATACACTTGCTTCAGAGAAATATATAACCAATATCTGATTAACCCAACTCATTTTCTAGTTTTACATATGTCATTAACCATAGGATATAAATAAAAAGATTAATAAAATAAGTCAAACTGACTCTGGCTATGGCTCTAACACTAGTCTGAATGGCCAGATTTGTCTAAACCTAGATGCACATGGCATAAGATGTGCTGATTATATTAATGTAAATGCAATGCTGGATAAAATATTAATATCTCACTATATTATATATATTTTTTTAGTTAGTGTTCTATGTTTCAAACAAGAGCTGAGATGAGCTGAAACTAGCCCATTTCACAACTGCACCCAGTGTATTAGCATGTGACATGTGCCTCTCGCGGGTTTGTTTTGCTTTGATGCATCCCACAATGCACCACGCCATTGGAATGGTGATGTAGTCTATCGATGTGTATATGGGTGTGTGGGGGAGGGGGGGGGGGGGGGGGGGGGGGGGGGGTAAACCCCAGCTAAAGCATGCGTGAATCCGCAGTGTACAAGGTAATCACGTGATGCACCAAAACGAGGCTATGCGCATGACTACCAGAATCATGTATGTGTGTCGCCCACATCGCCACATTGTCGATGTTGGGTTAAAGGGTCAAGCCCTACGCGGTGAGCAACCAGCTCAGCTGCCGTGGCGTCCTGTAAGCGTGTACTGAGCATGCCACTTTTAAGGGTGAGTGAGTGTCCCCTAATAGCGTCAGATGGTGCGATTGTAGGGAGTGGCGGAGGGTATTTGTGGGTTAAAGATGACAGCAAAGGCCAAACAAATCCTAAATTGAGAGGTAGTATTTGGCTAGGAGGTGCCATTTGGCTAGGAGGTGGTATTTAGGAAATGGGCCGTATGGGAAGGGAGGTTCATGCTCTACATGTGGAAGCTTTAACCATCTATCAAATTGCATATAGGTCGAGTCTCTCCGCTCCCCTTTGCGAGGGTGTGGAGGCGGGGAGTATTCTTAATTAGTAAAGTCAATGTATGGTTGATGGGGCTTCACCATAGTTGACACTATATGATCCTTATCCATCGTTCTTGCCGACACACACACTCTATCTCACTCGATCTCACTCGAGCTCATTCGATCTCACTCTATCTCGCTCTATCTCGCTCTATCTCGCGCTATCTCGCTCTATCTCGCTCTATCTCGCTCTATCTCGCTCTATCTCGCTCTATCTCGCTCTATCTCGCTCTATCTCGCTCTATATCGCTCTATCTCGCTCTATCTCGCTCTATCTCGCTCTATCTCGCTCTATCTCACTCTATCTCGCTCTATATCGCTCTATCTCGCTCTATCTCGCTCTATCTCGCTCTATCTCGCTCTATCTCGCTCTATCTCGCTCTATCTCGCTCTATCTCGCTCTATCTCGCTCTATCTCGCTCTATCTCGCTCTATCTCGCTCTATCTCGCTCTATCTCGCTCTATCTCGCTCTATCTCGCTCTATCTCGCTCTATCTCGCTCTATCTCACTCTATCTCACTCTATCTCACTCTATCTCACTCTATCTCACTCTATCTCACTCTATCTCACTCGATCTCACTCGATCTCACTCGATCTCACTCGATCTCACTCGATCTCACTCGATCTCACTCGATCTCACTCGATCTCACTCTATCTTGCTCTCTCTCTCTTCTCGCGGGTTTTGATTGGTTCTCCTGTTTGGTGATTTGATTGGGCCCTCTGAGATACCAGTTCCCATGTCTACCCGAGAAGGATCTGGCTACATGACCACAATTAGGCACGAAACACATGCGGGGTGTAGCTAGGATTAATTCCATTAAAACCGGTTTACACTTTGACCTGCAAAGGTGTATGCCTGCGGCACAAGCACGCTAGTGAAATTCCGTATCGGTCATGCATTCAGATGTGTGGAGGGAGGAGGGAGGGAGAGGGAGGGAGGGAGAGGGGAGGGAGAGGGAGGGGCGGGGAGGGAGGGAGAGGGAGGGAGAGGGGAGGGAGAGGAGGGAGAGGGAGGGAGAGGGAGGGAGGGAGAAGGGAGGGAAGAGGGAGGAGAGGGGGGAGAGGGAGGGAGAGGGAGGGGAGGGAGGGAGAGAGGGAGGGAGAGGGAGGGGAGAGGGAGGGAGAGAGAGGGAGAGAGGGAAGGGAGAGGGAGGGGAGAGAGGGAGGGAGAGGGAGGGAGAGGGAGGAGAGAGGGAGGGAGAGGGGGGAGGGAGGGAGAGGGAGGATGGAAGGAGGGAGAGGGAGGGAGAGGGGAGGGAGGGAGGGGAGAGGGAGGGAGAGGGAGGGAGAGTGAGAGGGAGGGAGAGTAAGGGAGGGGGGAGAGGAAGAGGAGTGAGAGTGAGGGAGAGGGAGGGAGAGTGAGAGGGAGGGAGAGGGGGGAGAGGGAGAGTGAGGGAGAGGGAGAGGAGTGAGAGTGAGGGAGAGGGAGAGGGAGGGAGAGTGAGAGGGAGGGAGAGGGGGGAGAGGGAGGGAGGAGAGGGAGGAGGGAGGGAGGGAGGGGAGGGAGAGGGGGGAGGGAGGGAGAGGGAGGGAGAGAGGGGGGAGGGAGGGAGAGGAGGGAGAGGGGGGAGAGGGAGGGAGAGGGAGGGAGGAGGGAGAGGGAGGGAGGGGAGGGAGAGGGGCTGAGGGAGGGAGGGAGGGGGGGGGGGGAAGGGGAGGGAGGGAGGGAGGGGGAGGAGGGGAGGGAGGAGGGAAGGAAGGGAGGGAGGAGAGGGAGGGAGGGAGGGGGTGGGAGGGAGAGGGAGGGAGGGAGGGAGAGGAGGGAGAGGGAAGGGAGGGGAGAGGGAGGGAGGGAGAGGAGGGGAGGGAAGGGAGGGAGGGAGAGGGATGGAGAGGGAGAGGGAGGGAGGGAGATGGAGGGAGGGAGAGGGAGGGAGGGAGAGGGAGGGAGGGAGGGAGAGGGCGGGAGAATAAGGGAGGTGGAGAGGAGGTAGAGAGCAGGGGGAGAGGAGAGGATGAGAGGAGAGGATGAGAGGAAAGGATGAGAGAAAAGGATGAGAGGAGAGGGGGAGAGGAGCGGATGAGGAGAGGATGAGAGGAGCGGATGAGCGGATAGGATGAGAGGAAGGGGGAGAGGATAGGGGGAGAGGAGGAGGGAGAAGGATGAGGCACACGGTATCTACTCTATACACTGCAAACATTACAAGGAGGAGGGGGATAGAGGGGGAGGAAGGGAAAGGAGGAGGGAGGAGAGTGGGGAGAGAGGGAGGGGGAGGAGGGAGAGGAGGAGGGAGGAGGGAGGAGGGAGGAGGGAAGGAGGAGGAGGGAGGAGGGAGGAGGAGGAGGAGAGGGAGGGGGAGGAGGGGATGAGGGAGGGAGGGAGGAGGGAGTGGAGGGAGGAGGGGAGGGAGGAGGGAGGATGGGAGGTGCGAGGGAGGAGGGAGGAGGAGGGAGGATGAGGGAGGATGAGGGAGGAGGGAGGAGGGAGGAGGGAGGAGGGAGGAGGGAGGAGGGAGGGGGGAGGAGGGAGGAGGGAGGAGGGAGGAGGGAGAAATGCGCTCTAACTCTGCCCGATAGTTCCCAGGTTTTCCACCAAATGATGTCCAAGATATCTGCCATCGAACCCATCAAACCGCCCCCCGATAATTGGTATTTCTACAACGGGTTGTCTGAAGCATCCACGATATCTTGCCTCGGGATTATGCATGACGGCTATATGTAAAGAGCCTGCCAATATAGGGTATGCACTAACATCATGCTAAAAGGAAGTGCGGCCATTGTGGCGATAGTAACCACAATAATAAACACACTGTCACACTGCAAACCCAATGGCTATGAGCAATCTTCATACAGAAAAAGTTAAATATCTCTAAAACCACACCACCTAGAAACAAACTGATTGGAACACACATAGAAAACATGCTTAACAAAAAGATTATATTAAATTGATAAGGTTATGGTTCTGGATTTCTTTTACTTTTGAATCAAACTTACATTTTGCTCTGTGCGTACCGGCAAACTCAATGCATTGTAAATGCCAGTGAGCAATCTTCATACAGAAAAGGTTAAATATCTCTCAAACCACAACACCTAGAAAGAAACTGATTGGAATATACATAGAAGGCATGCTTACCAAAAAGATTATATTAAATTGACACGGTTAGGGTTCTTGATTTCTATTAATTTTGAATAAAACTGACGTTTTGCCCTGCACATACAGGCAAACTCTATGGGTTGTTTACTGTTTGATATCGCCACAATGGCCGCACATCCGGTTGATGACGTCACGTGAATACCCTATATAAGGTCATGGATATGCTATCCATGTTAAGTAGCAGTCGACAGCGACATATCCCCAACCCTCCTTGACCCATATGCACAAGTCTTCGCAAAGTAGAATGTAATGAAATTGTTTAAGCAATGCTCTCCGTATATATTATGCATATATCTATATATAAGGCCTAACAAAAAAATATCAGAACAACCTGGCCTATTGGCAATCATGACGCGCATGACTATGAACTGAAGAGTGTGTTATGCCTAGTACACACCTACCATTTGTGCGCACCCACCTACCGTATACGATCTAAAACTGCCCTTTTCGCGCACAAAAATCGCTAGGTGTGCGCTCCCCGCGCACACCTAGTGATTGCGATTCGCGACTAAAAACTCAGTTTTAGGGCTAAAACGGGCCAATTACGATTGCGATTCGCGATTGGAAAAATGAATCGGCCCGTTTTCAGTTTTAAGCGGGTCGGGTCGAGTCACGAGTTTTAGTGCTCGAATCGTATACGGTAGGTGTGTACCAGGCATTAGATACATATATGTACATAACTATAACATACAAATCCCACTATCCCTGAGTGCTACATTGATCCCACACTGACAGGTTAGAAAGGCCGACAGGTGGCAGCACGCTCCGAGGTGATCCATACAGTACAATCCCAGTTACCAGCCACCCGCACTCCCACCCCCACCGGTTTATAATATGTTACCTGAAGACAAAGTGCTATGTCACTACTTTACACACAGCAAATAAACTGGGGACGACTCCTGAATTGAAGCGAATGTTCGATGTCATCCTTTTATCCTTAGTAGGATTAGGTGTCCATGACTGATATTTATCTATTCATATATCAAAGCAGACTTCGAATATATATTATATTATATACATGATATACATGATATGCATGATATGCATTATATACATTATATACATTATATACATTATATACATTATATACATTATATACACTATATACACTATATACATTATATACATTATATACATTATATACATTATATACATTATATACATTATATACACTATATACATTATATACATTATATACATTATATACATTATATACATTATATACATTATATACAGTATATACATTATATACATTATATACATTATATACATTATATACATTATATACATTATATACATTATATACATTATATACATTATATACATTAATGGTGGAATGTCTATATCGCGCCACATGTACTTAGTACAGAAACCATCTTGGGTATGGTTATATTTGGACGGGTTCGGCAACTATTCCATAGCTGTCAATTGTTTTAGAATTCTGTGGGACCTGAAACCTTCCTGTCTCCACGTGCAATTCTCTGAAACCCGAAACCCTGGTGCAAGGCAGCATATTCTAGCGACTCTCTGAGAGCGCGCCTTGGGCGCCGATACAAGATCAGCAAAAATCACCACTAATGGAAATGACTAGAGTATCGCACCCGGCTGATGGTAGCAACATCGCGCTCCCAAAATACACCGATCGTTGTCGACAAAAATATATCAAATGCATATTTCAGAGAGAATTCTGGTCGAGGATATTCGCAATGGTTCTTTAAATCAGATGGAGAGAAAAAAATGGAAAGAATCAGGATGAGAAAAGGAAAGGAAAGAAGCGCGAGAAACAGGTGCGAGAAGGAAAGAAAGAGAAGGAAAGAGTAAGAGAAGGAAATAGAAGGAAATAATGAATGAGAAGGAAAGAGAAGGAAATAGAAGGAAAGAGAAGGAAAGAAGGAAACAGAAAGAGAAGGAAATAAAGGAGAAGGAAAGAAGGAATGAACAGGAAAGAAGAACGGCAGAGCAGGAAAGAGAAGGAAAGCGAAAAGGGAAAGAAAGATGGAAATAAAGAAGGAAAGAAAGAAGGAAGCAAAAAATGAAAGAGAATGAAAGCAAAAAAGGATAGAAAGAAGGAAAGCAAAAAAGGAAAGAAAGAAGGAAAGAAAGAAGAAAAGAAAGAAGGAAAGAAAGAAGGAAAGAAAGAAGGAAAGAAAGAAGGAAATAAAGAAGGAAATAAAGAAGGAAAGAAAGAAGGAAATAAAGAAGGAAATAAAGAAGGAAAGAAAGAAGGAAAGAAAGAAGGAAAGAAAGAAGCAAATAAAGAAGGAAAGAGAGAAGGAAAGAAAGAAGGAAAGAAAGAAGGAAAGAAAGAAGGAAAGAAGGAAGAAAGAAGAAAGAAGGGAAGAAAGAAGGGAAGAAAGAAGGACAGAAAGAAGGAAAGAAAGAAGGAAAGCACGAAGGAAAGAAAGAAGGAAACAAACAAAGAAGGGAAGACAAAGAAGGAAAGATAAGGAAAGAGAAAACGAAGGAAATAAAGAAAAGAGAAAGATTGGTTGTGGAGTTTTACGTCTTTGCAACACCTAAGGTCATATCAAGACGGGAGAGAAAATGGAAAAAGGAAAAAGAAAGAACGAAAGACAAAGAACGAAAGACAAAGAACGAATTGTCCAGTTTGATAGGTTGGTAGTGGTCTGCAACTATAGTGTAACAACAAACAGAGTTTAAAACCAAAAAGAAACATCAAATTGAGCAGAACCAACCCCACCAAGCCCATGCTACAACTACAACAGCAATGACACCCGTCACTGCTGGCCGCTTTTTGTGTTGTGTCTTCGTGACAATATCATTACAACAGGCAGTTTGTGATGGGCGTAATTCTGAACGCTTCACAATGGAACCCAGGACGTTAGACTGGTGTCATAAAGCAACAAAAACACCACGAGATAAAACCATCAACCCACAATTCAGAGACCTGATGCCCTAGATGTGATTGGGAGCGGCAGTTGGTTATACTGATAGATAAGGTGATAGCGCAGACGCACATAATGCACGATTCACGAGTTATTAACAACTCAATACCGGCGATTAGTTAGTTCGTTGGTTGGTTGTTGGAGTTTTACATCCTGGCAACATCTAAGACCATATTAGGACAGGTACTTACTTGTGATAGTTCACACTCATGGCAACTTTACAGCGCTGCCCCACTGGGAAGTCAGGCCGCCAGCACCATGACCCGATATCCCACTCAGTCACATTATCCTGACACTGAGCTAATTAGTCCTTGTCCTATCCTATTAATGCCGAGTACCAGGCTAGGAAGTGACAAGTATCAATTTTTAAGTAATTGGGTTGAGTTGACTGGGAACCAAACTCCCGACCTTCCGCACGCGAGCCCCGCGCTCTACCGATTCGGCCACCGGTCCCGGTAATACCGGAGGTGGAGAATTGTAAATTAGCAATCAGACAGTCGCTGGTCGGGGCAGAGATTCACGTTGTGTCTATAGAGGGGGTGTAATGACGTCACGAGGCAACTTCCGGTGGCCATATTGGATTACATATGCAAGGCTTGGAAGTGCTTACATTGTGTTTATTTACTGATTTGTTGGTTTATTTGTCACTTTTTTGAGCAGTTTGGCCTCAAAAGTTGGGGGAACGGGGTTTTTTGATGGAGGGGAAGCATTTTAAAAATCATGTAGCCTCACATCATGGCTAAAGTGCTGTATGTTGACACTTTGGATGCTCTGTCAAAGAATTAGAGAGGTTCGGGCAGTACCCACTAGGTGGCGCCACATACTTTTCAGCAGCCCTGATTATAGGTAGGCCCAGTGGTGGCCATAGTGTTCTTGGTATAAGATAGGGGGCGCCATAGGTGGTATTAAGTGTACTCCAAGATGGCTAACTTCCCAGTGATGACGTCACGTGCACTCCCTCTATTGAGCTGCCAACATAGTTTCGGTAATGAAGGAGAGCCAAAAAGGAAAGAAACTTGTTTTATTTAAAGTTGCATGGTCCGATGGTTTTGAGATTCACTCATTTTCTGAGATAGATATATTAAATTGATGGCTATAACCTACCTTACTTTAGCTTGAAGTAACTTATATTTTAAATGGCTAACCTTGGAGATATTTGAAGTACGACCATGCGAAATTAATTTTGGCAAGCACACCGAAACTCTGACACCATATGTTTCTGCAGTAACAGGTTATATTAAATTGCATCAGTATTCCCTTCAATGTGGTTCAATAGGGGGCACCAGCATCCAAGTTAGATATGTAGAATCAAATCTAGATTATTGTTTTGATTTGGAAATTTTGATATTTTCATCGGACTATGCAGCTTTAATGACAACTCTAGAGCAAATTGATTTTCATCAATGGCTATTGGACGTCAAGCATATGGTCATTCTGACATAATTCTGTGGAGGAAACCCACTGCCGCCACATAGGCTACTCTTTCCGATAAGTGGCAATTGGTCTTTTATATATGAAGGAGGGCCATGATTACAACTGATGAATTATGTTGATGAGGTGCGATTGTTATTTGGCCATAATTAGAGCACAGCTCGATATTGTTCAGCAGCGTCGCTGGTCGAATCGGTTCAGGTACTGGCTGTGATGTATGTAACAGAACTAACACACTGTGCTATACGTATGTATGGAGGTGCGTCGGGACCCAGCGAGGGGGTCACGTGACAGAGTTAACAAGGTAAACATAAGACCCAATAAACTTCACTTGGTGTCATGAGCTGTAGCCGTCAACGTCTTGTTCTTTCTATGGGATCTTACACTGGCTTCCTGTGCGGAAGGTTGGGGGATTCAAATCCCGGCCCAGTAAAACTAATGACGTACAACATTGATGATTGCCACTACCTAGCTTGACACTTGGCATTACTAAGATAGGGAAACGACTGGTGTAGCTGGATTCTGTGACTGACTGTGATATAGGTTCGTGGTGCACTTACGTTCTGGCAACATTTAAGGTCATTTCAGGACGGGCACTCACTTGAAATAGTGTGCATTAACAATGACTTTATAGTGATGCCCCATTTGAAGATCGGTCAAATATCCCAGTCAGTCACATAATTCTGATATTGAGTTAACCAGTCCATGCTCTATCCTATTACCGTTTTACTATTAGACTAGGTAGTGATATATTTTGTGCGTCACTGATTTGACTCAACTGGTATTCGAACCCAGGACCTCCCGCTCGGGAAGCCAGCCAGCACTCTTACCGATTCTTCAACCCCGTACGGTGTGGTGTGTGTACTGCCATAGAATTATGTGGTCAACCCAAAAATCAGAAAATGCTAATTGCACAATATTAATAGAATAGTGCTGGGTAAGGTACACTATTTTATGACATATCCATTATAAGAACATTTTTATTTTGCATGAGCCGTTTGCCAAAATCCTTCACATAAGACACATTTATAACCAGCAAGAACGAATCCGTTAGCATTAACCTGAACTCTATTACGTGAAAGCTATTTTTCTCTTTCAAGTTCTCATGTGGGTTTCTTGTCTCTTGTCTCTCATGCGTCCCCCCCCCCCCACCTCCTCCTCCCACCTCCTCCTCCCACACCCAATCCTACACTATTTACAACGCTCACACTTGCTTCAAGGTCACACCATTAAAGTCCCATGGTTTGGAGTTCCTGTAATTGTTCTGAGATAAAAGATATTAAATTGATTGCTATAATCTCCCTTAATTTAGTTTGAAGTAACTTATTTTAAATGGCTAATTTTTTAGATTTTAGACGTGCAAATGAATCAAATTAATTTTTGCAATATGCCAAAACTCTGACACCATAGGCTTCTGCAGTAAGAATTTCTATTACATTGACTAAGTTTTCCCTTCTATGTGGCGACAAATGGCTAATAATTGCATCAGCATCTAAGTTAGCTATATAGAATCAAATCAAGATAATTATTTTGGTTTTGAAAATGCGATGCTTCATCGGACTATGCAGCTTTAATGTCAACGTAGGGCAGGTTCCTGTATCCGCCCCCCCCCCCACTCCCCACCCACCGTAATGCATTTAAGGTGCAGAGGCGCCATTTACTTAATGGCTTCAAGCTGCAACCTGCGCCCAGTGCCGGGTCAGTAACGCGATCATCCCCGGGGCACACTGCCCCTGAGAAGGCACACCATCTCACTCCTGACTTACTTAAAGTGCGCTCATTTAATTGCGCCATTTGCATTGTCCGCCCAGACTGTTCGGAAAGTGGCGTCCGAGACCTGTGCGTCTGCGCGTAGCACCCAACCCCACCCCCATCCCCACCTGCTTTCGCTGCTGGCCACTAGGGGCGCAGACATAGAGGGATGGGGGGGGGGGGCAGAATGGGTGGGGGAAGCAGGGCGCCCGCCGCCTTAGCTACTTCTCATGCCGCCAACCGAACAGGTCTGAAACCAAAATCGTGTTCCACTCCCAGCCCAGCATTTTTCGCCGCCGTCGGGGGAAGAGAGGTGCTTGCCGGCTTAGCACGGCCCGGCTACCGCCGCCACCCCCCGCTATTGGCCCTTCCCGACCCGGGATCCCAGTCCCACTCTGGCTGCCTGCCTGTCTGCATGTCTGTCTGTCCGTCACCCCGTCACCCTGCACCCCCACTCCCACTCCCACTCCCACTCCCACTCTCACTCCACCCTCACTTCTGTCTCTCCCATCTCCAAACCGTCCCTGCTCCAATCACTCCAATTCCTTCGGCTGGTAGCACATACATCACTCCCACCGCCCATTCCACAGAAACACACACATGTACACGCACATCCGCGCGCCCTTTAATTCAGGCAGTATATAACATGGAATGAATGTCCCCATTCACCACCCACTGCCTTTCCTCTTAGCACTCCTCTCCTACCCTCCACCACATCCGCCTACTTTCCCCTCCACTTCTATCTATCTACATTTATCTCCCGGCACAAGCCCTCTCTACTAGTCACCGGTCCTGCCGTGTCCCCGCCTCCCGGCGACCCACTGCCGGTGCGCCTCCCCTAGCGCCCCCCTCCACTCCCGGTGTAGGACGTTCAAAACACTACCCGGTTCAAAACACTACTGTTAAGTTAAAAAAAAGTACCCTTAGATAAGTCCAAAAAAGTACCCAAGTTCAAAACACGGCAGTGGGGGCTGTAATGCCGCAAAATTTAACCTACTCGTACATATATTAGTATATGCTCATCATGGTGTGGCATTTGAAGCATATAGTAGGTGGTTTGGTTGTTGGGAGTTTTACATCCTGGCAACATCTAGGGTCATATCAGGACACACATACTATAGTACTAGTAGTATATGCTGATGGTGCTTCGGCGATTTTAGCACGTATTAGATGGTGCTGCGGCTTTTGAAGCACATATAATATATAGTAGTATACTCTGCACACTGCCGCACCCTACTGCATTCTTCCCCACCCTGCTGCATACTGCCTCATCCTAATGTAAAGTCGCCGGCTGGTGGTGTGAATGGTGTGGACAAGCTAATGAGAAATCAATACAGGTAATGAAGGAAAGTAGGTAAAGAGTGAAAGTAGGAGAGTGAGACTCCCTGGTTTATTATCTTATATAGGTTTCTAGAATCCAAGATGGCAGTGGTCACATGGGTTGATCCACCAATCAGAGTTCAATCTGTTGTGTCCAAGGCCTTGTTATGCTGGCTACAGTGCCTTGTAGTGGCCAGTGATCCATAAATAACACCATGGGGGGGAGGGGGTATGTGAGGTGACTCCTCCAAAGACTATCTAAGAAGTGACACTCGTCATCTCTACTATTTTACTATAATTTCTATACCTAATGAGTAATAGTTTACCAACTCCACATATCCCTCATATGCCTTTGGATTTTATATATCACCATTTACCATTATATAGACAAGTTGCAATTTATTAGAGTAGTTTCACATATATCCTCATGCCATTAGATCGGACAATTTTACACTAATGCATACTGCCTCACCCTACAACAAATGAAAATGACTATGCAGCAATTATTATATTTTAAATGAGAGTAGTGTTTGAACTTAAGGATAGTGTTTTGAGCGTGGCCACAGTAGTGTTTTGAACCTACCTTCCACTAGGTTGAAAACACTACCGTAGTGTATTGAACCTAGGTTGAAAACACGACCATGGTGTTTTTGTGGGGTAGTGTTTTGAACTTACTACACCGGCACCCCGACGCCCCCGCAGCCCCCGCCGCCCCCGCCGCCCCGCCGCCCCCGCCGGCGCCGGCGCCGGCTCCCCCTCTCCATCCTCCACCGCCGTCCCGGGCCTTTCCCCCAGCCCGGCCCGGCGTCCTCCTCGCTGCGCTATAAACCCTTGTCAAAAGGCCATTGATGCTTACAGATCTACAGCCAATAACCATGTTACCCACGCCCCTGTGCACTTCTCGCTCCTTCTCGTGTCCTAGTAACCTCTCGCAGCCCCAATCGACGGCGCGAATTCAGATAAGACCTCGAGTATAGATGTCGCGGCCTTTTTTTCTGAAAGCTAAATCCAATGGACAGTATCTCATATCGATGCCTGCGTACAACTCTCTAATGTAATGAGTTTGGGGGAAAGCGCACTGTATAGTGCTGTCCCATTGTGATACAGTGCTGCTGGCACCATAATCCGATAAATCAGTCAGTCACATAATCCTGACACTGAGCTAACCAGTACTTGCCTTCTCCTCGCTATTACCGATTCAGCCAAACATATCGCGAATATATTTCCAAGAGAGGCAGTATAAAGTCGCTATTAGTACGCACTGTCACAACTCATCGGAACCCGTCTTAATATGACCACAGATGTTCCTCGACATAAAACCCCAATTATGCCTGCAATGTGGCTGGCAGATTTATTTGTGGCGTCGTAGATTCAAGGCCCGATCATTCACTGCGAGGTCTAGACTGCCACAGAGCGGAATAATGGCTAGAGTGAGACGATCCACCACCAGGAGGCGCCACCCCCCCACACCATCCCATTCCTACACTACCCCACACCTCCCCACACCACCACATCCACTCCACACAACCACACCACCACCCCACGTCACTCCACCCTACCGACCCCCACGTGAATCACACCCAGACCTAGACGTCCAGTCTATTTCATATCTCACCTCACCTAGCGGATTGTATCAGAACTACATCTGAGGCATGCCACCTCGCTGACCCCCACCCTCCTAAATCTCGGCCGGCGAGAGATCTGGCACCACGTGTTGTAACCTCTTTGGCAGCGCCTGCGTCGTTCCGACGCCAGGGCAGCCACCTTTTCCCTGGCATCTCTATTTGGTTCCCGTGTTGCGGCTCTCCCACCTCATCACCCTCTCACTCTTCGCCGAGTGTCCTCTATTATCGCTCATTTCAATCCTTGCCCTCTTCCTCATCCTCCACATCCCCACATCCCCTCACCCCCCCCCCCCCCCGTCACATATCCACAACCGCCTTCTCCAAGACACTTCACTTTTTTCTATTGCCATTTTCACCCTTCCTACCATGTTGGTTGATTGCTGGAGTTGTACGTCCTGGCCACATCTAAGGGAATATCAGGATACTTTATCAGATACACAGCAAGACACGCTGTTCGGCTGCTGTATACGTCAGCCTCTGTTCCACCTTGCTCCTCTGCCTCTATTATCTCCTTGTTCCTTACAAGTTACATAAACCCCCGGTCCAAGCGCCGATATCACTACCTCGTTATAATTTATCAAGTGATCCTCGTACCACAGGCTCGTAGTGACAAAGACTACCATTATTAATCAATTATCATTTATCAATGTGTACTTTTCAAAATGGAATTTTCATTGGGTCTATTTCATTTGGTGTTGTTTATTTTTAAAATCATTTTTATTATTTGTCTACATTCGCCAACTTGCATTGCCTGTCATATACATTTTCGATGAGACCCATTATTAATTGCGTCCACAGAAAAGAAAAGAAAACCACCCCAGACTGCAAATGAAATTGGATCGTAAATATCTGTTTATGAGACCTTGGGGTATCGAAGTAAGGCGTACTACCACACCATATATAATAAGCGAATCCTAAATATACATAGGCAATGCTCTGTCTAGGCATAGATGTAATGTGTGAGTTAGAAGTGAACTATCCCATATCAATTCAGACAACGTGAAGCAGTGCAAAGAAGCCACACAACACGATGCACTAATAAGAAATGCAACAAAAGCAGTTATATTACAAAGTGACCAATCATAGTTGGATTAAAGCAATTTGAATCAACAGTTTTTCTGATTGTGAAGGGCGAAGCGTGGAAGGGAGGAGAGGGGGAGGAGATGGGGGGGGGGGGATGAGAGGGAGGAGGGGGAGAGGGGGGGGGGGAGATGGAGAGGAGGAGGAAGTTGGAGAGGGGGGAGTGGGGGGGGAGAGGGAAGGACAGGACATGGGGAGGAGAGGGGGAAGAGAGGAGTGGAGAGGAGAGGAGAGGAGAGGGGGGCGGGGCGGAGCAGACCAGAGCGGAGGGAGGAATAAATGAAGGAAGAAATGTGGATGGGGAGAGAGGAAAGGAGGAAAGGAGGAGGGGAGGAAAGGAGGAAGGGAGGAAAGGAGGAAGGGGGGAAAGGAGGAAGGGAGGAAAGGAGGAAGGGAGGAAAGGAGGAAGGGAGGAAAGGAGGAACAGAGGAACGGAGGAACGCGGTGAGATGGAGAGTGAGAGATGGTGGATATGTGCGACTAGATGGTTTCCCAGACAGCAAGATGAGCACAGTAATTAGTACAGATGGCATCCCTTGCTAAGTACACATACAGGGCCGGTCGATACACACTCGGGGGTAATATGGAGGGGTCGGCAAGAGAGGAGACGGGAGAGGAGAGAGGGGAGACGGGAGAGGAGAGAGGGGAGAGAAGAGGAGAGAGGGCAGAGGAGAGAGGGGAGAGAAAGAGAGAGAGAGGGAGAGTAGAAGGGGAGAGAAGAGGAGAGGGGAGAGGGGAGAGGAGAGAGGAGAGAGGGGAGAGGGAAGAGGGAAGAGGGAGAGGCTAGAGGGAGAGGCGAGAGGCGAGAGGGGGATGGGAGTGAGATGTGAGGGAGAGATGTGAGGGGGTGAGAGGGGAGAAGTGGAGGCGAGAGGCTGAAAGGGAGAGGTGAAGGGGAGAGGTGAGAGGGTGAGGCAGAGCGAGATACTAGACGGGAGAGGGGAAGAAGGGAGAGGGGAAGGCGAGGGAAGGGGAGAGTGGAGAAGAGTGAAGAGTGGAGAGGGAGAGAGGAGAGGAGAAAGGGAGAGGGAGAATGGAGAGGGGAGAATGGAGAGGGGAGAGGGGAGAGGGGAGGGGAGAGAGGAGAGGAAAGGGGAGAGGAGGTGGGAGATGGAGAGTGGGAGGGTGGGAGGGGAGAGGGAAGGGTAGAGGGGAGAGGGGAGAGGGAGAGGGAGAGGGAGAGGGGAGGGGGTAGAGGGGAGAGGGGAGAGGGGAGGGGAAAGAGGAGAGAGGAGAGAGGAGAGGAGAGAGGAGAGAGGAGAGAGGAGAGAGGAGAGAGGAGAGAGGAGAGAGAGACAAAAGCTGGGTCACAGTTTAATGGAGGTTAGCCTCCAATTAAGGTTTGCCTTCAAGGAAAGTGAGGAGGTGATAAACAAATAAGGGGCAGCGCAAAGCTGGCGGTGCTATACGTGGAGAATGTCATACAAATAGGGGAAACGGAATCAATAATCAATGAAACCAACAATACTGACATAACAAGGACGGGTGGAAATGATGCTGGAGCAAGGACTACACCTACCTTTACCATACCTCTGTCTAGAATGGGGGGAGGGAGGAAAAACAAATTTTGATCCGTTTAATTACTTTGTTGACATGAGAAGTATTAGAATCAGTAATATGCACGCTAATTTTGAGTTTATTTTGTGTGCCAATGTTAATACCAATACACTTTGCGCTACATATAAATCTCACAAGTAGTCATCGTCGGGAATCCCAATTTGCTGATTTGGTGAAGTGAATTATTATAGTACTATGAGTTGAAATTGCATATTACTTTCGTCAGGAAGCCAGTGCATACACAGTTTGCTGTTTACATGTTTGTTTCTAGATAGATGTACCTCTATCTAGCGATTATCCTTTAGTGCTGAGCGACAATATTAATTCAGTAATTTCAAGCACACCCTTAATTACAAACTTAAAACAGAAGCGCATAGACGAGCAAACGGAACCCAAACCACTCCAAAACAAAGCACAGTTTGAAATGTCTTGGTGTCTTTGGACTTTACAAGCGAGATCAGGGAAGAAGCACAAGTAGCTTTGCAAGGATTTTAGCGTGCACTTCCCAACCTGCAGCAACAAAAAAGATGGCAATACAATTCGCAATATTATTGTGGGTTTTTTTAAACGAAAGAATAGTCAAATATTCAACATTAGTAGGGTGGAATTTCTCAAAAGAGAATGAAAACAATGGACAATTTCTCCGCGAGTTGATCACAGGTTTGGCTTGTCTTTCATTATGGCGCTAACATTGTGGGGCGCTTGATGATAATGTTTTCGCTTTGTCCGAAAGCTAAATAGTTTCAAACTGGAATCCACCCGCGCTCGCAGCCAAGAGTAGGTTAATTACGCGCACAATCAGATGGTTTGTAATCATCCCCAATCTCTGGCGTTTAATTCAAAAGTAACCCTCCCATTCCTCCCTCCTCCTGCTGCCCCCCCCCCCCACCTCCTCTCCTTCCCACCAATCCAATCTCACATCCGTCACCTCCTTCCTCCCCCCCAAACCCTCTCCTTCCCACATCCTTCCTCCCTCCTCCCCCTCCCCACCCACACCCCTTCCCACTCCCTCAATTCCACAGCCCTCCTCCCTCCCTCCCTCCTCCTCCTCTTCCTCCCCCATCTCCCTTCCAATCCCTCAAGTCCACATCCGTTCTCCCCCCTCCTCCGCAACAACCCCGATTCCATAGCCCTCCTCTCCCTCCTCCTCCTTCCTCAGCCCCACACCCATCTCCTTCCCACTCCACCATTCCACAGCTACCTACCTCCTCCTCCTCCTCCTCCTCCTCCTCTTCAGCCCCACACCCATCTCCTTCCCACTGCACCATTCCACAGCCCTCCTCTCCCTCCTCCTCCTCCTCAGCCCCACACCCATCTCCTTCCCACTCCACCATTCCATAGCCCTCCTCTGCCTCCTCCTCCTCCTCAGCCCCACACCCATCTCCTTCCCACTCCACCATTCCATAGCCCTCCTCTCCCTCCTCCTCCTCCTCCTCAGCCCCACACCCCATCTCCTTCCCACTTCCACCATTCCACAGCCCTCCCTCTCCTCTCCTCCTCTCCTCAGCCCCACACCCATCTCCTTCCCACTCCCCCATTCCATAGCCCTCCTCTTCCCTCCTCCTTCACCTCAGCCCCACACCCATCTCTTCCCACTGCACCATTCCACAGCCCTCCTCTCCCTCCTCCTCTCCACCTCCTCAGCCCCACAACCATCTCCTTCCCCACACAACCCAACCATTCCACAGCCCTCCTCTCCCTCCTCCTCCTCCTCAGCCCCACACCCATCTCCTTCCCACTCCACCATTCCATAGCCCTCCTCTCCCTCCTCCTCCTCAGCCCCACACCCATCTCCTTCCCACTGCACCATTCCACAGCCCTCCTCTCCCTCCTCTCCCTCCTCTCCCATCTCCTCCTCCTCAGCCCCACACCCGTCTCCTTCCCACTCCACCATTCCACAGCCCCTGCCAACCACCATTCCAGCCCCATTACGCCAATTCCTCACTCATCCTCACCACCCATCCCATCCTACGTTAGAAACAAACCTACAGACGAAATAGGACGAAGCAGGAAAATCCTAATTTTGTCAGTAATTTTGATTTACAGCACTTTGCCGCGGGGATTAAATCGCCGTTCTGATGAACGGTGGGGAATGAAGAATCCGGGCAAGCGGGGCGGAGACAGAGGTGGTGCCGGTGGCAGTGGTGGTGGCGGTGGCGGTGGCGGTGGTGGTGGCAGTGGCGGTGGCAGTGGCGGTGGCAGTGGCAGTGGCAGTAGCGGCGGGGGTGATGGTGGCGGTAGCGGTGGGGATGATGGTGGCGGTGGCTGTGACGGTGGCAGTGGGGGTGCCGGTGGCGGTGGGGGTGATGGTGCCGGTGGGGGTGACGGTGGCGGTGGGGGGTGACGGTTGCGTGGCTGTGGCGGTGGGGGCGATGGTGAAGGAGGTGGTGGGGCGGGCGTGGCTGTGACTGTGGCGGTGGCTGAGACGGTGGCACTGGGGTGACGGAGGCGCTGGGGTGACGTGGCGGTGGCGTGAAGGTGGCGCTGGGGGTGACGGAGCATGGGGGTGGTGGTGGTGGTGGGGGTGATGGTGGGGGTGAGGGTGGTGGTGGCAGTGGTAGTGACGGTGGCCGTGGCGGTGGCGGTATGCTGTGGTGGGCTGGCGGTGAGGTGGCGGTGGGGGTGGAGGTGGGGTGGTGGTGGCGTGGGCCGGTGGCGGTGGCGGTGCTGGTGCTTGTGCGGAGGCGGGTGGTGGCGTGGGGTGGTGGTGGTGGTGGGGTGGTGGTGGGGGGTGGTGGCGTGGTGGTGGTGGTGGCAGTGGCGGTGGCGGTGGCAGTGGCGGTGCCGGTGCCGGTGGCGGTGGCGGAGATGGTTGATACATAGCTTGAGGTAGAATCTCGTAGTGTGCGGTGGTGGGGGAAGCGAAAGAAAGCGAAGGGAAAGAATTGGGGATGGGGGGGGGGGGGGAGAATATTGGTGAGCGGAGAGAGAGGGCTTAGGTAATAATATAAGCTGTAATAGGCGGACAAATTGTAAATCATGCACGTTGCTGTATTAGGGGCGTGAGGTAGGAGTAGGAAGGGAGGGGCGTAGGAGGGTGGGGATGGGGGAGTCAGACGGGAAGAAGGGAGTTCAGGCGGGAAGAAGGGAGTTCAGACGGGAAGAAGGGAGTTCAGACGGGAAGAAGGGAGTTCAGACGGGAAGAGGGAGTTCAGACGGGAAGAAGGGAGTTCGGACAGGAAGAAGGGGGATGGAGGCGGGAAGAGGGGGGATGGAGGCGGGAGGAAAGAGGTTGACAGGGAGGACTGGGGGCGGTAGGAACGGGGGTTGAGGCGGGTTGAGGCGGGAGGAAGGTGGGGGGGGGGGGGGGAAGAAGATGATCGACGAAGAAAGAACCGGAAGGTAGACAACTACGACTAAGATGACTACCCCTGCTCATAGGGAGGCGGTAGGCAGGTAATATGTAGGCATTTCCTCCAGACATTCTCCCCACTTTATTACTAGATGCCCTGGAGGAGATCCACGCCTAATCCACACGCACTGGTGCATATGACCCTACTCTACCACTACCCCAATCACCTCACCACCCACCCACCCCCACCTCGACAACCCACCTCCACAACCTACCCACCCACCACCTCCACCACCTCCACCACCTCCACCACCTCCACCACCACCTCCACCACCTCCACCACCTCCACCACCTCCACAACCTACCCCCACCCACCCCCACATTGCCTCTGTGCACCGTTCCCACCAGGATCTAATATATCCGGTGATTTACTAGTTTGGTACCATCTCGGCCATGTTTATGCAGAGCACCACCTATTGCCGGCTTCCAGTTGCGCCTACATCTCCACCCCCCCCCGCCCCCACACTCACCCACTCACCCACCCGCTAACCGCCCGCTAAACTCCACAAACCTACAAACCTACACCCCACACACTCACCCACCCACCACTAACCACACGTTCAACTACCCAAACATACACACACCCTCACCACCTCAGTAAGCACCCACTAATCACCCACCCCCACACCCGCCCACACACTCGCCCACCCACCCCTAACCACCCGCCCACACACTCGAACACCCACCCCTAACCACCCGCTCAACTCCATAAACATACATCCCACACACTGACCCATCCACCCGCCCACCCATAACCCCCCTCAACTCCACAAATGTACACCCCACACACTCACCACTGACTCACTAACACCCACCAGCACCTACACCCTCTCTATTAAGCACCCACTAATCACCAACACACACATGCCCACACACCCACTCACTCACCCACCACCCACGCTCACACCACGCTCACCCACCACTCACCCACACTCACCCCCCACTCACCTCACCCACCCACTCACCCACCCACTCACCCACCAGCTATACCCACCCTGCTCACCCACCCCTAACCAACACGTTCAAACTACCCAAACATACACACAACCCTCACCACCTCAGAAATCACCCACTAATCACCCACCCCCACACCCGGCCAACACACTCGCCCACCCACCCCTAACCACCCGCTCAACTCCACAAACATACATCCCACACACTGACCCACACACCCACACATCCCTAATCCCGCTCAACTCCACAAATATACACCCCACACACTCACTACTGATCCACTAATACCCACCAGCATCTACTCCCTCTCTATTAAGCACCCACTAATCACCAACACACACATACCCACACACCCACTCACTCACCCACCTACTCACCCGCCCGCTCTCCCACCCACTCACCCACCCACTCACCCACACTCACTAACTCACCCAACCAAACTCACTAACTCACCCAGCCACCCACAGACCCACCCACTCTCCCACAGCTTCCCCAAAGGCACGCAACCTTTAAAAGCTGCTTTAACCTTATTTGCTCAACCTCGATAGGTCCTGCGTGACTGAATGAGTGAGTGTCACTCTGTGAGTGAGTGTTTGACTGAATGCATGCGTGAGCGTGGGCGAGTGTCGGTGAGTGAGAGCAAGTGAGTGAGTCTGGGTAAGTGAGTGAACAAATGAATGAATGAATGAGTGTGTGAGTGAGTGAGTGAGTGAGTGTGAGTGAGTGAGTGAGTGAGCGAGGGTGAGTGAGTGAGTGCATAAGTGTGGTTGAGTGTGGGTGGGTGTGGTTGAGTGTGGGTGGGTGTGGTTGAGTGTGGGTGGGTGTGGGTGAGTGTGAGTGGGTGTGGTTGAGTGTGTGTGTGGGTGTGTGTGGGTGAGTGTGGGGTGAGTGTGGGGTGAGTGTGGTGTGAGTGAGTTAGTTAGTGACTTAGTTAGTGAGTGTGGGTGAGGGTGTGAGTGTGTGAGTGTGGGTGAGTGAGTGAGCTAATGAGTGTGGGCGAGTGTGGGTGAGTGTGGGGGTGTGAGGGTGAGTGTGGGGGTGTGAGGGCGAGGAGGTGTGAGTGTGGGTGAATGAGGAATTTGTCGGCTTCATCTGTCTGCAGATTTCGATGGCCTAAGCATGAACTTTAATTTAATGTAACACTGACATTGGTTCCCCTTGTGGAAGTAATAAGCTGTGTTCACACGGGCGATTTAATCCGCCTCATATGAATCGCCTTGCCTAGTTCGCCTCACATTTGCCGTGTGAACGCGATGCTGAGGCGGTTTAGGGCTGATTCGATTCATATAAATCGCTTTTTATAAACCACCTAAGCAGGTGGTTTATATGAAGCTAATTTTATGAATCGACTTATATCGCCCGTGTGAACGCAAGCGACTTAGTTGAGGCGGATTAAGGAGGTCACACTATATGATATAATTTGATCTATGAACCGGCTAGCTGTGCACAGATATTTTTTTCATCATTTATTTTTAGGGTTTCACTGCCCAGCAGAAGTTTTTACGCTTCCAAAACAATATGATTCAGTCTATACATATCTAGGTCGAACCCCCACTCTCTCGTTCCAACGTCGACTAAACGAAACTGGCACTGGTTAGTCTGGACTTGCTCATGTGCAGATATCCACTTCCGCCTTAAACCGACTCAAAGCACTGCCCGTGTGAACGCGAAACACTTTCAAACTCGGTCCATGTGGACGCGCATCTAAATCGATTCATATGATTCGCCTTGTCTAAATCGCTTTAAACTTTTCCCGTGTGAACACGGCTATAGTCACTATACAAAACTCAATTCAACGATCGGTTAGTTAATGCGTACGGGCCGGGCTCTAAATGTGCGTGTGCCGGTGGGACTGTGCGCGTATGCGTGTTTGTACACGTATGCGTGCGTGTGCGCGTGATGCGCGGGCGCGTATGCGCGTGTGCGCGTGTGTGTGGGGGGGGGGGGGGGGGGGACGGAAGGTGCATGAGATCATAGTTTTCATCGAGCCACACGAAAAGGTGCTAAAACACAGGCCACAGTCGCAGCTTCCATCAGTGAACGTCTACTTGCCGTGCTGTTAGTGAGTGTCCGTTTCTTTTAGTTTAGCGTGTGTGTGTTATTTTGTTGTTTTTGTGTGGATCATGATAATTGAAGCCTTAGTCACCACCACCACCCCCCCCCCGACATCTCGTATTAATCTCATCTGCATATTCAGCCAATTTCCTTGCATCATAAAAATCACCCTACGCACAGCGTCAGACGAAGCAAGAACGAAAGGAGAAAAAAGATAAAATAGCCCCCGTGGCTGCAAAAAAAATAATTATTATAACTCAATTAGGATTTGGAAACGATGGCGGGAGTTGATAGGACGGGTGGGTGGTGCATTCCGATCGTGGGGTAGGGTTTCCGTGTTGTGGTGATAATGTGAACTTTTTTTTAGATGATTGGAGAAAAAAGGGATTGCAATGGAGTGGTGGAGGGGGTAGGATGGTATGTAGGTAATTGAACAATTCTGTGCACTGATATCGATGTGTTCCTCGATATCACGGGTGTATGGGTGTTGGTGTGTGTTGTACGGTGTGTGTGGTGTGTGGGCGTGTGGTGTGTGGGTGCATGGTGGGTGGGTGCATGGTGGGTGGGTGCATGGTGGGTGGGTGCATGGTGTGTGGGTGCATGGTGTGTGGGTGCGTGGTGTATAGTGCAGGGTTGTGTGGGTGCAGGGTTGTGGGTGTGTGGTTGTGGGTGTATGGTTGTGGATGTATTGGTGTAGGGTGTGGGTGGGTGCATGGCATTTGGGTGTAGGGTGTGCAGGGGTGCGGGTGTATGGTGTGTGGGTGTAGGATGTACGGGTTGTGGGTATACGGGATGTGTTGGTGTATGATGTGTTGGTGTATGATGTGTGGGTGGGTGTGTGGTGTATGATGTGTGGGTGGGTGTGTGGGTGGGTGTGTGGGTGGGTGTATCGTGTGTGTGGATGTGTGGATGTATGGTGTGTGGGTGTGGGTGTATGGTGTGTATGTGTGGGTGTATGGTGTGTGGGTGTATGGTGTGTGGGTGTATGGTGTGTGGGTGTATGGACTGTGTAGGTGTATGGACTGTGTGGGTGTATGGTGTATATGTGTGGGTGTATGGGTGGGTGTATGGGTGGGCGTATGATGTGTGGATGTATGGTGTGTGGGTGTATGGTGTGTGGGTGTATGGTGTGTGGGTGTGGGGGTGTGGGGTGTGGGTGTATGGTGTGTGGGTGTATGGTGTGTGGGTGTATGATGTGTGGGTGTATGATGTGTGGGTGTATGGTGTGTGGGTGTATGGTGTGTGGGTGTATGGTGTATCTGGTATGGGGTGGAAGGGTGTTGTCTGGTGGATGATGTGTAATGGCAGTTTCAGAGTAGGCAGCCCTCTTCTATGTTAAAGCTGCATTGGTGGATGATGTGTAATGGCAGTTTCAGAGTAGGCAGCCCTCTTCTATGTTAAAGCTGCATAGTCCGATGACATTTTCAAAGCCAAAACACTTCCCTAGATATGATTATACACGTCCAACTTAAATACTGGTGAACTTATTAAGTATATGTATCATAAGCCAATTTAATAGAACCCGTCGTCTTAAACCTTCACTGCCATAATTTCGACGTGATTGTCACAGTTAATTGTGCATGTTTGCATTTCAAATATCACGAAAGGTACCCTCTTAAAAAACAAAGTTACTTCAAACTAAAGTAAAGTCAATTATAACGATCAATCTAATGTACTGATCCCATAAAAATGGTAGACACTTAAAAACCATTGGAACTCAAACTACAACTTCACCATCGACGTGTGCGGTGATCAATTAAGAAGATGTGTAAATATAAATATTTACCTAAATATATGTAAGAGATAACTTTAAAAAAGTGCTTAAGCCATTACAAATTCATTCCAAAATATGTTTTTAAATTTTTTATTTTATTTTTAAATTGAGGCTGTATTGATACTGTCCATAGCTTATAAGCCTGGGTACCCAGGCTTGTTTTCAATGCTGGCCAGCTGTAGTGTTGGTGTTATCTTACCACACAGTAGCTGATGATAAGCTATTTGATTGCCTGCATTTCACTAGCAGTAAGTTAATATAGATAATTCCTCCAGTCCTGTATTTACAGTCCAGTCCTGTCCTATATTTGTGTATGTGCGTCGTCATTGGTTGGTGAAGTTGAGCATGGAATGTGGACAATTGTTACTAAACACACAGGGCCTGCCTGGGCCGCGGTCAGGGTACACCTCAGGGTCAACTCCTAGATGTCTCCACGACGTCTTTTTTACCAATTTTGCATTCAGTGTGTGCCATGACGACTCCGCGACATCGTGCTTTTCGAGTAGGAGGCCATTACCAGCAATCCCGAACCTGTTGACTAGCGCTGCGACAACTCATCGTCACCACAAGTACCAGTATTCCTAGAGCGAATTCATATCAATGCCATTTATCACATTTCTATCATAATAAACATATAGCACTGATAGCAGATGAGTTTCTACATACATCAAGCTCTTCCCTGCCGAAAATTGGACTAAATTCGCTAAATTTTGTGTAGGTCCATATATATGTTGAAAATTTGGGAGAAAATGCCACGTTTTCCCACTATATTCACAGAAAATTGCTAAACTGCCCAACTTCTAGGAGCTAGTGAGAGAAAACGGCAGCATGTATTTTAGTGGCCGATAGCTCTCACAGATGGCATCACCATATGGTATCTCCGGGCACAGTTTCTGTTGTGTAGCTAAATATTTTGCCACGTCCACATGGGGGTTGAAATAAGAAATAAATCCATCCAACCAGTTTATTTTTTATTGAAATATGTATTCTTATTTATTTATTCATTGTTCCATAGTCCTTACATCCAATTAGAACAGATCTTTATTCCATTTTTTTTAATTGAAACAAACTTGTCATTTGAAATATATATAATTGATGCGTACTCCGCATCTTGTGGCCGATGCTGATTGGATGATGGGCAGAATCGATCGAAGCGCCATGAACTCGCAGCGGAAAAATTAAGTTCAGGCATCTCCAAGGCATACCGTTGAATGCGACCCTGGTGTCTATGCCCAGGACTGAGCCCGAAGGAACGGCGGGGGGAGGCTTCGGTGGGAGGGGGGGGGGGGGCAGTTATGACCACTATCACCCGGTTACTCAACATTACTGATATCCGATGTTAGATCTGAGAGTTTCGGGGGATTGTTTTCTTGCTATTTTTTTTTTAAAGCCTCTCTCATTCGTCCCCCTTTCCCACCTCTACAACCCCACCCCTCACAGCGACACAGCATCGACCCCCACCCAGTCAACAAAGCTATGATTTGGTTCAGAGTGATAACACGGCAGGCTGACCCCTCCCCAAACACACACACTGCCACACACAACCAAACTGCACCCCACCCACCCACCCACCCACACGGTCAACAAAGCTATGATTTGGTTCAGTGTGATAGCACGGCAGACTGAACCCCGCCCACCACCACCCCCACCCCCACCACCCACCCTTTGCCCCTCCTTGCACCGGGAGCCTGCTTATCTGCATCCACCAGCGGGCAGTCTCCCTGTGTGGGGCTTGGCGACAAATAACCACAAGCGGCCGGTACCTTCCCCGCGGCCTCTAGTCATCCCCCCTCCTCACCGCCCGATCTAAGAGGCAGGTTATGTATGCTACTGACACAAGGGTAAGCGCTGGAACAAGTAACAATTACCGTTTAAAAGAGAAAAAGAAACAAATCTTATATCTTCGGAAACGTAAGATGCGCAGCACGAAACAGATTAACATTACAATTGCAAAATAAATATTTTTATACACAAAAGAAAAGAAAGAAAGAAAAAAAGATGCCTATGTATTGTGTAAATTAGAAATCTCGGCTTGCTTATAGATACGGCAGGGTTCTACTTATTTTATTTATATTTTTTTTATTGAGGCTGTATTTATACTGTCCATGGCATATAAGCCTGGGTACCCAGACTTGTTTTCAATGCTGGCCAGTTGTAGTGTTGGTGTTATCTTACCACACAGTAGCTGCTGATAAGGTATTTGATTGCCTGTATTTCAGTAACATATAGATAATTGGTTGGTACGGTTAGTAGCCTATGCTTTTTTGGGGGGGATTTTCTTGGCACATATGTATTATTTTATTTTGTTCTACTCTTACTACTAGACTAGCCTACTCCTATTTAGATATCATAGGCTTGTATGTAGCTGTATGGTGTGTTATCTGGCTACTTTTGGCATGGTTACCTTCCATTGGGCGTCCCGCTGGTGGGCCGTGACATATCACATGGCCCTTTGCAGTGCAGCTTGGTGGGGGTTTCCTAGCCTTATTTTGCACAGATATATTTTTGTAAGTTTTTAGGTCAGGAGTTTGTCATTCCTTTACCGTTTTGGCATTCCACACCTTGGTTACCTATAAAGAAAAGCTTGTTTTATTTAATCAGGCACCTAGAACACATTGATTTTATCATCAGCTATTGGACATCAAACAAATGGTCATTCTGACATATTTATTTGGAGGAAAGTCAGTGCCGCCACATTGGCTACTGTTTCCAATAAGCAGAAAGGGGTCTTTCACATGCACTTTCCGACAGACATCACAGCACATACCACCGCCTTTGATGAACTAGTTGTGGACTACTGGTTGGAATGGAAAATAGCCCAAACTGCAAATGGGTCCACTGAGCAGGATTGATCGGATGACCCACACCTTCACGGGTGGACACTCTACTGCCCGATTATACATGCCACTCCGGTTCTACTTATAATAATGTGTATATTGTTGATACCAAACCAACTGTTGCATCCACAGTAATAGTTTCATTAAGTAAATACTGATGGATAACCGTCAGTTGTCATAAAATTTCTTTTCGTCGGTGAGGCTAAATCTTATCTGAGATTGCATTTCTTTCTACTCAACCCACTTAGTCTGTCTGTCTTCAATATCCTCAAGCAACTATGTAGATGCGTGTGCTCTTCCCAAACAGTAGTTTTATCTATAAGGGATGCGCAACTAACGATACCCGTATTAGTTCCTGTTATATCCGTTGGCGCCACTGGCGAGTGGTCACCATTATCCTAGCACCCAAAACATCCAGGGAGAGATGACCTGCACCGGTCCACCCTACATCCGTATATATATACAATAGAATGTTATATAATAAATATATATATAATACATACGCATAATATATATATATCTATATATCAGATGTTTAGTAGCTATCACATTTAATGAATAGATAGTCTTGCGTCACTTTTATTTTATTCTGTTCCATTTTAATATAATTTAAGGTCAAATGTTTTAAATGTGCCCTCCCGCAAATACGCTTAATAGGGGAGATACTAGAGTTTTGACACGGAAACAAAACCTAATTACTTCTGAGAAAGCTAATATTGGCCAATTCAAATTGGCCACCTACTTCTGGTTGTGCCAAACATGCCCCGAGGCTTTGCGCATGCTCTCGTTGCGCCCCATGTCGTCCGTCTCCACGGCAGTTGGATACATTGTGAAGCGACAGCCCTCGGCATTAACACGATAACCAGGCAGGTAAATAAAGATTCCAACAAAAGAATTCACTCCATTATCTTCCAAGAATTTGGAACACCACCTCGCCACTGGGAAGCCTGACTGCGCCGCCATTTGTATTCCAATCGTCACAGCAGCCTTAATGCAGACTGTACCTTGTGGTATAAGGGTGTCAGGGAGGATGTGGATTTACATACAGTCCGGCTACACGTTAACTACTGGGATTACTGGGTGTGGTGGCCGAATCGGTAGAGCGCGGGCCTCGCGTGTGGAAGGTTGGGAGTGCGGTTCCAGGCCGAGTCAAACAAATGACTTACAAAATTGATATGTGTTGCTTCCTAATCTGGCACTCATCATTAATAGGATAGGACAAGGACTGGTTAGCTCAGCGTCAGGATAATGTGAGTGGGATATCGGGTCATGGTGCCGGTGGCCTGATTCCCCAGTAGGGCAATGCTATAACATCACACAGTCACAAGTCTGTACCCATCGTGATATGACCTTAGATGTTGCCAGGATGTAAAAACTTCAACAACCACCGGTGAACTACTGAGGGAGACAGATGAAGGGTTGAACTACTGAGGGAGACGAACAAAGGCGGCACCACCTGTGGGCACCAGTCCCACATCATGGCGTTCTCTGTGGCGGAGTGGTTAGAGTGTCTGACTTTTTTCTAGATCAGACTCCTAATCTGAGGGTCGGCGGTTCGATTCCCAGTGCCCCCAGCTCCGCCAATTTGGATTTCCACCGCTGTGTATAACTTACAGCATCATCAAAGGGTGGTTGCTCTCATACCATGTCTATGTGGTGTGGGAGGTTAAAAATCCCTTGGGTCGGTAAAAGTGTAGGCTCGGGCTTTCTATCAACCAGCAGTGGAGTGGGGAAGACCAGTCGTCTGTGTCTGGGATTTCCCCTGCTTGGGACAACTATTGTACCAACAAAAAAAAAAAAAAAGACAGACAGACAAATAAGTGTTCACACTTCCTGTCTACCATTCAGTATATCGCTATATCATAATGCCCACGAGGGGTAGGGGGCGCCACTGTCCTAGTCCAGGCAGTAAAGTCTCAATAGGCTGCTTGCAAATGGCTTATTTCTCCAACTGATCGATGGACACAGCACGCCGCCCATTGCTGCCTGGGTCTGGGTCTAATTTAACATTGCCCACAACTCAATAGCCTAGATTATCATAATGCCCACTAGACACCTTCCGACAGTGACTCTATGCCGACTGTACACCTGCGGGGTTCCCGACGCTTGCTGACGTCAACAGACTCCACATATAGATGTCACGGTTATTGATTTATCCGATAATATGCAAATTTCGGTAGAGCACCGAGTTCAGCAATACTTTTAATTATTAATGTCTGGCGGGCATTACATTGAATAACAAATATGGGTAGGACAGTTGCATGGAAACTCATCGAGTAGAAAAAGCAGAAGCTTGGAGGTGAGGAGAATTATTCAAATAAAGTATTTAAAGCTGCATACTTCGATGAAAGCATCAAATTTAGAAGAATAGAATCTAGGTAATTGATATGATTCGAAATATCTAAGTTAGATACTGGTACAGTTATTATGCATTTGTTGCTGCGTGCAATGGAATACTGATTTAATTTAGCTGAACCCGGTACTGCTGATGTCTGGTGCCAGAATTTGTACGCGCGTGCCTAGATTAATTTAGTATATTTTCCTTTCAAATATCTCCCAGGTTAGCCCAATGTTAGCCGTTCATAATCAAAGTTACTTCAAGTTATCAGAGCTTAGATTACAAAGATCAACTGTGTCTATTGCATATTGCATATTGCATATTGCATATTGCATATTATATAGAAGACATTTCGAAAGTTCGAGAAGAGGACAGCCCCTGCATTTTTAGAATGAACCAGACTGCTAAAGAAATGTGAAAATAACGTTAATAATACATGACCCAAAATAGCTAAGCGACTTCTCATGCGTACAGAGCATGTGTTAGCTCTAGCCGCCGTCCCAAGAAATAAAATGCTAAAATAACTGACTTACAACAACAACAACAACAAAAAGATCACACACACAACATAGAACATTGCCTTGAAACAAGAAAATGGGAGACGTATTCCACGTGCTCAACAACAGACGCGGGTACTACATCACATGCCACAGAAGTTGGGTACTGGAGGCGAGCTGAGGGGGGGGGGGGGGGCGTGGGTTTAAGTGTTCCATCAAATTATGGAAATTGGATCTAATTCTCGCTCATCATTGCGGCAATAGCGGCAGGCCGACCGATCACTGGGCTCTTTCATGTCGGCGCTGCGTTATCGGATTATTTAGGCGGCAGTATGCAAAGGTACCGACCTTCTTAGCTACCACAACACCCCCTGCCATGCCCACTGAGGATGAACATTGACACCCATAATGTTGGGTAGGCATCGCCCCCCCCCCTGCCACTCCCCACCCCCTCCCACCCTCAAACACACACACACACGCACCAGAATAATTCATACCCTTCCATTTTGCAACGCATCGACACGGATATGTAAAGTATCTTAGAAGTTAGACTGATGGTTTTTGAGCTTCTACCATATTTTGGGGGTTAGATGAATAACTTGACCGATATAACCTACGTTACTTTAGACTGAAGTAACTTATCTTAAAGGGTTAATCGTGGAGATGTGTTTAGTGGAAATACAACTTAAAGTTTGATAGACCCGTGGCTTTGAGTTTCTACCATGTTTTGAGTTTAAATGAAAAGCTTTGCTATGACATTTTTTTATTGAAGATTTATGTTGCCTATTATGGATAAGTCTGAATAGACTTGTTTTCACCATTTGTCAATAGAAAGCCCAAGCCTACACTTTTACCGACCCAAGGGATTTTTAACCTCCCACACCACATATATGCATGGTATGAGAGCAATTGGCCTTTGACCACTCAGTAAGTTATACACCATGGTGGAAATCCAAATTGGCAGAGGTGGGGGGAGGGGGCATGGGGAATTGAACCACTGACCTTCAGATTACGAATCCGACCTAGAAAAAAGTCAAACACTCTAACCTCTCCGCCACAGAGAAAAACACTTTACTTCAGACTGAAGTAAATATTATCTTAAAGGGTTAATTTTGCAGATATATGAAGTAAGAATATGCTAAATTAAAATTGTATAATATGCTGATCTTGAATTTCTGCCATATTTGTTCATGACTATATTAGATTGATCATCATAGTCTACCTACACTAATTTGAAGTAAATTATATTTGAAAGGATTCATTTAGGAAATATTCGAAGTGAAAATATGCCAAATTCATTTTGATGTGAACTTCAGAATGCCGAACATTCAGCAATGACAGATTCTATTAATTTGACCCAGTGTTCCTTCTATGCAACTATAAATGCTTAATGGGTGCAACCATATCTAAATTAGGTATGTAGTATCAAATCTAGATGAGTGCTTCGGTTTAGAAAATATTAGGATTATGGGAGTTCACTTTTACTATTTAGTGTACACCGAAATGCCGAACATTAGTTATGTTTATATATTTTCTTGTCAAATAGGAGCACAAACCTACATCTAGGTTTCACGAGCGTACCCGTATCTATTGTATTATTTTTTAAACTGTTCCCCTTTAATCAGATTATGCAGATTTAAAACCCCTAGCACAAATAACACACCCATGAAACATATGAACAAATATTCCATATCCAATGTTCGATACACAATGGACAGTAGAAGTCGGTGGTGTGGAACCATAGCAACCAACATGGAATAGAATCTGATCAGTTGGACGCAATTATAATCCGATAATGTACGAGACAGTATTTAGGTGTTTTTTTTAAGAAATCTTGAAAAAGACACGCACACACAAAAAAGAGGATAGTCTGTACATGGGTGGGTACTTCTTAGTTTGCTGGGTTGGTTTAATGGCCTAGTAGACTGGATAATATTGGATCGTGACACGCTACACTGGAGAGAAGCTAAGAAATGCGCCAGTGTCCTCGGAGAGCACAACTCACGTTTGTAATTCTGGAAGCAGTCTCCCCGCACCCCGTGCACGCCCGACTGGCGCGGGCGACGCTCGAGGATTGCGGTGTCGCCGCCTGGTGTGTAGCGACGTAACTATCGACTACTACGGTGGCGCTTCTTCATAGTGGGCTTCAGCAGAACTATTCGGCAGGCCTACGCGAGCCCCCATCGGTATCAATCGGTGTTTATGCATAACTACATCTATTTACCACCCGATATACATCTATTAAATATATTATCATATATTTACCTAGCTATTTACCCATCTATTTACCCATCTATTTAGCTGTTTATTTATCGAGCTATTCATCTATCTATGTATGTATCTACCCTTCTATCTTTTTACTTACCTGTTCGTTCCATTCGTTCCATTCATTCACTCCATTCATTCACTACATTAATTTATTTCATTCACCAATCCATTCACCAATCCATTCACCAATCCATTCACCAATCCATTCAACAATCCATTCACCAATCCATTCACCAATCCATTCACCAATCCATTCCCCAATCCATTCCCCAATCCATTCCCCAATCCATTCACCAATCCATTCACCAATCCATTCACCAATCCACTCACCAATCCACTCACCAATCCATTCACCAATCCATTCACCAATCCATTCACCAATGGGGAACCTCTGACTTTTTAGTTCAAATCCCTGCCGTTCGCGTCGCCACTGAACTAGTGGGCCTAAACGGCACACTGTCACACTGCAAACTCAATGGCTATGAGCAATCTTCATACAGAAAAAGTGACATCTCTCTAAAACCACACCACCTAGAGACAAACCGATTGGTACACATATAGAACACATATCCAACAAATAGATTATATTAAATTTATAATATACGGTTAGGGTTCTGTATTTCTATTAATTGTGAATAAAATAGACGTTTTGCACTGCGCATACCGGCAAACTCAATGCATTGTCAATCGCCGTGAGCAATCTTGAATTATATTCATACAGAAGAAGTGAAATATCTCTAAAACCACACCACTTGGAGACAAACCGCTTGGTACACATATAGAAAACATATGCAACGAATAGATTATATTAAATGTATAAGGTTAGGGTTCTGCATTTCTATTAATGTTGAATAAAATAAACGTTTTGCACTGCACATACCGGCAAACTCAGTGCTTTGTCAATGGCCGTTGAGGCCCACTAGCACCGACGCGCCACCAAGTGTCGGAAAAGTTAACTACGCCACATCTCCCCCATTCATACACCAATTCATTCACCAATTCATTCACCAATTCATTCACCAATTCATTCACCAATTCATTCACCAATTCATTCACCAATTCATTCACCAATTCATTCACTTATTCATTCACCTATTCATTCACCTATTCAATCATCTATTCAATCACCTATTTATTCACCTATTCATTCACCTATTCATTCACCTATTCATTCACCTATTCATCCACCTATTTATTCATCTACTTATTTATTTTACTATTTAGTTACCTCTCTATGCATGTAATTCATACCCAAAACATCTGGTTAATATGTGAAATTAATGCTTCAACACAAAAGCAGATTTGGACTCATTGTGCAGGGCTCTGAACTGGAAGCTAGGCGAAACCTCATACTTGTGGGGATGGCTGTTGGCTTAGAGATAAATCAATGTGCGTGTCAGTTTTTTTTTGTTTTTTTTGTTGTTTTATGTCCTAGCAACATCTAAGGTCATATCAGGATGGGTACCAACTTGTGACAGTATGCACTCATGGCGATTTTATAGTGCTGGCCCACTGGGAAATCAGGCCACCGGCAACATGAGTCAATATCCCACTCAGTCACATTATCCTGACACCAAGCTACCCAGTCCTTGCCCTATCCTAATAATGCCGAGCACCACGCTAGAAAGCGACAAGTATCAATTTGTAAGTCATTTTTTTACTCGACCGGGAACCAAACTCGCAAACTCCCGATCTACCGCATGCGAGGCCTGTGCTCTATCGATTCGGCCACCGAGCCCGGTTGAGTCGGTTTGTAATATTGTATGGGACTGGGAGAGTCTAGCTTTCTGCTGAATCCGACGGCATTCTGGGAAGCAAGCCTCTCTGACTGACCTCTTCCCATGGCAGAAATTATGGCCCCCACCGCACGTGCCCACATCTCCTGCAGTGGTCAGCGAGCGACAGGATGGGTCATGGATGGGGCGGAGATGGCGAGATGTGAGTAACTGTCGTCTGCCCGGCCCAGTTTCGGCGTGAACAATAAGCCGCCAGCAGACGACATTCCACCAGCCTCCCATTTCCCACCGTCGCACGCCGGCGCATGCGCCCACCGCAAGGAAAGCTAATAGCTTCCGGCGGGCGTGCCGAGATGCGGCTCATTGTCGAGAGGTGGCGCCACTTTAGCTGCACTCGTCTCCGGCGGGCGCAAGGCGTCGCATACAAAAGAGAAGCAACTTGGTTATAAGTTATTTATCTTTCGTGTTGCCAGGCCGTGCTGTCATCCATATGACATGGCCGTGAACGCGCGGGGGCTCCTGGGAATGGAGCTTGAGAGCGACAGTGTCAGCCCAACTTCAAATTACAAGTGTCACTCCCTCACACAGTTTATATGTTGACACCAGCGATTTTTGTCAAGTTCTCAATGACCTAAATCGATAAAGCTAGGTCTTCTGAAAGGCATCTTCAGTCTTATTGCATTAGCTACAATTCATAGTATGTGTATATAAATTGAAAGAATACTCATTATATATATATATATATAGTATAGTTATACGAGTCTTACCTTGGTACAGATGATGGATAACTGTTGTTTTACCGAGGTATAAGCCTCGGATAGATGTGGGCTAGGGAGAGGTAAGCACGTCCGGTACCAGCAATCTTAACCTACTTATTGAGGATAAAAATGACTTTCAAACAATGGATACTATTACTTTACCGAAAAGGTACACCAACGGAATAGATGTGGCAGGGTGTGGCGGGAGGGCCCTAGCCCACATCTATCCGAGGCTTATACCTCGGTAAAACAACAGTTATCCATCATCTGTACCAAGGTAAGACTCGTATAACTATACTATTTTACCTCGGTAAACAGCCTCAGGCTAGCCTCAGGCTAGGGAGACCTTTACATAATTCATTTTTATCCTTAATATCATTCTTTCTTATTATTATAACATTCTAAATTTTTGTTCTCACCTATTCTTGTTAGTTGGCGAGAAGACGCTTTGCAACGCCGGTAGGCTTTTCTAGTCGTTTATTATAATGTTTTGCAAACGACTTAGCCGTCTTCCAGCCTGCATGCGCTAGTATTCTTTTCACAGAAATACCAAGCACCCGTGCCTTGGAGACCATGGCTCCTCTAGTTGAGTGGGAAGAGTATTTACTCGTATCCACTCCAGCCAATTTCAACACCGTAATTGTCCATCTGGCAAGTGTGTCTCGTGAAATCGCCTTATGTGGCTTTATAAAGCTCACTAATAGTTGTTGTGATGCTCGTAAATCCTTTGTCTTGTATATATAAGCCCGTATGGCCGACACAACACATAATTTCCGATCATTCGGAAAACAGTCTAAGTGAACCGTTGATAAAGGGTCACCTAACGTGTTCGATTTAAGCAATTTTTCTAAATCAAACGTAGCTTGTTCCTTGTCTATTTCTAATCCAGTTAAGGATAAAGCAACAATCGTCTGTCCTCTGTGTCCGGTTACTAACAATAACAGGACCGCGACCTTAAAACCTAACTGTTTTATATCTAACCACGAGTTGTGAGGCCAAGCCTGAAACAACTTAAATACTATAGAAACATCCCAAAACCGACTATACTTTGGTTTTGGAGGATTCCTTTGATAAATTGAACGAAGTAAATAACAAATAACATAATGTTTTCCAACTGTTTCGCCATCAATTCTAGGTAATATAATTGATAACGCACACCTCGCCGCATTAATCGATCCAAAGGAAAGTCCTTCATCCTCTAGAGAACGAAGAAACCGAGCTACTTGTGAAATCTTTGGATTTGTTGGCTTAACTTTCATTAACAAACAATGTACACCCCATTTCTTTAAATAGGTTGTATACATTTTGACAGTTCCTGGCCTCCAGGCATCCGATACTATCCTATCCTCAGTAATTCTGTCCAATCCAAATTGCTGTAGCTGCTTCCTTAGAAAAGGAATGCCAATAGGGGCGTCGTTGACACGTCGCCGTGAACCACTAGCGGTCCGTGGTGCGTCAGATTCCCGAGTTTTCTTGGGAATCGTATACGATCTTTTGCCAGTTGTGAAACTGCTGGCAGCCAAGGTTGCGTGTCCCAATCGGGCACCACCAGTATCGCATGTGTCCCTTCCAAGCCGATTTTTCTCACTACTCGGCTGATAATGCTAAATGGTGGGAAAATATAAAAATAATTATTTTCCCAAGTAATAGCAAACGCATCTACTTTCCAAGCATCCGGTTCAGGATGCCAAGAAACATAACAGGGTAACTTGTTATTATTTTGTGATGCAAATAAGTCAACTTCAGGTGTACCCCATTTTTCACAAACGAAGTTAAACAAAGGTGTAGAGAGAGACCACTCTAAATGGTCATGGAAATTTCTACTTTTATAATCTGCAAGTGTATTTTGTGACCCTGGAATATGCGCTACAGTCAGCCAGACTTGTTGAGCCTGTGCCCAGTTCCAAATCAGTTTAGATAACTGATTGCAAGACTTTGATTTGGTTCCACCCATGTTACGAATATATGCCATGGCAGTAGTATTATCAGTTAGTATTCTAACCTGTGATTTATTTATCTTTACTAAACTACGTAAGCCCAGATAAATAGCACGCAATTCTAGTGCATTAATATAGTCTGATTTTTCATCATCAAGCCATCTACCTCCTGTTGTGACCCCATCTCGATGAGCTCCCCAACCTTCTAACGAAGCATCAGTAGTAATTACTGTATTAGGTTCCGCCATGCGGATTGGATTTGGTGAACTTGCTATATGTTGCATCCACCATCCAATATCCTGTAACCCTTCTTGCGAAATAAACATCTTTCGCTCAAAATTGCCTTTAGTTCGTGTTAACGCTAAATTTTTATCTATTTCTAGCGACTTAATATGGGCCTTCCCATATAACACAGCAGGTGCATATGAGGTCATTATGCCAATAAGAACAGCAACCTGTCTAATTTTTGGCTTTGATAACTTAATAAGCTGAGTCGCTGTAGTCATAAACTTAATTAGTTTTTGTTCTGTTATCGACACTGTAAGGGACAGTTGTGTATCCAGAATAAACCCTAAACATTTGAGTTGTTTTGTTGGTTTAAACACTGACTTTTTTTGATGTACAAAAACCCCAATTTAGTGAGTAATGCACATAAATCCAAAACTGCATTCACACAACCAATTTGTGTTGATGCTATAATAAAAGAATCATCTATGTATGGAAAACAAATTATGTGACCCTTCCTCGCCATTACCGAGAAAACAGGTTTAAGCAATTTAGTAAATAACTTGGCGCACAAGCTAAGCCATTCGGCATGCAGGTAAACTCATAGAGTTGGTTATCCCAAATAAATCGAAGAAATTTTCGGTATTGTTCCATTATGGGAAGCGTATAATATGCATCCTGTAAATCAACACTAGCCATCCACGCATCTGGTGTAATCAGATCTCGTGCCGTATCTAGAGAGAACATTTTAAAATGTCGATATTCCACCCTTTTATTAAGGATTGTTAAATCCAGGATCATTCGAACATCACCATTAGGCTTCAGTCTCGAGAAAATGTTTGAAATAAACTGTCCTGAACAGTGTGTCACTTTTTGTATAATTCCTTTCTAAAAGAATTTATGTACCTGTTTAGTTAGCCTCTCGTTCAACTGGTTGAATGTTATATGGAAAAGGTATTATACTTTGTACAGGAATTTGTGTAAAGGGAATGTGAACACCCCAAACCCTTGACCGAAGCTTGAACTCGGTCTGGTTCCTCTGGTGAACCGTCGTGGACGAAAATCCCCTCGTGACTTTTTGAAACGAGGAGCTTCCTGTTTCTTCTTGCCATCCATGTTTTTGCCACTCTTGGCTGCAGTCTCTACCTCTTTATAGAGGTATTGTAGTTGACCGCCAAACATCTTGGTGTTATCTAAGGGTTTTCCTTTAATCGGCTCTGGAGCAAGATAAAGCTTCCTTCCCCTCATTATCGGTAACCTTCTAAGCGAGCCACTTCCTTGCCAGCATCTGTGCAAACTGACTTGAAGACATTTTCATATCTTCGAAACGACAGGTAATTACCTGCCGCCGCTAGCACTGCAATGCCTTTGTCCATTGTCTTAGCCAAAGACGAGAACTTATTTTCACTCTGCATCCTATTAGCCACAGGAACAATAGCTGTTAGGGTAGCCAACACTGCCTTATGCACTGTGTGCAACACATCCTCAAACTTCTTACGGTCATCCGTCATATTGACATCCCGATCCATTTCTTTAATGATGGAGTTGGGAACACCCTTTATGCCTGTTAACTCATCTCCTAACTTGGAGATAACCTCCGCCGGTTTGAACGTGCGGAAATGACCATTCACGGTCTCGCGCATAAGCGTAGTGGTTTTAACCCGCTTAGCCTTTGGCTTCTCCACCTTCTTAGCCACTTTAGTGCCAATGTCCGCATAGACACCTTCATATATGGTGTCTGAGTCTGATTCCGTAGAAGTAGACTCAGTGGACGAATCAGAAGAAGAATATTTCCTCTTCCTCTTCTTCTTTTTGGACTTAGTCTTCCGCTTTTTGCGAAACCAGTCTCTGCCCGCTCCTTGGTGAATTCATCACCCGAAGAAATCACCTGTTTCTTCTTCTTCCTCCGTTTAGGAGAAGGAGGAGGAGGAGCCTTAAGCTCCACCGCCGAGTCTGTGTCCAAGAAATCCTCAAACGAATCCTCTTGGACACTCGGCCTACGCCGCTTCCGAGACACAGGCGATTTGGCAGTCAAGATGTGGCTTTCCAATCATGCAAAGCGAGCCTCCCAATCTGGAGGCGCAGGCACATCAGGCACTGCGTCCTCGTCCGGGTCGGAGAGGATATGCGCCCGGGGCTGTGTCGACGGCCCTGCCGACAACACAGGTGAGGAGTCGTACTCCTCGTCCACTCCACTCGGAACACGCCCCTCGGCTGCTGCTGCACCGCGCTTACTCCGCTTCGTGGCCATCGGGAGCTGAAACAAAGATTTTTGGTCAGTCCCGGTATATATATATGTCACAATATGGTTGTTTCAAACTCATTTGGACATCTATTGGTGTTAGAGAACGTGTTTATACCGTTATAACACAGGCGTAATAAGCTAAATTTGTGCGTGGGTTGTGGGTCAAGCCCAAACCTTACGCGGGGTCGGGACCAGTGTATCGGCCCGCCCATCCCTCTGTTCCGCACACTTCTCCCACCTGTGACTACTACGTCAACAAGTTGGAGAAAATGCTACGAAACTCGGAGAAACGCCTGAAAAAGTTTTGTCTAGGGGAGTCTATAAAAGAAACCCAGGAGCATCTCCAACATTACTCTCTATTAGAGTACGAGAGAATTTCCACATGAGATAGGGCGAAACCCACATCTCTACCCATAGTCACACGGTGACCCGGGTGTTGACATAACCGCTAATGACCGGTTTGGTTCCTTCGCGAAACCCACTCGAGTGTTCTATCCTTGGTTGTTTATAACCAAATAACTCGTCCAAATTGGACCAACGAAAGTCTAAACTTTCCATATTGATGCTCTAATGCATCATAATTAAGCTAACCACAGTTTTTATTATACTTACTGCGTATTTGCTTGTATGTAGACTAATTTTGCCGGAGCAACCCAACGACACGTTATCCAGTCGTGAGTTGTATATGCTAATTGCTGGTACCGGACGTGCTTACCTCTCCCTAGCCTGAGGCTAGCCTGAGGCTGTTTACCGAGGTAAAATACACATATATCTATGTTACGTTTTAAATTAAATTCACATTTTAAAGGGGCTATGTCCATAGTCTCTAAACAGCAGAATATCATCTATCGGCAAGAACACGTCCTAATAATACCTGCTTATAATAATTCAGTCCCCACTTCCCCCGCCTGCTCGACATCATCTTCCGATAACACCAATCCTCCCGCCGCTTCTTGGCGCCGATCTTTCTTCTTTTTAATTGCCAATCCATTTTTCTTCAAAAGGAACTCCACTCAGGGCGCCCTCCCGACGCCCCGTCCCCCTTATCTGCCCAGTGCCTATCTGGGACGGCCGTGTAACAGGAGCGATTAGAAGATCTAGTCCTCCTCGCTGACGCGCTGCAGCGTGCCAAGTGCTCCCGGGCTTACTTTAGACGGGGCCGGCTTGGGGATGCTGCAGCCTGCCGGCCAGGGTTTCCAACTCGTGGTGGAGGGCAGGGGGTAGAGGTGTGAGTGTGAGTGTAGGTGTGGATGTGGGTGTGTGACTGGGTGTGACTGTGAGTGTGGGTGTGAGTGTGTAGGGGTGAATGAGTAGGTGTGGGTTTGGGGGTGAATGTGGGTGTCGGTTTGGGTGTGAATGTAGGTGTGGGTTTGGGTGTGAATGTAGGTGTGGGTTTGGGTTTGGTGTGAGTGTAGGTGTGGGTGTGGCTGGGTTTGGGCGTGAGTTTGTGTTTGGGTGTGAGTTTGTGTTTGGGTGTGAGTTTGTGTTTGGGTGTGAGTTTGTGTTTGGGTGCGAGTATGTGTTTGGGTGTGAGTTTGTGTTTGGGTGTGAGTTTGTGTTTGGTGTGGTATGTGTTTGGGTGTGAGTGTGTATGGGTGTGAGTTTGTGTTTGGTTGTGAGTTTGTGTTTGGGTGTGAGTTTGTGTTTGGGTGTGAGTTTGTGTTTGGGTGTGAGTTTGTGTTTGGGTGTGAGTTTGTGTTTGGGTGTGAGTATGTGTTTGGATGTGAGTATGGGTTTGGATGTGAGTTTGTGTTTGGATGTGGGTATGTGTTTGGGTGTGAGTTTGTGTTTGGGTGTGAGTTTGTGTTTGGGTGTGAGTTTGTGTTTGGGTGTGAGTTTGTGTTTGGGTGTGAGTTTGTGTTTGGGTGTGAGTTTTGTTTCGGTGTGAGTTTGTGTTTGAGTGTGAGTTTGTGTTTGAGAGTAAGTTTGGGTTTGAGTGTCGTGTGGGTGTGAGTGTGGGTATGGGTATGAGTGTGGGTGTGGGTCTGGGGGTGAGTGTGGGTCTGGGTGTGAGTGTGGGTGTTTGGGTGTGAGTGTGGGTGTTTGGGTGTGAGTGTGGGTGTGAGTGTGAGTGTGAGTTTCGGTGCACATTGGTTTGGGTGTGACTGGGGGGCTTGGGTTCGAGTATGGGTGTGGGTAAGAAGAGTGAGTGAGGGTGTGGGTAAGCGTGAGTGAGGGTGTAGGTAAGCGTGAGTGAGGGTGTGGGTAAGCGTGAGTGAGGGTGTGGGTAAGCGTGAGTGAGGGTGTGGGTAAGCGTGAGTGAGGGTGTGGGTAAGCGTGAGTGAGGGGGGTAAGCGTGAGTGAGGGTGTGGGTAAGCGTGAGTGAGGGTGTGGGTAAGCGTGAGTGAGGGTGTGGGTAAGCGTGAGTGAGGGTGTGGGTAAACGTGAGTGAGGGTGTGGGTAAGCGTGAGTGAGGGTGTGGGTAAGCGTGAGTGAGGGTGTGGGTAAGCGTGAGTGAGGGTGTGGGTAAGCGTGAGTGAGGGTGTGGGTAAGCGTGAGTGAGGGTGGTGGCAACTCTAACTGGGAGACTCCACAATACAACCAACCATGGTTATTTACCTATGATGTTTCACTGGGTTACAAATGCCAAACTGTAGTAGTAGTAGTATTACTACTAGTAGTAGTACTACTAGTAGTAATACTAGTAGTACTACTAGTAGTAATAATAATGTAATAATAATGATAATAATTATTATATTATCATTATTATTGGAGCGGGAAACCCCAATTAGGCGGTGGGAATTCTCACATTTAGTAACCTATATTACGATGGTAATAATAGCAGGGTTTTGTAACTTCTATTTTAAGTCGCTAACTCTTGAGATATTTGAAGTGCAACTATGCAAAATTAATATTGGCAAGTAAGCCAAAACCATATAGGCTTATCCCGGGACAGGTTCTATTCAATTGCCTCAGTAAAATATTCCCTTTTTGGTGGCTACAAATGTTTAATAAGTACACCATGATGTAAGTTAGATATGTAGAATAAAATCTGGATAATTGCTTTGGTTTTGAATTGGACTATGCAGCTTTAATAAGTCAAATGAATTAAACCTATTTGTGAAGCCTATGGGGGTCAGACCTTTGACAAGCATACCAAAATTAACTTTGCATTTTTACACTTCAAATATCTCCCAAGTTGTTCGCTTAAAACCAAAGTTATTCCAAACTAGAGTAACGTAGATTATATTTATAATGATCAACCTAATATATTTATCTCAGAATGATAGAAAGTCACCGGAAAATGCAACTTTAATCTATAAGTCTTTTGATTGTCTAAGTTTACCTAGCACGTAACAAAGAAGCAATCTGAAATTAAGTGAGTTTGAGAGAAATTCAAAACTATTGGACTATAACCACCAAAGTGTTCTCTAACCCGCGTTCTGTCTGTACAAATATCAAACATAGCGAATGTACGGGGCAGGTGAAACTGGGCGTATGTAATACCCTTTGACAAACAGGGGCAGATGAGGCTATTTGCATAGCTCCCAGTGTGTTTACCTACTCAGGCGTCATCCCATTATCGTGATTAAACCCGACATTAAAGCATACACACACACTCACCTCCTCCCCACACACACACACACACACTCGCACACATACACTAACTCCACCCACTCCCTCCTAATCCCCACTAATTAGTGCCAGTAATGCCGACAGTACTCCTACAGTGTCGCCACCAGATCAAACGCACCAGGACCGACGGGAGATAACCGGGCTGCTCCCCGGCCCTGTCCCCGGCCGCCACCTGGCGGGTAGGCAGCTAACCAATGAGCCGCCACCGAGCGGCCCTCTGACGGTAGTGGGAGGCACTAGTTTTGTGTGGATATTTTTATTATTTATTTGTTTGTGGTGGGGTCTTTATGCGGCCTATAACTTAAGTTATAACGATTAAGTCTAATGACTTGTTTTCGCCACTAGACAGTAATAGTCTCATGGTTCCCCTTCTTGTGTTACTTTCGGTTATGTAGCTATCTACTGCATGCATACATTCTTTCTGTTTGTAAGCTTTCTCCCACATCTCCCTACTCTCTGTGAGTATGTTACTTCTATAATTGGTTAGTTGTTTGGTTATCTATAGTTAGTTTCCCTGATTGCCTTTCCATTGTTGTGTTAAACAAATCAGAGAGAGTAATCCTTTAGAACGGATCAGTGTATTCTGTCTAATAATATAATGGATATGAAAAATATACTTATGGTAATTGAGCTAGGCCCAGTTTTGCTTTGCAGGTACAAGTTAGTTAATAACATGTAGCTTAAGTTAAAGCTGTAATATATAGTCTGATGAAAGCCAAAACACGTACCTAAATGTAATCCTACATAACAAACTTAGATTCATTAAGCATATATTTCGCATACATGGGAATATTAAGTCAAATTAATAGACACTATTAAATTTACTTAGAAATAGAATGCTATTCTGTGCAGTAGCATGTTTTGACTTCAAATATCTCCAACGTTAAATCTTAAAAAGTAAAATAGATTATAATAAAAAAGCGAATGTATTTATCTCAGAAAATGGCAGAAACTCAAAAACCATCGGACTATGAAACTTAAAACAAAGCAGCAACAAAAACGTAAAAAACGTACACGGAGGATAATTTAGGGGGGTGGGATGCATTGCAAACAGGCTCTTATGAATTGAGGAATACACCAATATAAATTACTATTACGTGGCACATTATTTCGAATATTCACCAACATTCCAGAGTTGATTTGCGTTGTTTTAGTAGGAAACAGAACTCTTCTAATCTGTGCAGTCAGTGACTCTTTCCCAGCCCATCTACGCCACCATTCAGTTTTCTCAGTGGGGACACCTGGCGGTTTGAAAGTGAACCAAGTCGAGCCTTGAGCGAAGGCATCTTTCATTTGGTGCAATCAACTGGAGGGCCGAGATTGGATGCAGGCTGGGCACTGGGATCAGAGACTATCTAGTCAATAAAGCCTACTAACCAGCAATTCAGCACGGAGAGAAAATTGTCACTGACTGCATGTTTAGTACGTCACTGGCTACATGTTGATTGTACGTCACTGGCTACATGTTGATTGTACGTCACTGACTACATGTTGATTGGAAGTCACTGACTACATGTTGATTGGAAGTCACTGACTGCATGTGGATTGGAAGTCACTGACTGCATGTTGATTGGAAGTCACAGACTGCATGTTGATTGGAAGTCAATGACTAGATGTTGATTGGAAGTCACTGACTGCATATTGATTGGAAGTCACTGACTGCATGTTGATTGGAAGTCACTGACTGGATGGTGATTAGAAGTCACTGACTGGATGGTGATTAGAAGGCACTGACTGCATGGTGATTTGAACAGTCACTGACTGCATGTTCATTGGAAGTCACTGACTGCATGTTCATTGGAAGTCACTGACTGCATGTTCATTGGAACAGTTACTGAATGCATGTTCATTGGAACAGTTACTGAATACATGTTCATTGGAACAGTTACTGAATACATGTTCATTGGAACAGTTACTGAATGCATGTTCATTGGAACAGTTACTGAATACATGTTCATTGGAACAGTTACTGAATACATGTTCATTGGAACAGTTACTGAATACATGTTCATTGGAACAGTTACTGAATACATGTTCATTGGAACAGTTACTGAATACATGTTCATTGGAACAGTTACTGAATACATGTTCATTGGAACAGTTACTGAATGCATGTTCATTGGAACAGTTACTGAATACATGTTCATTGGAACAGTTACTGAATACATGTTGATCGGATCGTGTTGGTTGGATATGTTGATTGGTTGGTTGTTGAAGACTTACGTCCTGGCAACATCTAAGGTTATCAAGACTGGTACCAACTTGTGACAGTGCCCACTCAAGACTTTAAAGGGCTGCCCCACTGGGAGAACAGGCTACCAGCAACATGACCTGATATCCCACTCAGTCACATTATCCCGACACTGAACCAACCAGTCCATGCATTATCTTAATAATGTTGAGTGCCTGACTAGGAAGCGACAAGGGTTAGTATAAATTTTTAAGTCATCGGTTTGACTAGACCAAGGTTCGAACCAGTGTTGATTGGAAGTCACTGACTGCACATTGATTGGAAGTCACTGCCATGCACATTGATTGGAACAGTCACTGACTCTATGTTGCTTGGAACAGTCACTGACTATGATTTGTTTGTTTGTTGTTTTACGTCCTAGCAACATCTTAGGTCATATCAGGACGGGTACCGACTTGTGACAGTGTGCACTCATGGCAACTTTATAGTGCTGTCCCACTGGGAAACCAGGCCGGCAGCACCGTGACCTGGTATCCCACTCAGTCACATTATCCTGACACTGAGCACACCAGTCCTTGCCCTGTCCTAATAATGCCAAGCGCCTGGCTAGGAAGCGACAAGTATAAATTTTTAAGTCATTGCTTTGACTCGACCGGGGTTCGAACCCACGACCCCACGATCTACCAGGACGGGAGGCGGACGCTCTAACTCATTCAGCCATCCCGGCTGGTGTCACTGACTATGAACATTGGAAAAAACAATCACTGACTATTAACATTGGTGTGTTGTTGTTTTACGTCCTAGCAACATCTAAGGTCATATCAGGACGGGCACCGACTTGTGACAGTGCGTACTCATGGCAACTTTATAGTGCTGCCCCACTGGACGACCAGGCAGCCAGCACCATGACCTGATATCCCACTCAGTCACATCATCCTGCCACTGAGTCCTTGTCCTATCATAATAATGCCGAGCGCCAGGCTAGGAAGCAACAAGTATCAATTTTTAAGTCATTGGTTTGACTCAACCAGGGTTCGAACACACGACCCCACGATCTACCAACATGGGAGACGGACGCTCTAACTCATTCAGCCATCCCGTCTGGTCCCTATGACCATTGGAAAAGCTGTCACTTACAGGAGGACAATGGGACAGCAAATGATTGGGACTGGGGAACCAACTGAAGATATTGTGTACAGACAACGGCATGGGCGATCAAGCGCCCAATGATGAGGCCAAATGACATTAGTGGCAAAGGCGCAATTACACTGGGGGTAGACAGACAATATAACACGTGGGGTGGGGGAGACTGAATTATCAATCACATTAGACATGGAACAATAGATGAAAAGAAAAGAACAAGTGGTAAATGACCCTACAGAAAATGGATAATTAAAAAAGCAGGCAATATACCATGTGTGTGTGTTTGGCAGGGTGTGTGAGTAGTAGATATCATAGATGGGATTATCAACCATCGTCCGATGAAGCATCAACGTTTCAAAATCAAAACAATTATCTAAATTTGATTCTACATATGTATACAGTAAAGCCTCTCTAAATCGACCGACCGTGGGAGCGACTTTAAGTGGTCCATTTAGGGAGGTGGTCGGTTTAGAGATTTACAATATCCTTGCAATGGTATTGTTGGGACCCAAATAAAGCTGTCGATATAGGGAAGTGGTCGATCTGTGGACGAGTCGGTATAGAGGTTTTACTGTATAACTAAGACTGATGCATTTTTAAAGGATTTGTTGCCACATAGAAGGGAATACCAAGACAATTCAATAGAAGTTGTTATTACTGAAGCCTATAGTGTCCGAATTTTGGTGGGCTTGCCTAGATTTATTTGACATCTTTGCACTTCAAATATCTCAAAACTTAACTAAGTGAAATAAGTTACTTCAACCGAAAGTAAGGTAGATTATAACAATAAACTTAATATGTTAATCTCAGAAAAATGGTAGACATTCAAAACCATCGGACGAGGCAACTCTAAGCGCGGAGCAATAGATGAACAGTTTTTAAATAGTGGTACAACCCAACACAAATAGAAATCGTGAAATAACCAGAATTTGAAGTTCATTGCAAACTACTTTAAATCAAAGATCCAAAAGCCTACAGCCAAATAGTTGATTTATTGTTGGTTTACGTCCTAGCAACATCTAAGGTAATATCAGGACGGCTACATATATTTTTTGTTTTAAATAGGGTTTTAATTGATTGGTAGTTATTTTACGCCATGTGGGTAAGAAAGGACATATTCACAGCTAGAAGTGTTCCATAACTTGTATTCTGTCCATTTTCATATAACCATCACTTTTACACAGAGCAAGAGTAGGGTAATCACTTTTGTCTGCTTTTTGCTTCTGCTTCTAGTACCTTCGGTTCTAAGGACCAGGCAGCAAGGCCAATGAACCCACTCCAACACCTTGCCTGTCCGCCCCAATTAGGACTAACGCAGGCAGAGCTGTCAACTTCCGATTGAAATATGGCATCTACATATAAAGTAAAAGGCAGGCCGGTGTCAGGGCCAGGCCCCGGACAGCCCTCAGTCGTTTACCTGCACCATCACTGCACACAAATTGGAAAATTACATAGACCCAACTGTGCAGTCTTCTCAAACTCAATTAGCCAACATCTCCAACCATCATTCTTTCCACTGTTCTGGCTCTTTTTCTTAGTTAATGTTTGTTGTTGTTAGTGGTGGTCGTGTTGGTGTTACACCGCGTGTACAACTGGTGACGGGAAGACGTGACAAGTATGGAAAATGTATTGCCTTAAAGTTGGATAGTCCGATGGTTTAGAATTTCTGTATTTTTTCTGAGATAAATATGTTAAACCGATCACTAGTATCTACTTTACATTAGTTCAAAGTTACTTTTAGTTTAGATGCTAAACTTTTTAGATATTTTGAGTTCAAACATGGAAAATTAGTTTTGGCAAGCTTGCCAAAACTCTGACACCATATACTTCTGCAGTAACAGGTTCAAATGCAAAATCAAATCTAGTTAATTGGTTTAGTTTTGAAAATTTGATATTTAATTGGACTATGCAGCTTTAATGCAAGCAAGGCCTATTTGGTTCTCGTGAAGTGACTCGAGGAAGCTACTATATAGATATATGTAGAGAGATACGACGACACAGAAATACATATATCCCGGAGACAGGCGGAGGAGCAGGCGAAGAGACGAGAGATGGGAGAGACAGCCAGACAAAAAAGAGAGACAGCCAGACATATGAAGAATGACAGTGATATAGAGAGAAAGGTATACACCATGTTTATGTGTATGCATGTGTGAAGTATATTCAGACTTATCCCTGAGAGGCAGTATAAATCTTCAACACCAAAAATAAGGAAAACAAATGTACATGTATGTATGTAAGTATGTATGTATGTGTACATGTATGCATTCACCTATGTAAGGCATACACATATGTGTGTATGTGTGTATGTATGTATGTATGTATGTATGTATGTATGTATGCATGTATGTATGTATGTATGTATGCATGTATGTATGCATGCATGTATGTATGCATGTATTATTTTGGATTTTGTGCTAGCAACATCTAAGGTCATATCAGGACGGGTACCGACTTGTGACAGTGCGCACTCACGCCGACTTTATACTGATACCCCACTGGAATACCAGGCCGCCAGTACCATGACCTGATCTCCCACTTAGTCAACCTCTCCTAATAATGCAGAGCGCCTGGCTAGGAAACGACAAGTATCAATTTTTAGTCATTGGTTTGACTCGATCAGGGTTCGAATCCACGAACTGATGCGTTTGGATCCCTCGATCTCCCGAAACAGGAGATGAACGCTCAACTCATTCGGCCATCCCGTCTGGTTATCATGTATTATGTGTGCATGTATATGTATGCATGTGTGCATGTATATGTATGCATGTGTGCATGTGGATGTATGTATGTACGCATACATACATACATACATACATGTGTGCATGCGTATGTATGTATGCATTCATGCATGCATGCATATGTGTATGTATGCATGCATGCATGCATGCATGCATGCATGTATGTATGTATGTATATTCCTCCCAACAATCAATTACACCTGCCAGTGATGGTAATTCAATCCTCCATCGGGGGGGGGGGGGCCCTTTCGACACAAGGGACATGTCGCCCCTAAGTGCCGGTCCTGTTCTGCATGCGTTCATTTCTTAACCCGTGCATTAACAATACGCGCCTATGGTTTACCTATTCATCCATGCGTCCATGAGCTCATTTCTGGTTTTAAATTGCCACAACGAACCCTAAACCGGGTGACACTTATATTAAAGGGGCATTCGATCACGTCGGTTGACGTCGTTAAGAAGTAGTGTGGGTGTTTCTGTTAGTGAGCTGGTCTCTATGTCATATCACATATCGGCCACCTAGCGGGCAGTCTGTTCGGTCAGCTGAGTCTGGTTGATGGTGCTGGTGGATCCTAGCACTAACCGGTGTACCGGCCAGTAATCGTCAGGGCGGGTCGGGCCAACATGGCTACAGCATAAATTAATGGCAATACTGATGATGATGATGATGATGATGATGAAGATAATGATGATGATGTGACCAGCACAAAACTTAAACATTGCCAATCGGGAGTCATACCGTGGTTAAACATATCTGAGTAAAGAAATTACATTTCAAACATGTAAAATAGAGCACATCAATGTATGCCAAAAGAGCATACAACTATGGCGAAATCACAAGTGGTATATTATAAATGAAATCAACAGTAGAAGACTTTTCAAGGTAAAAATGGACAATTAATTTTGGGCAAAAAATATTCCCTAAAAATATGAAAGCTGCATAGTCCGATGAAATATCAAATTTTCAAAACCAAACCACTTTTTGATTCTACATATCTAACTTAGATACTGATGGAGTTATTTGTTTCTTCGTAGAAGGCAATACTGAGTCAATTTAACAGAACCTGTTACTGCAGAAGTCAAAGGTGTTTTGGCAAGGTTCCATGTTTGCACTCAAAATATCTCAACGGTTTACTCTTTAAAATAAAAGTAACTTTGAACTAATGTAAAGTAGATAATAGTGATTGATCTCATATATTTATCTCAGAAAAAAATACAGAAATTCAAAACCATCGGAATATGCAACTTTAATAAATTGCCGATGGAATCGGAACAACTGGATTTCGGTGACGGCGACCACAAGGTAAATTTAATATACAATAAAACTGCAGTATGGATTATTTACACCTTGATTATTTGGTTAACTTTAAAGGATGAAGAAATTTCACTTACTCCCTCCCCCCCCAAAAAAGGCATTAAGCTTGAAAACAGATTTGTTTTGTAATCAAGAGAGCGTTTTTCCTAACTGATATATTGTTAATGTTACTTTGGTTTATGTTACATGAATATATTTCCCACACAATAATGAGCGATTCAACTGCCCTGTATTTTCAACTACGTATAAATGTATACGGGCGAAAAGAAGCATGGCGTTTAACTGCTCTGTATTTACAACTACGTAGAACTCCATACGGGCGGAAAGAAGCATGGCGTTTAATCTGCTTTATGAAGTCTTATTAAACCCCATGATCCCGGATTTTGACAGAATTTTTACGTAAAAACTTGTTTGAACTAAAGCGGTGATATGAGTTGTTCTCGGAAACTGTACCACATGTTTGGTTCCCCGGTTACATTGTTAATGAATAATCCTTTGGGGGGGGGGGGGGGGCGGCGTTGCAAATAAATTAGTTATTGTTGACTCTGTATGTTAGCTACACTAAATGTATTTAATCTATCCCAGAAAATGTATCCAAAATATGCTGATATGATTTTGTAAAAAAAATTAAAATATGAAATTGTGCATATTGTAGTGGTCTGCACTGACCTCTCAGGCAAGTAACCACATAGACAGGTAGGCGTGGGGAGTGTATTGATATCAGGGAGCCTAGGTGGTGTAATGGTTAGCACACTGGCCCGGAATGCAAAGAGATGTGGGTTCGAGTCCCGCTCTAGGCGCAGTATTTCCCATTTTCATCACCCCCATGACAATATCGACACCATACATTTATCTACCCAAATGGTTTTTCGTACCTTTTTTGTAAGACAATCTATTTTTCTTAAATGTAATCGATAAAATCCTGTTTGAATTTGTTGTGATGTTATGGATATATGTTATCTTGTATAAGATCAGAATAAAAAAAAGGGAAAAAGAAATTTCAACATCTGCATAATATATAAACCTTCATATGAATCTGGATTCACCTATTATTTGAAATGTTTTCACTTTTGGTTTCCATTCCAAAGTCGAGTCAAAGCAATGACTTTATACTTTCTGACTTGTCACTTCCTAGCCAGGCACTCTGCATTATTAGGACAGAGCAAGGACTGGTTGGCTCAGTGGGTTATCAGGTCAGGATGCTGGTAGCCGGATTTTCCAGTGGGACAGTGATATAAAGTTGCCATGAGCGTGCACTGTCCCAAGTCAGTACCCATCCTGATATGACCTGAGATGTTGCCAGGACGTAAAACAACCAACCAACCAACCAACCAACCAACCAACCGACTTGTGCAACTGAACAGTGGGCTGATATGCATCACAGAAGGAGGGGTATCCGATGTCCTGACACAGCACGTCAAATATGACGCATATGTGTGTCGCCTGGGATATGCACAGGGTAGTGTATGACCGTCATACGTTATCCGTCACTCTATACGACCGGTGAATTATCACTTCAAACAGAAACACACACCTGCCACGACCCTTTGAAGTTGACGCTCTTCACCAGATGATATCCAAGATGTATAGCTCTACCCGCTTCCTACTGCTGCCACATCCACACACACACACACCTTCACACATTATGCTATTATTTCGGACTATTTCCTGTTGTTATTTGGAATGTTTTCACTTTTGGCTTCCATGTCACAAAAGTGATACCCAGTTTCAGAGAATGGCCCATTTATATATACATATATCTACACATAGAGAGATACTGGTAATACAAATACTGAAACGCAGACACCCACATACAGACGACATAAACACAGACCGGCAGGTAGATAAGACACCTTCAGCCCATTCACTGCGAGACACCAACGCGAGCCGCAAACAGTGGCGCCACCTGGTGGAATCTAGGGGAACTGTGTGCCGACTGGCCGCAGTACGGGGCAACCACGGGGCATGACTTCATCGTCTGCCTCGTTCTTCTCCTTCTCCTTCTCCTTTTTAATAAATGGGTGGGCAGGGGCCCCTCACTAATCACACTTCAAACTTCGCAGGTCTGTAATGGGGAGCTTTCATGAGCCATTTCTCTCGCTATACACTTGGTGGCAGCACCCGTTCCCGGTCCAAGTCGGCTATCATGGTTGGATAGAAGGGTGTAGGTGTGTGTGTGTGTGTTGGTGGTAGTGTAGGTGTGTTTTGGTGGGGGTGGTATTGTGTGGTGGGGGATTAGGGAAGTGGTGGGAGTTTAGGGAAGTGGTGGGGGTGTAGGTGTGTGGTGAGGGTGTAAGTATGTGGTGGGGGTGTAGGTGTGTCGGTGGGGGTGTAGGTGTGTGGTGGGGATGTGTAGGTGAGGGTGGGGTGTAGGTGGATGGTGGGGGAGTAGGTGTATGATGGGGGTGTAGGTGTATGATGGGGGTGTAGGTGTATGATGGGGGTGTAGGTGTATGATGGGGGTGTAGGCTATGTGCATTTCGAGTGTGGGTCTAGTGGTAGGGGTTTGGTGGGTGTGTAGGTGTGTGAGTAAGGGTCCAGGTGTTGATAGAGGGTGTTTGTGTGGTGGGGGTGTAGGTGTTTGGTGATGGTTTAGCTGTGTGGTGTGGTGTAGGTGTGTGATGGGTGTAGCTGTGTGGTGAGGGTGTAGGTGTGTGGTGGGAGTTTAGAAATGTGGTGGGGTGTAGGTGTGTGTTTGGTGGTGTAGGTGTGTGGTGTGTAGGTGTGTGGTGGGGTGTAGGTGTGTGGTGGGAGTGTAGGTGTGTGGTGAGGTGTAGGTGTGTGGTGAGGATTAGGTGTGTGGTGGGGGTGTAGGTGTCCGTGTCGTGGTGTGGGTGAGGTGTAGGTGTGTGGGTGAGGTGTAGGTGTGTGAGGTGAGGGTGTTGGTGTGTGTTGTGAGGGTGTAGGTGTGTTGTGGTGGTGTAGGTGTAGGTGTGGTGTGTGTGATGGGGGTGTAGGTGTGTGGTGGGTGTGTAAGTGTGTGGTGGGGGTTTAGGTGTGGTGGGGTTAGAGTTAGGGTGTGGTGGGGGTGTAAGGCATACTGGGGCTATAGGTGGGTGTCATGTGGTATAGTGGGTATAGGTGTGTGTCATGGGGTGTGTGGTGGGGGTTTAGGGCTGTGGTGGGGTTGTAGGTGTGTGGTGAGGGTTTAGGGATGATAAAGATTGAGGTGCCGCTCTGCAAGACACCCCTACACCTCCCCCACAAACCACCTCCACCCACACCACACACTGACAACCCCCACCACACACATACACATACACCCCGACCACATCCCTACACCCCCGCCACATCCCTAAGCCCCCACCACACCCATTCACCCCACAACACCCACCCTACCATACCCACTCACTACACCCCCACCACACAGACCAAAATCCTCACCACACCCCAACCCCTCCACAACACACCAACCACACAAACATATGCCACCACCACACACACCTACACCTATACCCCAACCACACCATACCCACCCACCCCCACCACACCCCCTAAATCCACACCCACATCCACCACACACACCAACATACTCACCACACCCCTACCCCTCCATCACACAAACATACACCCCCACCACACCCCCTCCCATACACACCTACACCCCAACCACCTCCACCCCACCATACACTCACCACACACCCCAACCACCACCACTAACCCCCCCCCTCCACCACACACCAAAATCCTCACCACACCCCTACACCTCCACCACACACCCCTACAAACCCACCACACAAACATATGCCCCCACCATACACACCTCAACCCAACTACACCCCGCCAACCCCCACGACACCCCCTCTTATCTATAGACACTTGATAGTAGAAGGAACTGCTTCTATCCAAACAAAGTATTACAGAGACCGCCACGGTGCGCCATCTGACGAGAGAGTCATGCAAACTGAAAGGTCCCCATTGTAATTGTAAAAGTCTTTCAAGGTCTTCCAACCTTTTCATTGTGAAATTTGGATTTTAGGACCTACTTTGATAGTCTAAAAATGCCCGTAAATTCAGTTATAGTAATTCACATATTTATTTGACAAACAAGTGTCATGTAGCAATTCTTTGGAGTATGGGATGAGCACAGTCTCTAACTTCCAACAGAAACTTAATGCCGTCACAAATACGCTGAAAACTGCATTTCGAGGAATCTCAGTATGAAAACACGTGGGATACACGAACATAACAACTTCCAGACTTTGTAGAGGCGGGTGGAGGGGAGGGTGGCAGGATATGACGCTGCATTGTGAATGTTTCCTGCACCCCATTAATAAGCCCCCCCCCCCCCCCCCATAGATTAGTTGTTTACGCAGGGGAAATTTCAGTCGCAGATGACTGGTGTTCATCATTCCACTGCTACTTGCCCTATCCTAGTAATGCCGAGTGTTTGGCTAGGAAGCGACAAGTATCAATTTTTAAGTCATTGGTTTGACTCGACCAGGATTCGAACCCATGATCCCATGATCTACCAACATGGGAGACGGACGCTCTAACCAATTCGGCCATCCCGTCATAAAAATGAGGCCGCTACAAGACAACCACGTATGTTAATGTGCTGTTAGTCCTTAGCATAAACTATAATTCAAGTACAGTTAAATTCCAATTCACTACTTACAAAATTAGGGCTTCCAAATACCGACGTGCTTACTTTTCGTGGCAATAACATCGTGGCTCTCAATTGAAAATTGCTACCCGTAGCGCCATCTGGCAGGAGAACGGCGCGTGTGTTATTTTCATGTGACGTCACCACATTAGATTTCGCAATGCACTGTGGATGTATGTGCGCCATTTTACTTTCCAACACAAACAAAACATAAATGCCTCCAATACACGATTTCCACAAAGCATGCGCAGAGCATAATCCAGACTGGACTTGTGGGTCACAGAGTCAGTGGAGAGGCAATTGAGGCTCTGTTAACACTGGCTTCATATTGTGCAACTGACAGTTTTTTCAGCACAAATGTGGATTTATAGAGAAAACATAGTTACCATGTTTTAATCATTTTTGATAATTAAAGCTGTATCCTATTGATTGATTGATTGATTGATTGAAAAGCTCAATTGTCAGTGTAAAACAACAAAGTGACACACTGTTGACCCACAACACGAGTGTCATTGCCTGTCACCAGGTGTCATACTAGTCGCAGAAATCGTGTATTAGCCATGACATCGAGCTTAGAGGGTATTTATATTATGAACTAAACTTCAAGGGAAATTTGATATTCAACAGATTAACTTTTGATAGATTGTTGGAAGCATGAAGTGACAAACAAAATCTCCGAAACGTGGCTATATGCAGACATAGAACATTATATACACTAGGCCCCCTGTGGTCGTTTACCATTCAACCATTAAAAGTAAGTTGTAAATTTATTATACCATGATTCTATGGTAGCTTTAGCAATAGCATTATTAAATTTTCATTATTGTTATTTGCAAAATATTTGACTTTCATTTTACTCTCCCACCGATGACAGGATGCCGTGGGTATGCATAATTAAAGCAGCGTGTGTGTAGAATATCTAAAAGACAATACATGAACTAGTACCAGTAGTCTATGTACGGGGGTTTGGTGATCTATGCTGAAGTTATGACAACTTTTATATTTACGAACACATAGGGATGTTGTCATGCGTGACGGACCGACTCGACATGTTATGCGGGTCCATTCAGATTTATGAAAAGCAACTTGTCCCGACCACTCGAATGTTACCAACCAAATTTATATGTGGGTGGTAAATGGGTGCAACTTGGGGCGCGCACACACTGCTAAATATAAGCAAGGTCGGTGCGCATAAGTAGAAGGAAGTCACGTGGTGGGTTGTACAGTGGTGTTGGGTTACCTGGTGTTCGACGACCAAAGGAAGGCAAATTTGTGTGTGGGTGGGGGTGCGGGGGGGTGAAGTAAAGGCAGGGCGAAATATGAATAATATAAGGAGGGGCTACTGGGTGGGGAATGGGGATGGGGGGGGGGGGGGTTATGGTGTAGGGTGTAGATGTCTGTCTGTCCCCATGTAGGTGAGAGTTGTGTGTGTTGAGTGACGGAGGTCCCCATAGTACACCATGTCTGACAGAGATCCCCCAGTACACCATGTGTGATGAAGGTCCCCGAATACACCATGTGTGACAGAGCTCCCCCACCCCATATACCATGTGTGACAGAGGTCCTCCAGTACACCATGTGTGATGAAGGTCCCTCAGTACACCATGTGTGATGAAGGTCCCCCAGTACACCATGTGTGATGAAGGTCCCCCAGTACACCATGTGTGATGAAGGTCCCCAAGTACAGCATCTGTGATGAAGGTCCCCCAGTACACCATGTGATGAAGGTCCCCAGTACACCATGTATGACAGGTCCCCACAGCACACCATGTGTGATGAAGGTCCCCAGTATACCATCTGTGATCAATGTTCCCCAGTACACCATGTGTGATGAAGATCCCCCAGTACACCATGTGTGATGAAGGTCCCATGTGTGATGTTTGTTTGTTTGTTGTTTTACTTCCTAGCAACATCTAAGGTCATATCAGGACGGGTACTGACTTGTGACAGTGCGCACTCATGACGACTTTATGGTGCTACCCCACTGGAAGACCAGGTCGCCAGCACCATGACCTGATATCCCACTCAATCACATTATCCTGACACTGAGCCAACCAGTCTTTGTCCTATCCTAAGAACGCCAAGCGTCAGGCTAGGCAGCAGTAAGTATACATTTTTAAGTCGTTGGTTTGACTCGACCCCACGACCCCACGATCTACCAACACGGGAGACGGAAGCTCTAACTCATTCGGCCATCCCGTCTGGTTCCATGTGTGATAAAGGGCATCGAGTACACCATGTGTGATGAAGGTCCCCAAGTACTCCATGTGATGAAGGTCCCCCAGTACACCGTGTATGAAAGAGGTCCCTCAGTACACTCTGTGTGACAGGTGCCCTCAGTACACCAAGTGTGTCAGGGCTCCCCCAGTAGACAATGTGTGACCGAGGTCCCCCCCCGTACACCATGTGTGACAGAGGTCTCCCCAGTACACCATGTGTGACAGAGGTCCACCTAATACACCATGTGGAAGGGAGGGAGGTCACAGTAAACCGTTTGGGACGAGCATCCTGTACACTTGAAATAATGGAATACTTTTTGGGGGGTACATTAGTTGACTAAGTAGGGGAAATTTCAATCGCCGAACAATTGGTCTTCCTCATTCCACTAGTCCATGTCATATTATTAGTAATGCCGAGCGAAAGGCTAGGTAGTGAAAGTATTCATTTTTTTTTTTTTTTTTTTTTTTTTGGTCAATTAGTTGTTTAGGCAGGGGAAATTTCAGTCATACTCATAGACGACTGGTCTTCCACATTCCACTGCTGGTCGATATAAAGCCCGAGCCTACACTTTACTGACCCATGGGATTTTTAACCTCCCACACCACATAGACATGGTATGAGAGCAACCGGCCTTTGATGACGCTGTAAGTTATACACAGCAGTGGAAATCCATTCATATGTCATTGGTTTGATTGGACCAGAGCTTGAACCGCCGAGTTTGAATCTGCCAATTCATTTGGCTCCAGTATTGTGTGGGTGGTTTTACGTCCTAGCAACATCTAAGGTCATATCAGGATGGGTGACTATATAGTGCTGTCCCACTGGGAAACCAGGCCGCCAGCACCATGACCTGTAGATAAAAGATTCATCCCGTACTTCCAGTAGAGGGGTGAAAACCAACCCATTAGAAAAGCTGGCGAAGAATTTTGACATGCTGGGTTAATTAACTGAGCTGGTAAATTCTTAATTTAATAAGCACAATATATTCTTTATGGACGTCTTCATATTTACCCGCTACTTTTGTGTTGGAAAATATAATAAAACATATACTTTAATGCACTTTAAAAGTGAAACCGACTGCGTTCCCTGGCTGATATCTTGTCTTTTTACATTCGCTCCCATTTCACCAACTCTGTATAAGTAACCATTTGACACTGGTGCCAGGCATTCTACTTCCCCTTCCATACTAAAGCTATTTTCGCCCGTATTTAGACTACGTTGTTGTTCACCCCTGTAACTGTAATTACGGGGTGAATCTTTTATCTACATGACCTGGTATCCCACTCAGTCACATTATCCTGACACTGAGCACACCAGTCCTTGCCCTGTCCTAATAATGCCGAGCGCCTGGCTAGGAATCGAGAAGTATCAATTTTGAAGTCATTGGTTTGACTCAACCAGGGTTCGAACCCACAACCTACCAGCAAGGAAGACGGCTGCTCGAATGCCTGGTACACACCTCCCGTATACGATCTAAAACTGCCCGTTTTGCGCATAAGTTTGAGTTTTAGTCATTAGGTGTGCGACCCCGCTAGCACACCAGAGCCTTGTGATTCGCGATTTAAAACTCAGTTTTAGGGTTTAAAACTGAAATCGCAAGGGATTCGAAAAACGAATCGGGCAATTTTAGATCGTATACGGGACGGGTCGGGGTCATGATGCGCAGTCAGTTTTAGTGTGTGAATCGTAAACGGGAGGTGTGTACCAGGCATTACATTCGGCCATCCCGTCTGGTCTCAAATGTGTGTGAAAGCTGTAAGATGTGAGCTGTAAGATGTGAGCTGTAAGATGTGAGCTGATGAAGAGCCGGTGCGTGCGCGTGTGTGTATGGGCATGTGTGTGCACATATGAGGGGGCGGGGGGGGGGGAGGGGGGGGGGCTGACTTCAGACACTTTGAACATTATAAGCGATGCAGCTTTTCAAAGACCACCCCGGCCATTCTATTTCGGGTCGCTGCGTTCTGATCGTGCCAATGAATATTGATAAATGTGCAGCGGAAGTAATTCACCACCAACAGAAGGGTTCTGCAGATACAGCGGGCCTAACTCCCGCATTATACGACGAATCTACCTCGCTATTGTTAGCCCAAAGTGCCCTTTTCACCTCATTCAGACACTGCGTGTGTATTGACAAATCACCCGTCATGTTTACACATTATCATTCTGAGAAAGCCACCTTGTTCAGTTAATTGTTGTTTGATTGTTGTAGTTTTACGTCCTGGCGAACGTCTAATGGGATATCAGGATAGGTACCAACTCGTGACAGTGTACACTCATGGGGACTTTATAGTGCTGCCCCACTGGGAGATTAGGCCATCAGCACCATGACCGATATCCCACTCAGTCACATTATCCTAATGCTGGGCTAACCAGTCCTTGCCCTATCCGATTAATGGTGAATGCCAGGCTAGGAAGCGACACTAACACGCTTTACTAACACGCTTTACTAACAAGCGACACTAACACTATCTCACTAACACGCTTTACTAAAAATATGCCATCCTCCACACAAAACAGGTAATAAGTGCAGTGACTTACACAACTACCCACCAGAGGGAGATGCGTGTGCTGCATGCACCAGCACCACCCCCCCCCCACACACACACACAAACTCAATCTAACTAAAACTAAAAAGTAAAATTCGCGAAATCAAGCAACCACTCACCGAAAAGCACAAATATATATGGTAGAAGAAATTGAATGCAAGCTGGGGAGGGGCACACACTTTGCCCACCTAAACTGCCAGAGTGCATCCAACAAAATCGACACAATTAAAATACACCTAAAAAGAGAAAATCTCGACATACTGGCACTGTCAGAAACATGGTTCACTGACAACCACAAAAACAACACCCTCAACATAGATGGATATAGGCTTGTACGCAATGATAGGCAGCAAAATAACACACTAAACCAAACAAAAAAGGGTGGAGGTGTTGCCCATTACTGCAAAGACACCAAAATTCTAGATCCTGAAGCACTAATAACAGCTAACTTATCAAATGAACACATAGAACTACTATGGTGCCTAATAAAAAATGAAAAACAAGCAAATATAGCCATATCAAGCCTCTACAGACCTCCATCAGGGGAAATTGAACTCTTCATTGAAGCCCTAGAGAAGAGCATAAACACCATAAAAAAACTGACAAAGGCAGAAATCTTCATACTAGGAGACTTTAATGTAAATTACAACAGCAATGATAAAAACAAACTAATGCTGCAAACCACAATCAAAATCTTAGGCCTACAACAGCTCATCACTGAAAAAACAAGGCTAAGTAAAAATAGCACAACAATTGACCTAATACTAACCAACTCAAACCACGCCACTAAATGGGGCGCCAGGAGCTGCGGTATAAGTGATCATGAGCTAATATATGTAACAAGGAAAAAACTAAAAAGCACAAATGAATATAAGATGGGCAGGTCCCTAAAAAACTACTCAGAAGATGCATTAAAAAATCATCTGCAACATCACACAAAACAGAGATGATGTTAATATCTATTGGGGCAACATCATCACAGAAATAAGAAAATCAGCTGACGAGATGTGCCCCATTAAGAAAATAAAAATACAAAAAAACCAGGACCCCTGGGTAGACAATGACCTGCTAACGCTCATCATAGCCAAAAGTAAACTGGGTAATAAAGCAAAGCTCACAGAAACTATAGAAGACAAACTGGCCTACCATATTGCCAGAAACCACTCTCTCAAAGCTGTGAGAACAGCAAAAAAGAAATACATAATAAAGCAGGACAGAGACTGGGGAAGCAATACAAACAGATTCTGGAAGAATGTAGACCTATTATTCCCCAAAAATAACAAAGAAGAGCACACAACCTTCCAAGATAACGAAGGGACAATACTCTCAGACAAAGATGCAGCAAACAAACTGAACACGCACTTTGCCACAATAGGACAAACGCTGTCAGGAAAATTTTAAAAAAGGTGGGAAAATAGATCAGGAACTGTGCAGAATGAAATCCCCACCTGCAAAACAGATATAATAGAAGTAAAAAAACTAATAAATGACATAGACACAAATAAACCAAGTGGAATAGACGAAATACCAACCAAAATGCTGAAAGAGGCACTCCAAGCCATCCCAGCCACTATAGTCGACCTATTCAACATCTCCTTTGAACAGGGGCATTTTATCTCAGCCTGGAAAATGGCAACCATTACCCCTATCCACAAAAGTGGAGACAAACAAAACATGGGAAACTACAGGCCAATATCGATTCTTCAAACCCCAGGCAAGCTCATTGAAAAAATGCTACATAGACACATAAATGAACACCTGGAAAAAAACAATATACTAAACGAAAGACAAGGAGGTTTCAGGAAACTGCACTCCACATCTAAAACAATAGCTAACCTAACAAATGACATATTGGCGTCAATGAACCAAAAACAATTAGTTGGAGCACCCTTCATTGACTTCAGCAAAGCATTCGATACAGTAGACCATAACATACTATTGGAAAAACTAGAATCCATGGGCATAAAATCCAACACTATGGACTGGATAAAATGCTACCTGAAAGACAGGCAACAGAGAACAAAAATAAACAATACACTATCAGACAACCAACCATGTAAACATGTGGTGAAACCCAACCGGGTCCAGTGCCTAGGGCCACTGATCTTTATCAATCTACATAAACAGATTTGAAAATGGTTAAAACATGCTCCAACTATATGCAGATGACACACACATATATGCAAACGCACACAAAAGACCACGGAACGGTAATAACTACTAAAAAGCTCCTACTAAAACTCGGATGACGTGGTGTGACGTCCAACAAAATACACCATCAAACAACAAGCAAGCTCAAAACAGTTCTCTTCTCTCACAATAAACAATGCAGAAAGAAAACTAACTGTAAGCTAGGAAGCCAAACACTAGAAAATGTAGACCATAACAAATACCTAGGACTTGAGTTGGACAGCCAACTAAACTACAACCTATGTATAAACAAAATTGTCCAAAAGGTAAACCACAAACTGTGGCTATTTGCAAAGCTAAGAGACTACATGACACAAGAAATGTCAATAAAAATCTTCAAGGGCATGGTGCTACCCTATTTTGACTATGGAGATGTAAACTACATGGGTGCAAAGAAAGAACTTCTAAAAAAAACTGCAAACACTACAGAACAGAGCCCTGAAAATCTGCCTCAGAGTAGACAAGCTGCACCCCACCTATGACATACACAAAAGAACCAAAGTAAAATTGCTAGAAAATAGGAGAATAATTCATCTGAAAACATTAGCATACAGCTATAGTCAAGACAATAAACTCCTAACAAAACCACAAAGGGCAACTAGAGCAAATAATGCGCCACTACTAAAGCAGACCAGAAGCCAAATAAAAGCTCACGAGAGAAGCACGCTAGAAATGGCCGCCAAGGTGTGGAATGCCCAAACAGTAAAGGAACGACAAATTCCTGACCTAAAAACATACAAAAAATATCTGTGCAAAATAAGGCTAGAAACCCCCAACTAAGCTGCACCGCAAAAGGGCAGGTGATACATGTCACGGCCCACCAGCGAGACGCCCAATGGAAGGTAACCATACCAAAAGCACCCAGATAACACACCTCACAGCTGCGTATTTTCTTTTCATTTAAAACAAAATGTATACAAGCCTATGATATGTAAATAGGAGTAGGCTAGTCTAGAAATAAGAGTAGAAAAAATAAAGCACATATATGCCAGAAAATCCAAAAAAATTAACATAAGACTACTATTGTACTAACCAGACCAACCAACTATCTATCTGCTACTGAAATACAGGCAATCAAATACCTTATCAGCAGCTACTGTGTGATAAGACAACACCAACACTACAGCTGGCCAGCATTGAAAACAAGCCTGAATACCCAGGCTTATATGCTATGGACAGTATAAATACAGCCTCAATAAAAAAATAAAAATAAAAAAAGTATCAATTTTGTAAGTCATTGGTTTGACTCGACCAGGAATCGAACTCCCGACCTTCTGCACGGGAAGCCTGCAATCCACAGATTGGGCACCACGTCCGGTTTGGGTGGTTAATTGCTTGACTGATTGCTTGATTGCTTGATTGATTGGTGGTTGCTTTTAGCCGTATCAGCAGCATTGTTCTGTTTTTTATTCAGACCATCGCATTTACATGCAAAAGCATACAATCAATAATGTGTCAATAGACACTTATTAAATTAAAAAGCTCACAATTATATATTTGTGGCCAAGAGAAATAAAATTCCTGACAAAAAATATCAGGTTTTATTACTAATTAATAGAATTTATTTAGTAAACTATCTGAGGTGGTACAGACCAGCTGCCCTCAAAAAGGCTAAACAAATTTCTTCGTTTTACTTTAGTGAAAAAATCATGCATACTGCTAGGTACAAGATTCACCCCGTACTGCTGCAGTAGGGGTGCAAACCAACCCTATGTAAAAGGTGGCGAAAATGCGGGTCAAAGAATTGAGAGCCTAATTTCACAATCTAAGAAGCAACATTTATTCTTTACATATGTATTATTGAGAGCCCGCTACCTTTGAGTTGAAAAATATAATATAATATCTAGTTTAATAAGATTTAAAAGTGAAATCGACGGCGTTCTGCGGCCGCCATCTTGTCTTTTTGCATTCTCTCCCATTTCACCAACTCTGCGCCTATATAAGTATCCATTTGATACTGGAGCCACAGTTTCTAGGTGATGTTCCATACTAACGCTATTTTCGCCCGTATTTATATAAGGCTGATCTTCACCCGTGTACTACAAGTACCGGGTGAATCTTTTATCTAGCATACTGCCTGCAGTGTAACATTATTGGCGCATGGCGGTTAATTGATGAGCATCTTGGCTGACAGTTAATGTGGGTGGTGGGTGGTGGGTGGTGGGTGGTGAGTGGTGGGTGGTGGGTGGTGGGTGGTGGGTGGTGAGTGGCAGGTAGTGCGGGTATGTGTGGTGTGTATGGTGTACGCGTGTGGTTTGTATAGTTTGTTAAAGTTGCATAGTCCGATGGTTTTGAGTTTCTCTCATTTTTCTGAGATAAATATATTAAACTGATTGTTATATTCTACCTTACTTTAGTTTGAAGTAACTTTTATTTTAAATGGTTAACTTTGGAGTGCAAACATGCCAAATTAATGTTGGTAAGCAGGCTTCTGCAGTAACAGGTTCAATTAAATTGCTTCAGTATCATCCCCTTCTGTGCAGTTACAACATGTTTAATAAGTGCACAAGTACCTAAGTTAGATATGTAGAATCAAATGTAGACAATTGCTTTGATTTTTAACTATTTGGTATTTTCATCGGACTATGCGGCTTTAAAATCGCGCGGTCCTTTCTGTAATATTCTCAAATGAAATGTTATCATTTTAACTTCGGGAAGCGCGTAATTATTATTATGAGAAAGTCACTTGATTGATTGTGACACAAGCGGGTTATCTCCTTAATGACTATCTTAAATATGCAGAACAAACATCACAGCGGAGTACAGGATAATTGTGAGCGGCACCGACCTAATGTGGTCGGTAATAGCTTTAAGGCTGTCCACTCTCCTATTGTGAGATTTCCTTTTGTGCTGAAATTGTAAAGCTTTAACGTTGCATAGTACGATGGTGTTTCTGTCACATGTAAATGGTAAAGAAAATTCTATATCTTTGAACTATTGTAATTCGTAGCCCAGTTGCAAACTAGCTTGTTTTATAAGAGAAAAAAATGTAACCCGTAACGATTGTTTGAGTTGCCCCGAGTATACATATTCTACTTGGTGCTGCTCCCAATTTTTGCATGAACCACAGTGTACATTATACAGCAGGAGCCACTCCCTTAATTCTACATGATCAGTGCTGTGACTAATACAGCACTGACCAAACTTAGATTATTTAGAATGTCAATTCCAATACTAAGATGGCTGGAAGACCAGTGCTCCGGCGCTGACAAATGTCATATTCAGATGAATAAATACTTTACCAAAAAAAAACCATGCCATATCATGGTTTTATTTTAGAACACCTTAGAATGAATGACTCCTGCCAGTGAAGGTGCGTATTACTATAGTTCCTACTGTTGTTTTAATGTTACTGTTGTTGCTACGGTTGTTACTGTTGCTACAGTTGTTACTGTTGCTACGATTGTTACTGTTGTTGATGTTGCTACGGTTGCTACTATACTATAATAATTATCAGTACAAATTCGTATTATTATAAATTCATAGTATTATAAATTTATACTACAAAATTTATATTATTATATCCAACGTTAACTGTCAACACTCAAGACTCTTCTAGAATGCTTCAAGCTTGTCCGGGTCACCCATACACTGCTACCCCCACACCACACCCTCTCCCCCGCCCCCCCCCCCCTCCCCCTCCACCGTGTCCCTGTACAGAGAGGGCGGATGTGTGCCTCCACTGTGCCTCCCGTGTAGTAGATCCAATAGACGGCATCACGGTTCTGACTGCGCATGCGCTAAAAATGGCATTGGCAGCAAAGCAAATGCGAATGGTCATTGAGTTTGTCAGTATGCATAGGGAAAAACTCCGATTTTATTGAGAATGAATAGAAATACATAACAATTTGGCATAGACATGTATGCACGCATGCAATATAAAGTTATAATGATCTGATGAATATAGGACAAAACTAGCCATAGTTAAACATTTTGAGCTAAGAAACATACAATTCCACACAAAATAATCAGTGATATACACATCACCATTATTAATTCTTGTTCTGAATATTAAAATGCCAATTGTGTTAACATACACTTGTTTCAGATAAATATATAACCAATATCTGATTAACCCTACTCATTTTCTAGTTCTACATATGTCATTAACCATATGATATCAATACAAACATTAAGAAAATAAGTAAAACTGACTCTGGCTATGGCTCTAATACTAATCTTAACAACCAGATTTGTCTAAATCTAAATGCACATAGCATAAGATGTGCTGAATATATTGATGTAAATGCAAGTTCATATTCTATCTTTCAAACAAGAGCTGAGATGAGCTGAAACTAGCACATTTCATAACTGCACCCAGTGTATTAGCATGTGCCATGTGCTTCTCGCAGGTTGTTTTGCTCTGACACGTCCCACAATGCACCGCGCGGCTGGAACGGCGATGTAGTCTATACCTCAGCTGGTGACCAAACCGCTAGTCCACGTGATGGGATTAAGTCGACCGTGCTGTATCGAACAGGCCACACGCTCCTTTTCCCAAAGAACAGACGAGATGGCCGAATAAGTTGAGCGTCCATCTCCCGTTTTGGTAGATTCTGGGATTCGAACCTGGTTGATTCAAACCAATGACTTAAGAATTGACACTTGTCGCTTCCTAGCCAGGCATTTTGCATTATTAGGATATGTCAAGGACTGGTTCGCTTACTGTCAGGATAATGTGATTGAGTGGGATATCAAGTCATGGTGCTGGTTGCTGGTCTCCCAGTGGAGCAGCACTGTTAAGTCGACATAAGTGTGCATTGTCAGGAGTTGGCATCCGTCCTGATTGACCTTAGATGTTGCCAGGATGTAAAAGTCCAACAACCAACCAACCTTTCACCAAACCGAAGCGGGGTTCCACTTGTGGGCTGCAGTACCAGCGTGACCCCAGTTTGATACACCGGCGCCACTGTCCCTTAATGTGTCTATAGTGTACCTAAATATACACACACGGCCCGCTAATTGTAGGCCGGTAAAAGAGATGGGCAGTTAGTTTCGAATCGGTCCGTAAGGTGGCGCACCTGTCGGGCCGGGGTCCATCAAAGGGTATTTAATTAGACGCCTACTCTTACAGGTGCCTCCTGCTAATTACCCGCAACAGCGGGTAAAATGCAAGGGTCTGGTGTCGCCTGGGTAGGCGTGGAGATGGGCCAATTAAATTAACGGTACGTATTGAGGGAGTGCACGTGACGTCATTACTTAGCAATCAGCGGTCAGCGGGCTGCCATCTTGGATTACCAGCACCCTCCCTAATGTTGTGAATGCATGCAGATGCAGTAAAACAGAGTTTTCTTGTGTTATGGGAGGTTCTGGCCAGTTTACCTCTAATGTGTTTACTTACAGCACTTTAGCAACAACTTCTGAAGCCAAACTGCTCAAAACAGTGACAAATAAACCAACAAGTCAGTAAATAACCACAGTGTAGGCAGTTGCAAGTCTTCTGTATGTTATCCAATATGGCCACCGAAAGTTGCCTCGTGACGTCATTACACCCCATCTATATATGGCAGCATATGCTACAGGTTCAGGCAGACGAAGTGGGGTGTGGGGAGTAGGGGTGAGGGGATTTGTGGGGGAGACCGCGGAGATGGGAGAAGAGAGTGTGTGAATATGGGCATGGAGGGGAGGGGGGGGGTAGGGAGGGAGGAGGGGGGGAGAGAGTGGAGAGAGGAGAGAGGGAGAGTGTGGAGTGAACAGGAGAGTGGTGGGGAGAGAGAGTGTGGAGAAGAGAGGGGGTGTAGAGTGGGGAGAGAGAGAGAGAGAGAGTGGGGAGAAGAGGCGGAAGTGGGGTGAGGTGAGTGGGGGAGAGTGGAGGGAAAGGATGGGGGAGAGAGGGGGGGGGGGGGGAGACGGGATGCGTGGGGAGTAGAGAATGGGGGAGTAGGAGATTGGGAGAGAGATGGGGAGCGGAGTTAGAGAAAGAGAGTAGAGAATGGGGGTAGAGAATGAGGGAGTAGAGAATGGGGAGTAGAGAATGGGGAGTAGAGAATGGGGAGTAGAGAATGGGGAGTAGAGAATGGGGAGTAGAGAATGGGGAGTAGAGAATGGGGAGTAGAGAATGGGGAGTAGAGAATGGGGAGTAGAAAATGGGGAGTAGAGAATGGGGAGTAGAGATTGGGGAGTAGAGAGTGGGAAGTAGAGAGTGGGCAGTAGAGAGTGGGTAGTAGAGAGTGGGGGAGAAGAGAGAGGGGAGGTGGGGAGTTGGGGAGAGAGGTAGGGGAAAAGTGTGGCGAAAGAGTAGGCAGAGAGTGAGAGAGAAAATGTGGAAAGAATAGAACAAAGGAAGTATTGGACAGTGGAGAGGGGAGAGGAGAGTGTGTATGACTGTGTGTATGACTGTGTGTATGACTGTGTGTATGACTGTGTGTATGACTGTGTGTGTGACTGTGTGTGTGACTGTGTTTGACTGTGTGTGTGACTGTGTGTGACTGTGTGTGTGACTGTGTGTGTGACTGCGTGTGTGACTGTGTGTGTGACAGTGTGTGTGACTGTGTGTGCCTGTGTGTGTGAGACTGTGTGTGTGACTGTGTGTGAGTGCGTGTGTGAGTGCGTGTGTGAGTGTGTGTGTGAGAGCGTGTGACTGTGTGAGTGTGTTTGTGAGCATACGTGTGTGAGTATGGGTTAATGTGTTGGGGGAGTGGGGTGGGGGTACTCCATTAAGAAGGACCGACGATTTGGGTATGTCCAACGATGCGGTGCGCGCCGGTGATGATGATGCTGCGACAGCACAGTGACAGCACAGTGACAGCACAGTGACAGCACCTAGTCGCCCGGTGTGCACCCCCCACCCCGACCATCACCATCCCCACCACCACATGATGCTCGTCGGCATTCCTTAATGCACTTAGCCTACCTGACCACGTACACTCTCTTACACAACTACACTGGGAACCATCTGCAACGACAATCCACCAGGCCGACCTCACTCGACTGGTTCTACTTCTAGGAATTTAACGATGGCTTCGTCGTGGTACGGGGAGGGTTTTGTTTTTCTTTTGTTTGTTTGGGTTTTACGTCCTAGCAACATCTATGATCATATCACTGTTTTACCAGGACGGGTTGGAATGTGTGTGCGTGTGCGTGTGCGTGTGCGTGTGTGTGTGAGGGGAGGGAGAGGAAGGGAATGGGGGATTCTATCATGTTTGTTGTTGTTGTTTGTTCGGGTTTTATGTCCTAGCAACATCTAATGTCAAATCAGTACAGGTACAAACTTGGGAGAGTGTGATGGTGACTTTATATTATACTTAATAGCACTGTCCAACTGAAAGAGCAGGCCCACATGCACCTTGATTCAGATATCCCACTGAGTCACTTCATCCTGATACTGAGCTAAGCGGTCCTTGCACCAGGCTAGGTAGTGACACATTAATTTTGCAAGTCATCGGTTTGACTCAGCTGGGATTTGAACTCCCAACCTTCTGCATGGGAAGCCAGCGGGCTTATTGATTCGGCCACCACGTCGGTATATATATATACAGTAAAAAGTCTCTAAATCGACTTGGCTATGGGACCGACTTTGATCCATTTATGGAGGTGGTCGGTTTATGTTTTTTTTTTTAAATCGTTACGATGGTATTGTATTGGCGATCGTTTAGGGCCCAAATAAAAGATCGATATAGTGGAGTGGTCGATATGTGGACGTGGTCGGTTACAGATATTTTAGCAATACATGTTTAACCATCGGGCTATTCCACCCCCGCTTAAGGCGAGCCTACGTGTTAATTTATGTAATTATTTCCATGTGAATTTTCGGGGGCCTGCCGCGGGCCGCCGCCGCCTCCTCTCGTCCCGTCTGCAGGTAAACCGTCGCCGTCGGTGTCATTCCCGGGCTAAGGGCGGACAGCCAGAGTATCATATAAATATGGTTCTTGGTCCCTCCTCGCATTTATCATACTAAAGCAATTACTTGTTATTTCAACTAACTGGCTGTCCTCCCCGCCGTTCGGTGTGTATTATTATGTTTAAATTAATCCAAAACTAAGCAGTCGCTCCCTGTGTCTCTGCTACTGTCACTGATAAACAGCCTAAGTTACTGTCTTGTTTTCAGCCAAATAGCACTACATTAATTCGGTTAATATGTCTGTTATTATCTCCCCGCAGATGGGTTAATCAGCTGCATAAGGCCTATTAGGCATAAGGCCCTTAATTACATATAAAGTAATCAAATATCAGGTTATCCATAGCGGTTAATCTACAAGAAGACTGGAGAATAGTAAAGAATGCAAGGAACATTCCAATTCACCTTTCCAAGAGCTCACAGCTTTATTCTTACCCTAACTAGTACAATAAATATTCTTTCATAGATTGATTTCACTGAATACTGATTAAATACAATAAGTCTATCCCCTCCCGTATTAGTGAAGTTAAATAAGTTTGGAATTTCGACAATAAAAGCCTAAATCCCATCTAAAACATCAGAGCATGCAGAAACATGTCTGATGGGTCAGAACCCGAGCGCTCGACCTTCCACTGCTGCTACTACAGTGCTAGGAGAGTCGCAATCGACGTCTCCTAGCGACGCGTTACAGCAGGGAACCTGGCCCCGCAAATGGTTGCAAATGCGAGCCTGGTGAGTAGCCCGCATTTCAGAATGTGAGCTAATCAGCCCAGATTAGCTCACATTCTGTCCATCGGTCGAGTAGTCTCGCCCACTTCACATGTATATATAATGCGAGGGGGGGTGACGAATAAGACTAGTACAAAAATACGTTGTGCCAAATCCACTTTGGGTAAACCTCTTAAAATGGAAGTGCTTATTGAGATAAAGCCTTTTAAAGCCTAGGCAAGCCTAACTCTGACGGACTGACATCCAGATCAACCAACATATCACTTCATTGCCTGAGGAGAGGAAAGAAATCCAGATCGGGTTTTTTTCCTTGGAGATTTATACTGCCTATCAATATCATAGATAAGTCTGAATAGACTTGTTTTCACCATTACACAGTTTGACGATAGAAGGCCCGAGCCTACACTTTTACCGACCCAAGGGATTTTTAAGCTCCGACACCACATAGACATGGTATGAGAGCAACTGGCCTTTGATGACGCTGCAAGTTATACACAGCATTGGAAATCCAAATTGACAGGTGGGGGAACAGGGAATCGAACCACTGACCTTCGGATTAGGAGTCTGACCTAGAAAAAAGTCAGACACTATAACCTCTCCGCCACAGAGAACACCTCTCCGTCTGTCAGATGCACCCTCCTGTTGTCCCTCTCATTCACCATCTCACTGTCACAGGATTAATTGTCTTACCGAATACATTAAAACTGGTAGCCATAATCAGGCCAAATAAAAAAAAAGTTGGTGATGGTTCATTTGATCATACAAAATCAGGATCGGGTAGGCAGTTTTTTTGGGGGGGGGGGGGGTTCAGTATTAAAATATATTTTCTACCAGTCTAGACTGATGAAAGGATTACATGTCATTCATGTATGCATCATAATGTTTTCAGTCAAACAATGAGCACTGTATTCTCACTTCACAATTTATTATATCATACAGTTCTAGAAGGTTCAATTGGGTGCTTATGGAATTTGAATTGTTTGCTAGCCCGGCATATTTTTAACACTTTAATTATTTTAAATTAGGGGCCAGCGATTTTTCAGGCACTGGCGGGGACGATCACCAATTTCTTTGTATTGGTTGGCCATACTTGGGGGAGCGGGAGCGGTAGAGTGTCCACCTGTGAAGGTGTGGGTCATCCGATCCTGATCAGTGGACACATTTGCAGTTTGGGCTATTTTCTGTTCCAAAGAGTAGTACACCACTGGTTCATCAAAGGATGTGGTATGTACTCTCCTGTGTGTGGGAAAGTGCATATAAAAGACCCCTTGCTGCTTATTGGAAAGAGTACACTATATGGCGACAGCGGGTTTCCACTAAAGAAATACGTCAGAATGACTATATGTTTGACTTCCAATAGCCGATGATAAAAATCAATGTGGTCTAGATTGTTAAATAAAACAAACTTTTTTTGTTTTGCCTTAGTAAACACAGTTATAGATGATGCACAGTTATAGATGATGCAGTGATCCGCCCTCAGCATGCAAACATACAAAACTTAAAGCTGCATAGTCCGATGAAGCATCAAATTTTCAAAATCAAAGCAATTATCTGGATTTGATTCTACATACCTAACTTAGATACTGGTGCACTTATTAAAGAATTATCGCCACATAGAAGGGAATACTGAGGCAATTGAATAGAAGCTGTTACTGCAAAGGTCTATGGTGTCAGAGTTTTTGCGTGCTTGCCAAAATTAATTTAGCATCTTTGCACTTCAAATATCTCAAAAGTTAGCCATTTAAAATAGAAGCTACTTCAAACTAAAAGTAAGATAGATTTTAACGATCAATCTAATATATTTATCTCAGAAAATGACACAAACTCAAAACCATCGGACTATGCAAATTTAAACTGCAGCACATACACTACACATTGTGCTGTTGGGATGGGAACACTTGGTGATCCCGCTGGGGTAAGTTCTGGGTGCGCCCCGATCCGGTAGAGAGACTCGCCTCGTAATCATGTCTAACCCTCATACATGAATTAACACTGCCTTCCGCCAACGTTCCCCATCACCACCAATCCGCCGCCCCGCCACCACACCGCCGTCCCGCGCACAGTTCACCCGGCACCAGCCCCGACTGCCACCCGCCACCCGCCACCCGCCCTAGGCGAGCAGCCCGCGAGGCCGGGGAGTGCCGCCTATGGCCCTGTCACATTACGACGCATCGCGCAAGCGCGTGGCCAACGGCTAAAATCACTTTAAAACGTCGAGATGCATCAAACTTTATAGCACATGGGCCAAAGTTGGACGTATACATACCGCATATGCAATGTAGCAGAGTGTATGGCCAGCATATGGCCAACGTATGGCTAACATGCCTCCCTGTGAAAAACGCTCGCATTATGCTCACGATACGATCGCAGAACACCAGTGAACGTTTTAACATAATTCGATCACCAGAACTACACCCAAGTTATACGTTACATACGTCAAGACGCATTAGAGAATTGCAAAACGTAAGTTAGACTACGTTATCCATACATTGTCAATACACGGACTGTACATTTCCACTGGCTCCCCATCAACGTAGTACCTAGTAAACAGTGTTTGTCTCTAGTAAACAGTGTTTGTCTAACGTACGTCTAACATACGTCTAACGTACATCAACATTTGCCTAATGTATACATAATGTACGGCCGGTGTAAAAGGCACATGATGTCCAACATCGAAAGTTTTGTGCATGCACAAAACTTTCATGACCCCTTAACGAGTGACGCCGTACATCGATGTACGCATAATGTTTGAGTAATGCATATCGATGTACACCAACATATTGACGCAAAATCACCTGCATCGGCGGACGCTTGCGCGCTGCGTCGTAGTGTGACAGGGCCTTTAGGTGTGTGGGTGTGTGGGTGTGTGGGTGTGTGTGTGGGTGGCAGTCCAGGGGCACAGGAGGGCCACGCAGTGGCGAGGCGGTTCTTCTTCATCGTGTCCTTCCACCAGTTATCTCAAGGGATTTTCGAGCAGAGGTATGAGCTTTATCCATGGGACGTGCTCTCGGTGGTGGATGGCGAGGCGGTAAGAAGGGGAGAAGGGGAGACGGTGAGGGGGTGAGGTGGTCTGGGGCCATATGCAGGGGTCGGTGATAGTGCCGTTTGGTGTTACAGCCTGACACCGGTTAGCTATCTCCGAATTGGGAAATCACGTCACTCGGTATGTAGAGGCGCCTAACACTTACATTATAGCTAAACGTGAAGTTATTTATAGATTGGGGAAATCCCTCTGTGTATGTAGCCATATATTAGGCTCAAATCTATTAAATCCTATCATATTTAACAGAATTACATACGCAATAAGTGAAATTTCATGAAATTAACCCTAAATTCTAAGCAATATTAATTAATGCTGCCACCACAACGGCGGTGATATTAATATTTATATTTTCGAATCGACAAACGTAAAGTAAACAAATTGCCGCCGCCGCATCGATGTCGCTTTCCATACTGGCGGCGGCGGCGGTTGCTTGCATTCGTCGGTTCAAAAGTTTTAATATCGCTGCCGTTGCAGCGGCAGCATTAATATTGCTTCGAATTTAGGGTTAATTTCATCAAATTTCCCTTATTGCGTATCTAATTCTGTTAAATATGACAGCATTGAATAGATTTGGGCCTAATGCACTTGCTATACCTGCTATTTTCCAGGGGTATGGTAACACCGGTTAAGCTTATGGTGTTAGGCCTAATACTGACCCTTGCATGCCACTTGTTCGCCGCTAAACTGTGATATGCCCCAAACACCGTTTTGGCTCGCTATCACCGACTCCTGCATATGGCCCCTGGTGCTGGTAGCAGCTCGGTGAGGTGCTGGGGGAGCAGCTTGTGGCGAAGTGGTGGGATAGCGTCGTCCTGTCCTGGCAACCTCTATGGTCATATCAGGATGTGCACCGCCTTGTCACAGTGCATATTCATGGCGACTTTATTGTGCTAGCTCACTGGGAAACCAGGCTCTGGCATGATGACTCAATATCCCACATTATCCTGATGCTGAGCAAACAGTCCTTGCCCTACCTTATTAATGCAGAGCACCCGGGTCGGTAATGAAAAGTATCAAACTTGTAAGTCATTGGTTTGACTCGACCAAGGAGTTCGGGTCCTACAACCTTCTAAAACAGGAGGCGACCCCAACCTCCAACACGAGCAGCGGGCACTTTCAGGGCGCATTCCATATACGCATAACGCGTAATGCGAATGCGACAAAAAATCGAAACGCCTTGAAACCTATGAGCTACATTCCTTACACGCGTAATGCGAATGCGAATAAAATCCATTATCCCAATCGCTCCATGTAGCGATCGGTGCGTAATGCGTAAAGGTGGTGCAAATAGAAAAGCATCAGTCGCATTTGTCCATTCCGGTGTTGCAGTTTCCACCCTCCGCCTACACCCAAATGCATTGTCAATGGCTGTGAGCAATCTTCATACAGAAAAAGTGAAATATCTCTAAAACCACACCACCTAGAAACAAATCGCTTGGTACAAATATAGAAAACATCTTTACCAAAAAGATTATCTTAAAGTGATAAGGTTAGGCTTCTTGATTTCTATTAATTTTGAATAAAACTAATGTTTTGCACTGCGCGTACAGTCAAACTCAAGGCATTTTCAATGGTCGTGAACAATCTTCATACAGAAAAAGTGAAATATCTCAAAAACCACACCACACAGAAACAAATCGCTTGGTACACATATAGAAAACATCTTTACCAAAAACATTATATTAAATTTATAAGGTTAGTGACGATGCTGTTCGATTTTGATGCATGCGCAGAAGCGATGCGGAGGGTGGAAACTGGGGGAGGGCGGTAACTGCGACACCGGCCTCAGCTCAAAATACGCCATCTGGTTCTGGCAGTACTTTTTACCCCCCCCCCCCCACACACACACATGACTGGCTATGTCTTAGCAATAAGGGCCCCCCCCCCCCAATCTCTCTTGGCGCGACCAGCCATTTTGGGGAACCTGCATGACGCAACATCCGGTCCTTGACTGACAGCGAGTGCGCGCGCACCCACCCTGCGCACCAAGTTCAACCTGCGCAGAAGACAATCCATTTAGTGTAAAGGCTGCATTCCATATACGCGTAATGCGTTATGCGTTACGCGTTATGCGAATGCCAGCATTCCATATACGCGTAATGCGTATTGCGTTATGCAGTGAAGTATATAAAAAGTAGAAACATGGTAGATAACAGGTCCGCCGCATAAACCTACATGTTTGCACTGTCCCATTCTTCATATTTCTCATGAAGACCGGCTGTCCGTAATTATCAGTCGCCTCCTCCAGCCTTGTAGGTTTATGCGGCGGACCTGTTAGGAAGCAGTCTTCATGAGAAATATGAAGAATGGGACGGTCCAAACATGGCTCATTTTAGCTTGCTTGGAGGGATGTTAGGACCGTCCCAAATATGAAGACTGCTTCCTAACAGGTCCGCCGCATAAACCTACATGTTTGCACCGTCCGATTGTTCATATTTCTCATGAAGACTGCTTCCTAACAGGTCCGCCGCATAAACCTACATGTTTGCACTGTCCCATTATTCATACACTTGCTATCCGGACCTCACTTCGTCCACACCTCTCTCTATCACCTCTCTGCCGGCCTAGCACCTCTTTGATATGTCTGAAAAGAGTTCCAGGAGGGGGTGCCCGCCGGCATTTTCACTTTCTACTCTTACTCTGTCCGTGTCTATGGCTCGCTGGATGGTCACCATAGGGCAGATAGACACGGTCCTTTGACCAGGGTTGTTGTGTTCTTGGGTGGGGCCCTTCACCTATTACGATTTCTCTGTCTGGTTCTTGTTGCTGGAACGACCGCTGCTCCCACCTTTGCCCGCCTTCCTCAAACCCCTGCTGACCGGATTCAAGTGCTACACTACACTACACACACCTACAACTCAACTACATACCGGCACGGAGAGATCCGCTGCCACCCGGCGCCCCGTCGTCACTACGTCGTGAAGGATGTCCCCAGCCTTCACAACACTCCCTCTATGAAGACAAGTCTTCAACCACAGATTGGGCCGATTTATCGGAGCCTCTCTACCCAATGTTGCAGTTCTGCAACCTGTAACCGTCGTAAGGTTACGAACACCCCAATTGATTGATTGGTCCGCCGCATAAACCTACATGTTTGCACCGTCCCATTATTCATATTTCTCATGAAGACTGCTTCCTAACAGGTCCGCCGCATAAACCTACATGTTTGCACTGTCCCATTCTTCATATTTCTCATGAAGACTGCTTCCTAACAGGTCCGCCGCATAAACCTACATGTTTGCACCGTCCCATTCTTCATATTTCTCATGAAGACCGGCTGTCCGTAATTATCAGTCGCCTCCTCCAGCCTTATATCAATGGACAAATGCGACTGATGCTTTTCTGTTCGCACCACCTTGAAGACTGCTTCCTAACAGGTCCGCTGCATAAACCTACATGTTTGCACCGTCCCATTCTTCATATTTCTCATGAAGACCGGCTGTCCGTAATTATCAGTCGCCTCCTCCAGCCTTATATCAATGGACAAATGCGACTGATGCTTTTCTATTCGCACCACCTTTATGCATTACGCATTACGCACCAATCGCTACATGGAGCGATCGGGATAATGGATTTCTGACGCATTCGCATTACACATTACGCGTGTATGGAATGTAGCTCATAGGTTTCAAGGCATTTCGATTTTTTGTCGCATTCGCATTCGCATTACGCGTATATGGAATGCAGCCTTAAGCCGCAGCAGGCCTCATCACGTGAGTAGGTGCACTTCCATTAGGGGCCGCCACTAATCTGGACGCCGTTGTCTATATACTTAACGAGATGACGCTGCCGTGCACATAACACCCCTGACGCTGCCCACACCCCAGATTTGAGACGCCTGCGCTCCCCCCCCCCCACCCCGCATCTCGTACTTCCAGTCTGAACCACATGTGGTGGCTCACCCATAATGCACATCACGGTGGTACTTCCGTCGGCTATTCCCAGAATTACTAACAAACACATAAGATGTGCAAAACAAAGTTCACGGTCACTTCGTTGTACATGGTTTTAAAAAAAAGCGTTGTATCGGGTTATCTAGGATACCTTGTATTCCCCATTACTGATTTGGTAGGCTATAAACCTGTAGTGTTCTGTACAATACCTTGTAAGTTGTATTCCTCACTACTGATTTGGTAGGCTATAAAAGTATAAGTATAACTACAGCATAAATCTGTATTGGGATGTCTACAATGCCTAGTATTCCTCACTACTAATTTGTGTAGGCTATAACTATAAGCCTGTATCGTAGTCTCTACGATACCTTGCATTGATCACTACTGATTTGGTAGGCTATCAGTTATACTATATAAGTATAACTACAACTACATTATAAGTCTGTATTGGGATATCTACGATGCCTTGTATTCCTAACTACTGGTTTGGTAGGCAATAACTTTTACTATAAGTATAACTACAGTATAAGCGTGTACCGGTGTCGCAGTTTCAACGCCCGGTCAGTTTCCACGGCCCGTATAGACTCAAACTCAAGGCATTGTCAATGGTCGTGAGCAATCTTCATACAGAAAATACAGCAAAAGTGAAATATCTCTAAAACTACACCACCTATTAACAAATCGCTTGGTACACACATAGAAAACATCTTTACCCAAAAGATTCTATTAAATTTATAAGGTTAGGGTTCTTGATTAGTATTAATTTTGAATAAAACTAAGGTTTTGCACTGCGCGTACTGTCAAACTCAAGGCATTGTCAATGGTCGCTAGCAATCTTCATACAGAAAATACAGGAAAAGTGATATATCTCTAAAACCACACCACCTAGAAACAAATTGCTTTGTACACATGTAGAAAACATCTTTACCAAAAACATTATATTAAATTTATAAGGTTAGTGACGATGATGTTAGATTTTGATGCATGCGCATGAAACTGACCGGGCGCTGAAACTGCGACACCGGGTTGTCTACAATACCTTGTATTCCCAACCACTTATTTGGTAGGCTATAAGCTTGTATCGGGATGTCTACGATACCTTATAGCCTACCACGTCAGCAGTGAGAAATACAACTGCATAAGTATAAGTATAGCTATAAGTTATATACTGAGTGTAACACTGCTATGATGTATCCAACACCTCGTATTGCCAGGTGGTCGGTAAGGCCCATCTAGTCGGTGAATTGTCTAGTCACACGGGCACAGCCTCTGGGCTGAGTCAATATTTCGTCAAGTTCTAACCGTCGTGTTGGCCCTAATTGGACTGAAACAATGACAGTGTTGGAGGGGTGAATTTAACGACGGTTGTGTTAATATTAACCGACAACTGGCGGAATGAGGTCGACGTGGAATACTAACAGTTCACAGTTCAAGAATACTAACACTAAACAGTTCACTCAGCAAATAAAACAGGTTTTAAAATAATTACTATTTCGAGAGCTATTATTAAATTACAGAGGTGCATTCCTATTTTGCTTCAATACATTTCTGCCATATTTTAGATAGGTATATTAATTTGATTGTTATAATCGACATTACTTTACTTTAGTTTGATGGGAATTCTAACCATTTATAATAAAACTTACTAGTCTGATGAAGCATCAAATTTTCGAAGCCAAAATACTTATGTATATTTGTCTCTGCATACCAAACTTAAGATATGGATTCAAGATTTGTTGCTGCAAAAGGGTATATTAAATCGATTTAATAGTCTAGTACTGCTGAGGCTTATGGTGTCAGAATTTGTATGTGCATGCCAAATTAATTTAGCATGTTCTCACTTCAAATATCACCAATTCAGCCATTCATGATAAGTTTCTTCAAAATAAAGTAAGGTTGATTCACGATGAAACTAATATATTTATCTAAACTCATGACTCAAAACCATCGAACCCGGCAACATTAGTAACCTATTTAAAGCTGCATAGTCCCGCGAAGCATCAAAGTTTCTAAATTAAAACACTTACCTAGATTTGATTTCACATATCTATCTTAGATACTTATGCATTTATTAAGCATTTGTTGCCACATAAAAGGGCAAATTGAGTAAATTTAATAGAAGCTGTTACTGCTGAAACCTATACTAGCTGTGCCCTGCTTGCCAAAATTAATCTGGCATGTTTACAACTTCAAATGTCTCAGAAGTTAGCCATTTAAAATAAAAGTTACTTCAGCGTAAAGTAATGCAGATAATAACAATCAAATTGATATATTTATCCCAGTAAAAAATGGCAGAAACTACCGAACTATGCAACTTTAAATAAATATATTAGATTGATCGTTACAATCTATCCTATTTTAAATTGAAAGGAATTATATTTCAACTGGCAAACTTTGGCAAGATATTTTGAAATGAAACATGCCAGAGTAATTGTGATGTGCACATCAACATTCTAAGACCATGGCTTTTAGCGGGAGCAGGTTCCATTAAATTGACTTAGTATGCCCTTCTATGTAGCAACAAATATGTAATCTAGCTGAAAATTCTAGTTTAGAAAATTTGATCGGACTGTGCAACTTTGAGCCATCGCTACCTGACTAACCTTTCCCCCCCACCTGCCCAATTTTAACATTAAGGTTTTAAGATTAGAAATCTAACGAGGATGCCTCTGGCGAAACGTGGGGGGAAATTAGAAAATTAGAAAATTAGAAATAAATGGCTACACTGGAGTTAATAATAGAGAAACTGAATAGGAGAGGGGGAGAGAAACAAAACCCTAACAACACAAGGCAAAGAAAAATACCTCGATAACACCAGGCTAACCTGTTGACATGCCAAACACTACTCATTTGTTATCCGATCACGCACTCCTTCTTGAGTGTGAGGCCACACACTGGCCTGACATGCAGACAGGCTGAGGTTGTGCGAGATTGCCTACGATTGTATATGTGGAAGGATCGGAAAAGCTTCTCTTTATTGCTTTCAGGTTGTATATCGTGGCGAACTGTCACGTCATATCAGGACGCATACCAACTTATGACAGTGCACACTCATGGCAACTTTATAGTGCTGTCCCACTTGGATACCAAACCACCAGTCACATTATCCTGACATTAAGCCAATCAGTATTTTCCCTATCCTAGTACTGCCTACTCAGTCACATTATCCTGAATCAGAACTAACCAGTCCTTGTACTATCCTAGTAATGTCAAACACCAAACTAGGTTGTGTAGTAGTCCACAATGATCCCCACTACCACAATATCGCAGTGGCAACTACCTTGACCCTCAACAGGTGGCAGGAGGTGGCAACAGGTGGCAGCATGCTAACAGTGGCAGTCCATAGTGGTAGCGACCACCTCTTGATGGAGGATACATGCTACCCGGCTGGGCAGTGACAGGTCAACTCTATCCTGGCAATGCAGAAGAAAGCAAGGAACATCCTGGCGTTTGAAGCAATCTCAGCATTACTTTCTTTCCACAAGTCGAGTAGGAAATGGTTCAGCATGGTAGCAACAAGTATTTTTTTGTTTCAAAATTGTTATTCCAGTTGAATAATATCTTTTTTTCAGCACTGAGGCGCTGGTGTTCCAGCCATAATAAGTATGGTGCATATGGACTATATATTGATGAGATGATGAGATGGTGAGATGGTATAAATAATATAGGCAATAGCAATTCGCAGGGTGAAATCAGGCATTACAAATATGATGGGGATCTTATTTTGCACATGTAGACCGGAGAATGGCCATTTAATTTGAGATTATATCATTGATTTGCTCATCATACACCTAATGTATCAATTGTGTAAGTCAGTGGTTTGACTCAGGTTCGTATCGAACTCCCAACCTTCCGGTCTGAACCGATTCAGCCAACGCATCTGGGCGATTGTAAAAGTTGAAGAGGACAAGGTATGGCGGTACTGGTGGGTAGCCTAAGGGCGTGCTGAATTATGTATTGGATCGAATGATCAGAACTTTGCCACATAAAAGACATTAGTGGGTGCATTGTGGGCATGTTGGATAGCCCGACAGTTATAACCTTCTGTTAGATGGATACATTAGATTATGTTACATCGAAGTAACTTATTTTAAAGGGTTAACTTTGGAAATATTTTATGTATAAAAATTAATGTTTACACAAGCTCTACGCGGAGCTCCCGAAAGCCACTGTAAAGTGTAAGCCGGTGGGAACTGGTGGGAGCTGGTATCAGGTTGGCTGTTGGTGTTTTACATCCTAGCAACATCTAATGTCATATCAGGAGAGGTATCGACTTGTGACAGCGTGCACTCATGGCAACTTTATAGTGCTGCCCAACTGGGAGACCACGCCGCCGGGCCCCATGACCTGGGATCCTACACAGTCACATTATCCTGATACTATGCTAACCAGTCGATTTGCTATCAGAATAATGCCGAGCGTCAGGCTAGGTAGTATGATCTGGGATTCGAAGTCCTGACTTCCCACAGGAGAAGCCTGCGCTCTACCTATTCTGCCACCGTGTCCAGTTGTAAAATATTCCGATTTACTGCATTGGGTGGGGGGAATGCAGATGTTCTATTACTGATCGGATATACGTGACCGGGTGCATGTATGTATATATGTAGGTGCTGGTGGTGCCTGAGTGAGATGTAAATAGACAGAGTGGTGCTGGCAGGGCTCTGTAAGGGGCACTCAGAGCCTACCCCCTCCCCCCTATGCTAGGTAGATTGTTTCCCGTTCGGGGAAAGGGGTGGGGGTGATACTCTACAAAACCCATGTACCATATAAATAATAAACCAGAGGGCTTGACTCTCTCTCTTCTTTCACACTTTATACTCTTCCTTTCTCTTTGTCTGTATTGATTTCACCATAGCCTGCCTACACAACCACAGATTTGAGCTTTAGCCATTCTACACAGTGTTATTAGCTTGTGGGAAATACTGGGAGCCAGAAGAGACTCCTGGTAGATGCTGGCGGCCGCTGAACGCTGTCAGAGCATCTCCGAGCTGATCTGAGCGTCCCCGAACTGATATGACCAGCTCCGAACTGAGCAGCTCCGAACTGAGCAGCTCACAGCAGATATGAGCAGCTCACAGCAGATATGAGCAGCTCACAGCAGATATGAGCAGCTCACAGCAGATATGAGCAGCTCACAGCAGATATGAGCAGCTCAGAGCTGATATGACCAACTCAGAGCTGACATGAGCAGCTCAGAGCTGACATGACCACCTCAGAGCTGACATGAGCCGCTCAGCGCTGACATGAGCAGCTCAGCGCTGACATGAGTAGCTCAGAGCTGACATGAGCAGCTCAGAGCCGACATGAGCAGCTCAGAGCTGACATGAGCAGCTCGGAGCTGATATGAGCAGTTCAGAGCTGATATGAGCAGCTCAGAGCTGAGAAGAGCTGCTCTGGCCCAGCAGGAGCTGCTCGTCGCGGTACAACAGACGGGTGCATGAGCTGCTCACATTTGCGCACAACCGGATACATTAAATACGGGGCCACCCAGTGCAATTTTCGCCTGAGCGTTAATAATTATTGTATCATTCATATCATTATACAAGCCGCTTCAACTCTCCTGAGGTCATAGCCACCCATCGGCCGGTGAAGTTTGCAATGCCAAACCCATAATTGTAAGTCACGCATCAGTGCATTCCACTAACTGCAATTCCACGCGGTGTGCTTAGGCCTTTTCTGGGACTGTGTGTGTGGGGGTGTCTGTTAGTGTGTGGGGGTGTCTGTTAGTGTGTGGGGGTGTCTGTTAGTGTGTGGGGGTGTCTGTTAGTGTGTGGGGGTGTCTGTTAGTGTGTGGGGGTGTCTGTTAGTGTGTGGGGGTGTCTGTTAGTGTGAGGGTGGGTGCATATTAGTGTCTCGGTAGTGTATGATAGTGTGTGCGTAGTGTATGATAGTGTGGGGGTAGTACATGTTAATGTGTGTGTGTGTCTGTTAGTGTGGGCGTGTCTGTTAGTAGTGTTAGTGTGGGTGTGTGTCAGTGTGGGTGTGTGTCTGTCAGTGTGGGTGTGTGTATGTTAGTGTGGGTGTGTGGGTGTGTCTGTTCATGTGGGTGTGTGGGTGTCTATTATAGTTAGTGCAGTGTGTGTAGGAGTGTGGGTAATGATTTTTGCCCTGTGACATTATGGACAATTTAACCGACCATCAGAATTCAAATGCTTCCAATTCCGTTGCAGCAGTTTGAATACGGGTATTCCGAGTTCCGCTGGTTCCCCACCACTGAAGCTAGGACTCACGATACCGGGTCACAGCCTCAGCTTCGTGGTGAAACTGTATTTTATCTGATCGAAAATATTTGGTCAAACAATTTCACTGCGATCTACATTAGAAACAAATGTATGGCGTGAACACTAATATTAATTCTGGCCATCACTCTGGATCTGGATCAGGTTAAAGAATAGGGTCTGTACTGAAGAATAAGCCTGGGATGGGCAGCAAACCAACTACCGGTGTGACCTGGCTTGCCCGGTCGCAGCTTCAGTCTCTCGCGAGGGACCAGCAGAACTCGGAATAGCCTTATTGGGAAACTCTCCGATCTCTCGCACCCCAATCGCCACCCCCCCCCCCCCCCGGTTCTCCTTAACCCTGATCACCCCCTCCCCCTCCTCCCGCCACACACACAACCTAATCATTAAGGTGCGTGCCCAACCCGACCTCGCCGATCCCCCGCCCCCCCCCCCTCCATCCCCATCTCCTGCCGGATTATCATCACCCACACAGCTTCCATCTGATTGGTCACACACCACATCTAACAAACCGCAGGATACTCCCCCCATGACAGCGCGCACCCGTGTGCTGTGGTTGGCGTTTGTTGTGCTTGCGGTGTGTAGGGTGTGCAGAGCACCGGGTACGCCTACAGGGCGCGGTGTGCAGGGTGTGTAGGGCGCCGTGTGCATGGTCTACAGGTCACCCGTGTTCAGGGTGCGGCGTCCAAAGTGTACAAATCACCGTGTGCAAGGCGCGGTCTGCACGGTGAACAAGGCACTATGTGCAGGGCACCGTGTACAGGTTGTCTAGGACGCGATCTGCAGGGTGAACAAGGCACTGTGTGCAGGGCACCGTGTGCAGGGCACCGTGTGCAGGGCACCGTGTGCAGGGCACCGTGTGCAGGGCACCGTGTGCAGGGCACCGTGTGCAGGGCACCGTGTGCAGGGCACCGTGTACAAGGCACTGTGTGCAGGGCACTGTGTGCAGGGCACCGTGTGCAGGGTGTCTAGGGCGCGGTCTGCAGGGTGTACAACTACAAGGCACTGTGTGCAGGGCACCGTGTGCAGGGTGTCTAGAGCGAGGTCTGCAGGGTGTACCAGGCAATGTCTGCAGGGCACCGTGTGCAGGGTGTCTAGAGCGCGGTCTGCAGGGTGTACAAAGCACTGTGTACAGGGTGTGCAGGGCGCGATGTGCAGGGTATGCAGGGTGCGATATGCAGGGTATGCAGGTCGCGTGTGCAGGGTGTACGTGTCCAAGCGGTGTGCAGGGTATGCAGGGCATGGTGTGATAAATGTTGATGTATACCATAATGCGTCGGAGGGCATAGACCGATGAAAGCTTCCAATTTTCGAAACCATAACACTTATGTAGAATTGAGTCTACAGCCTATGATGACATCCTTGCCAAAATTCATTTGGCATATTTTCAGTTCGAACCCGAATAGTGTGTGTGTTCAAAGCTATTGGAAATTAAAGTTATTTCAAACTAAAGAAGGGTAGATTATAACAATCACCCTAACATATTTATTTCAGAAAATGACAGAAACTTAAAAAATAGCACTCTTTTGTACTACAGTGAAAATGTTTTTGAAAACTTGTAATGCCCCCCCCCCCCCCCCCACACACACACCTCCCCACTAGTCCAAGCTGAATAGGTTTAACCTCGGATGTAATGCTTTGGCTGCTCATATGTATGAGGGATCAATATTAAATGAGTCCTTTCAGTGAAGGTGTTGAGAGCCGAGGGAGCAGCCCGAGGTTGCGACAGAAACCGGAAGTGGCACTAGAGACGCCCAATATTAAAGGGTAATTTCAAACCGTGGCACGCAAACACACACACACACACACACACACACACCTCACAGCACTACCACAAGTCACTTCTAAGTGCTAGGGAAATGAGGGTTCATTGCAGGATCAACGTGAACGCTCCACTACTTGGGTTTGACATCCTAACAACACCTTAAGTCATGCTATAACGGGTTGCTGTTTTTTTGGGGGGGGGGGGTCCTTCATGTCAACATCTAAGGTCGTATCATGACGGACCAGATTAGTAACTTGTTTTAAGGGCTAATATATTTTAGGTGAAATCGAGCAAACATAACGCTGGACAAAAAAGTCTTTCTTTACTGATTTTTTAAGGCATATCACAGGACTAACAATCTGCAATAAATGTGCAAGGCCACATCAGGAGGGATAACGCCTAAATGTGCAATGGCACATATGGATGGATAACAACTGAATGTGCATTGCCACATCAGGACGGATAACTACTAAATCTCCAATGCCACATCAGGCTGGATAACCACTAAATGTACAATGCCACATCAGGACGGATAACCACTAAATGTGCTATGCCACATCAGGATGGATAACCACTAAATGTGATATGCCAAATCAGGACGGATAACTACTAAATGTGCAATGCCACATCAGGACAGATAACTACTAAATGTGCAATGCCACATCAGGACGGATAACTACTAAATGTGCAATGCCACATCAGGATGGATAACTACTAAATGTGATATGCCACATCAGGACGGATAACTACTAAATGTGCAATGCCACATCAGGACGGATAACTACTAAATGTGCAATGCCACATCAGGATGGATAACTACTAAACGTGCAATGTCACATCAGGGCGGATAACTACTTGTGACAGTGCATACTCATGACTTTATAGTAATACCCCACAAGGAGACCAGGCTGCTGGCACCATGACACAATATCCCAAGTCATGTTATCCTGAGTTAACCAGTCCTAGTTGTACCGGTCATGTGCTGGTGGCCTGGTCTCTCAGTGGCACAACACTATAAAGTCATGAGCTTGCACTGTAACAAGTCGGTACCCATCCTGATATGACTTTAGACGTCGCCAGGACGTAACATTGCAACAAGCAACCAACATCCCACACGCGGAGGGAGTGTGCACTCTTTTTGATTCGGACACCGAATCCGGTCACTTGGATATGTAGGACCAAATCAAGACGAGTTTTTAGTTTAGAAATTCGTATCGGATTAGGCTGCTTCAGGAGTGAGTAATGGCCTAGGGCTGCATTAAAACAGTACCCCTGTGTAGAATACACAGCACACATTTCACACGTCTTCCACACCCCGTCACCGACACCCAATGATTAAGATACCCTAACCCACTACTTCCAAAGCTCAGGCTTCTCTCTCCACATCTGCAGTGTAAACCTGCCTTTTGCACTCGGCTACAGTGGCGGACCCTAGTGGGCACCTGTGGAAACCCGACGACGCCATTGTGCACAGGTTTTCCTTCGTGACCCCTCCTATCCCTCACAACCCTACCACTACCCACCTCGGTATCATGTAGATAAAAGATTCACCCGGTACTTGTAATACACGGGTGAATGACAACGTAGTGTAAATAACTGCAAAAATAGATTTAGTATAGAACAGGAAGTAGAATGCCTGCCTCCAGTAGTATCAAATGGATACTTATATAGGCACAGAGTTGGTGAAATGGGAGAGAATGCAAAAAGACACAATGGCAGCCATAGAACACCGTCGATTTCACTTTTAAATCTTATTAAACTAGATATTTTATTATATTTTTCAACTCAAAGGTAGCAGGGAAATATGAAGACATATACAAAGAATAAATGTTGCTTCTTAGATTGTGAAATTACGCTCTCATTAAATTTCTCCGCTTTTTCGACCGTTTTCATATAGGGCTGGTATTCACCCGTGTACTGCGAGTACCGGGTGAATCCTTTATCTAGGTGCCATCATACCAATTTGGCCTAGACTGTCAGGAAACAGTAGCAGTGCTACCACCAGAAGACACTTGAAGCAAGACGTGCAACCATATTTGGGTCATTCAGAAATTGTGCACCACATTTTTGGTTATGATTTTGTTTAGTTTTTAGGGATTAGTAAGTCAAATAGTTATTGTTGACTGTGTGTATTAAGTATGCTACATTGTTAGCAATACTACATGAATTTAATCGATTCCACAAAATGTATCCAAAATATTAAATTTTGTGCTAAAGTGAAAATTTGCATATCGAGACCATGAATCTACTCAACCGGTTTTTCCACAACTTTTTTCTTCTCATAACACAGGCATTTTGGCTTAACTGCAAGCAATAAAACTTTGTTTTTATTTGTTGTGTGTGTTAAAATGAATGTGTGTTAAAATTATGTTATTTATGGATGTTAGTATTGTTACGTTGTTAATTCTAACAGCTTTCTCAATTTGTAAATCACAATGTTAAACCAATAATTTCAGCTCTTTTGACATAGGCACAATATATCCTGTCAGATCCATATAGACAATATCACACTACTTCATTTAGAATTTGTCTAAATTGAAAGTAGATCCAGGCAAACGTTACTAGTGCCATTAGCAATGATTGATTGATTTCTGGACTGCTTGATTTTATACACGGCACATTCACGTAAAAAAGTAAGTCGAATTCATTGTCAGTTATCCGGGGAAAAAATAAATAAAGTGATACATAATTTTAGGATACCAATATTGATTTTATAACCGTTTAGCGTGAGTGCTGCAATAAATATATTCTAATTTAGTTCCATGTTGACATTTGGAGAATTTCTGACTTGAGTCGGTATTGAAAATTTAATTATATGCTCAATACAAGTTATATTCACCTTTACAGCCTAAACGACATTCTTATTTGTATGCGGGTGTGCGTGCGTATGTACAATCATGTGGTTGTATGTGTGTAGTTGTGTGTATGTGTGCACGTGCATGTGTTTGTATGTCTCTGCGCGTGTGTATGTGTATGAAGGAGGGTATGTATGTGTGTATGTATGCTATGTATGTATGCGTGCGTATGTACATACGTGTATTTATGAGTCGGTGCGCATATTTGTAAGTGCATGAACATGTGTATACGCGCGCACGTGTATGTGTGGATGTGTACACGCGCGCACGTGTATGTGCGCGCATGTGCATAGATTGTGTATCTGTATGCAGAAGTGTATGTATGTCATGTGTGCATATGTGCATACGTGTATGTATGAGTCGGTGCGCATGTGTGTGCGCATATTTGGAAGTGCATGCACGTGTGTATGCGCGCATACACATGCGCGCACTTGTATGTGTATGCGCGCGCACGTGTATGTGTATGCGCGCGTGTGTATCTGTGCGTGTGTATGTGCGCGCATTGTTGCTCCCGATATAGCCGTAGAGAGGCAGGTGTGGCTGGATTAGTGTTCACGGGTGGTCGGCTTCTTCACACCTCACTGCGTCCACTGCACACCTGTTGCACTTCTAATCCCCACCGAGCGCTTTCTGTCCGCCTGCAATCAGTGCTACTTCACACCGATATTCCTGTGTAGTTATTGTGCATACATAATTAAAAATAGAAGGAACGCCAGGCCGGGCCAACGTGTTGCCTCTTCCATCTATTGTTACTGGTTGAGAGGGTCTGAGAACTTCCCGTTAATTGCATAGTCTGATGAAAACGTCAACTTTTTAAAACCAAAACACTTATCTAGATTTCATTCTACATATTCAACTTAGACACTGGTGCACTTATTAAGCATGTGTTGCTGCATAGAAATGGCATAATAAGTCAATTACTAGAACCTGTTACTACTGAAGTCTATGGTGTCAGAGTTTTGGCAGGCTTGCCACAATTATTTTGGCATGTTTTGACGTCAAATATCTCCAAACTTAGCCATTTAAAATTAAAGTTACTTCAAAGCAAAGTAAAGTAGATTATAATGATTAGTATAATATATTTATCTCAGAAAATAGCAAAAACTCAAAAGCATCGGACTATGCAACTCGAATTCTCAATCTGTTAAAAACAGATGAAGTGCTAAAGTTTTCGACACCTAGATTTCAAACTACATATTGTAGCATTCTGCACTGATCTCTCAGACAAGGGGGCCACACATACAGGTAGGCATGGATCGCGTAATAGGAACTGCTGATTGAATGTGTATTGAATTTGCAGCAAAACAAAGGATAATATTTTGAGTATCTTTCCAACTTGAAACCCGACACGACATTCAGGAAGTAATAAGATGAGGAAAGTAAAAAAAAAAACACCAACCCACATTGGAGTGGCAAGAACTGGCATTGTGAGTAGCAGCTATTGTCTGTGTGGTTGGGCTGCTCGACAAGTGGTTATGGATAGATTTTTGTTGGGGGTACATTACTTGTTTAAAATTGCATAGTCCGATGAAATATGAACTTTTCAAAACCAAAAATAGTATCTAGATTTTATTGTTACATATCTAACTTAGATACTGATGCACTTATTGAACATTTGATTCTGTATAGAAGGGAATACTGAGTCAATTTAATAGAACATGTTACTGTAGAAGGCTATGGCGTCAGAGTTTTGGGCAAGCCTGCCAAAACTAATTTTCCTTAGTTTCACTTCAAATATCTCAAAAGTTTACCATTTAAAATAAAAGTAACTTTAAACTAATGTAAAGTAGATACTAGTGATCGATCTAATATATTTATCTCAGAAAAATTACAGAAATTCAAAACCATCGGACTATGCAACTTTAAGCAGGGGAAATTTCAGTCGCAGATGACTGGTCTTCCTCATTCAACTGCTCCTTGCCCTATCCTAATAATGCCAAGCACCTGGCTAGGAAGCGACAAGTATCAATTTTTAAGTCATTGGTTTGACTCGACCAGGATTCAAACCCATGATCTACCAATACGGGACTACGGACGCTCTAAGTCTAACTCATTCGGCCATCCCGTCTGATTCACAATATAATATTGCAAATAGTGTACTTAATATACTTATCTATCATAGCCTGCTACATTTGAAATCCTAAACATATTAAATCATTTTACAACTGGAATCGAAAGCATGGAGTGGCCACCATGATGTTCTGGGGAGTTTCTTTTTTCATTCTCCCCGAGTTCCTCCATTGTACACCAATATAGATAAGACCGAACACTGGAACAACGACCTGCACAACCTGTTTATAGTTGCTTCATATGAATGCAGCTTTTGCTCGGATTCAGGCTGGGTTTGTCATTCACTCCAACTCTGGACAGAGGTAAATCTTGTATCTAGGTAGCTGTAGCTCTCTGCGCATGCTCCACAGAAAAAGGTATATATATATATATAAATGGGTCGTTCTATGAAACGGGACACCAATTGTGACATGGAAACCAAAAGTGAAAAATTCTAAATAATAGCAGAAAAGATTTCAAATAATAGCACTTTTTGATTTTGATCTTATACAAATTGAGAAAGCTGTTGAAATTAACCATGTAACACACATCCATATCATTTTAACACACACAACAAATTCAAATAAGATCGATTTATTACAGTTAAGACAATAGAATTGCTTCTTACGAGAAAGAAAATTTGATTTGTAAAAACGTTTTGTTAGATGGATGGCATCAATATGGAAATTTCCATATTTTCACTTTAGCACAAAATCATATAACAATATTTTGTATGCATGTTGTGGGATAGATTAAATACAGGTAGTATTGCTACCATACTTAATACAGAGTCAGCAATAAATATTTGACTTACAAGACTTACCTCCCAAAATCATTAATGTAACGCCGAACTAAAAAATGTGGTTGTTTCTGAGAATGACCCATATATATACGCACACATTATATGTGTATGTATGTGTATGTATATATATATATACACATATATATACACATATATATATAGATACATATATATATATATATATATATACACACATACATATACACATACATATATATTAGTAGTATACGCTGCTAGTCCTGCGGCGTTTGCACCACATATTAGGATACGCTGATGGTGCTGCAGCGTGAAATATCATATTGGTTGGTTGGTTGTTGGAGATTTACATCCTGGCAACATCTAAGGTCATATCAGGAAGGGTGAAACGTATTAGTATACACTTATAGCTCCAGGAAAAATCCCGGAAATCCGCGAAATCGCGGAGATCTTTCATCCCTGAATATGTATTATCGACGGTGTAGAATGCGGGCTTCAGGATTTATAACAAGCAAGCGGAGGGAGGCATGTCCCCCAGAGACACTGTAGCAGAATAAGATAATAAAAGTAAAGTCACTTTTGTAAGTTGACATTTATTGCTGTGTGAATTTGACGCAAATTGATATTATGATCACGTATACAATACACAAGTACGGGACACTGTGCCTACTCTCAGGAGGCGCTTACTGCTGACTAGGTAGGTAGGCGGACACACGGCAGATGGACACAACATACTACTGAAATTATATTTCACAATACATTCGAGGTAAACAATAAAATATTTTGTTTAATATAAAGCAAAAAAAAACAATCACGCTTAGTCTAGCACACACTGGCTTCATAATATCGGGAAAATCACTAAGTGTACGAACAGTCATTCATTCTGCAACAAATGCAAAATATATTCCAATATATATATATATATATACTTAGATCATTCAACAAATTATATAACGGCTTAATCTATACATAGTAAACTCTTATATGTACAAACAGAACAGAAAGTTAGTTGCAAACAAAGCGGTAAAAAGCGGATATAAAAAGTGCCCGTGTAGAAAACTTTGTACAACGACTTACAACACTAACAGGTGAATCCTAGTACTACAGAACCACCCATCTTCATCATCTCAAACAAATTATATATATATATTTATTTATTTAAAAATTGATGCGGTGAAACACACTAAGAGTGTCAAATGCATTTGAATCAATCAAAGTCTCAGAGTCAGGAAAAAGGCAATAAATTAGGTGACATTATAAGAGGAAGGGTGCGGAGTGTGCTATGATTTTGGTGGTGGTGGTGGAGGTGGTGGTGGTGGTGTGTGGTACTCCTGTGGTATGTGCTCATAGTAGAGATAAACAAGGTGAGTCTTATCTCCACTCACCTCCAGGGTCCGATGGTCTATGGTGGAGGGCCAAGAGCCGTGCGACTTCTGTGGCGAGCCGTACTTCTCCTCCTCACACTCCAGGTTAAAGCTCACCTCCTTCTTAGGCCTGTCCTTCTCATCCCCGGAGGAACAGTTACTGTTGTGCATGCCCACCCCTTTCCCGGAGCAGGAATCATCAGAGTCCTTAGGCACCTCCCTGGAGTGCAGCATCTTCAGCGCCTCCATGCGGCAGTTGTACTTGTGGTGGCGCCGCTCCAGGTCCTGGCGGCGAATACAGATTATGGCGATGATGAGGATCACCACAACCACGCCGGACCCGCAGGCCAAGGTGATCACAATCGTGAAGTTGTGGCCAGTCAAAATGTGCGCTTCCGCCAGCGGGAAGGCTATAGACCTGTTCACCATGATGTTCAGGTTCGTTGTGACGCTCTTCACGTTCGGGCCGTTGTCAGCCACCTGTATAGTCAATTCGTACAGGAAATAGTTGATCTCTCGAAGGTCTTTGTGCACGGCTATCGTCCCCGTCGAAGGGTCCATGCGGAAGGCAGCTTCGTCGTTGCCAGCAACGACGGAGTAAGTCAGGTTGCCATTGCTGCCATAGTCCCGGTCGTATGCCTGGACTTTGGTGATGATGTACCCGAGTGGGGACTTGTTCGATATGTGGATGGTGTTGTTTGTCTCCGATGGGAAGTCGAAGACCGGTGGGTTGTCATTCTTGTCCGCGATATAGATGGACACAGTGGCTGTACTGCTCATGGGTGGAGTGCCGCCATCCTTGGCGACGACGACCACATAGTACACCGCCTTCTCTTCCCGGTCCAGCTCCATTTTGGTGATGATCCGCCCCGTATAAGGGTTGATCTCAAACTTACTCATCGCATCTCGGTCAGGCGCAAATGAGAACTCAAAGGCCTTGTATGGTGTGCTGTCCTTGTCAACCGCATGCACAAAGCCCACCTCTGTGCCACCGGGCTCATTCTCATATACTCCGAATGAATAGCTGCTGGTTGAGAACTCTGGCCGCTCGTCATTTACATCGTTAATCGTCACGATTACCTGGGCACGACTCTTTTTACGTGGTTGGCCTCGGTCGGAGGCGATGACATGGAAGCTCCACTGCGAGTCCTGCTCGCGGTCGAACACAGCCTTCGCACGAATGACACCAGCTTGGTCAATTTCGAAAGAGTCGCCAGCATCGCGGTCCAGACTGTAGCGGATTTCCGAGTTGCGGCCCTGGTCTCGGTCAGTGGCATTCACCTGGCACACGGTGATGCCCATGTAGTTGTTCTCAATGAGGTTTGATGTGTAGACATCCTTGCTGAAGATGGGCGTGTTGTCGTTGACGTCAATCACAACCACGCGAATGTGTTTGATGGCCACCTGCGACTCCTTACCAAAGTCCTCACACTTTATCGCAAGGTTATACTGAGATCGAATCTCGCGGTCAAGCAGTGCGCGGGTGACAATCTTAAACTCACTCTCATACAGCTTCACCAGCCGGAAGTGGTTGTCGTTGAGCGAGCAGTTGAACCGCCCATTGCGCCCCTGGTCCGCGTCAGTCACAGTTATGTGCGCAACAAACGTCTCCATGTCGGCATCCTCCGAGACCTCTGCCTGGTCCACACCAATGGCAGCAAGCGTATTCACCTTGATGATAGGTGCATGGTCGTTGATGTCTAACACACGGATGACAACAGTGGCATCAACAGGTAGCGAGTCGGCCCCCTTGTCACGGGCTGTCACTGACAGTGTATATATGGGGTGCTCCTCGAAGTCCACCTCCCCTCGCACAAAGATATCACCGGTGTTGTTGCGGATACCAAAGGTGCGCCCATGGACCGCCTGCGTCTGACTGCTCAGGCTATACAGGATCTGCCCATTGAGGCCAGCATCGCGGTCAGTAGCTTGCACCCGGCCCACAGTGGTGCTCACCGCCACGTTCTCATAGATGGTGAACTCGTACGTCATATTCCTGAACACCGGACTGTTGTCGTTTGCATCCTGAACACTCACAAAGATCTCAACAGATCCAGATTTCGGTGGATTTCCCCCGTCATGGGCAACAACCTTCATCTCATAGAAGTCCTGGTCCTCTCGGTCTAGCCGACCTTGTAGCACAAGTAAGACCTTTGTCGACCCGTCTAGTTTCTCTTCCACGTCCAAGCGGAACATCCTATCGCTCGAAATCAGCTCATAGCGCTGGATGCCATTCGCTCTGCTATCGGGGTCAATGGCTGTCGGAATGACCAGCCCAGTTCCAGGCAATGCCGACTCGAGGATCTGGCGCTGGATCTGGACTTCCGAGAAGTAGGGCTGGTTGTCGTTGCTGTCCAGGATCTCCACCCAAACCTTGATGATCTCCACAAAGCGTGCCCCTTCACTGATAATCACCACAACGTCAAGCGAGATGGCACACTCATCCTTCTGCGGACAGGTGCGGTCACGGTCAATCCGGTCACCGGTCCGAATAATCCCAGAGGACTCCTCAAGGATGAAAGTCCACTCTGGTTGTGACATCAAACGAAAGCGAACCTGGTCGACGACGAAGCGATCGTAGGTGTCTTCAACACCGGCATCGTGTCGGACATTGCCAACAAAAGTCCCCGGGTCCTGCTCCTCCATGACCCGGTAGTGGATAGTCTTAGCTTCCTCCAAGGCGTCACCCCCAGGTAGGAGTGGGCACACTACCAGGAGCACGGCTAGGAGGAGGAGTCGTCGCCATGGCAACAGCATGGAAACCCGGCGTCCCTCAGTCATGGCGAGTTTGTCCAGCGATGCTGGATCACCTGCGGATGGATGCGCTTCGTCGTCAGGCAGATAGGTTGCGCGTCGGTGAGCTGCTCTGTGTGCGGGGAGAGTGGTTGTCATGGTGCGTTACCTCTCCACGTGTGTCTGTGTCCTACTCCTCCTGCACACACTCCGGCCACTGGGCAATGGTCGGCACGGCTGATGTACACTCGCCTGCACGGTCATTTATTCCTGTCAAAGACACACAAAACAGGAAAGGACATTAGTACCATCAAGTATTTTTGTGTGTTTTCTCGACGAATAATTGTCCACCTAAGCATTACCCATAAGTAACAGAGAACAAGTAAGGAACGGATATTAGCACCACCAAAAAATATTTTATTTTATATTTTCTCGACGAATAATTTTCCACATAAGCATCACCAATAAATCACAGGGAAAAAACTAGTATTTTCTTTATTTAATCCACGAATAATTTTCCGCTTAAGCATATATAGAATAACTGGAGGAGTCATCGATATATTGTTTAATTAGTTTGTATATATTTATCACATTAGCATACAGCAGTTGGTAAGAACGACTGCGTATAGCCTTCAACAACAGGCGCTAAGAATATGATTATGAGAAGCAAATATTGAAGTAACCTATACGACCAATAATCTTTTTTTCACATGGAAATTTTCGGAAAATCGGAAATTTCTCGACAGTGTTAATCATCTAGGAAAATGCAAATATATATATACTCCTAAACAAGTCACTAATTTCGACGAAGTGTCCCCATAAAGAGAGAACTGCAGAGGTAAATTACCGAACCTTTTGCATGTGAGCCATGGCACAAACATGCGGAATAACTGATTTTCCTACATTATTGATTCTCAAGGTTATGTGTAGCATAATTAATTATGCAAATATAAATAGTGCATGGAGTTCTAATACTGTCTCGGCATGGGTTATTGACATGTGGTAATTGCGGGGTGGTCGCGCACTACGGGATTTAAGCGACCGGTGGCGCCACCAACGTCATAATTCATAACTACACACTGTGTTATGGCCTACTCTAACCGGTAGGGGCATTCACCCCTTGCCAAGATTAGACTTCTCTCAACCCAAATCCGACGTAATTAAAATAATAAAAGATCCCCGTAGAATTATTATATGGGCACATATATAATGAATTAAATTCATCAGGTGAATAATTATTAAATGATTATACCAGTATAGATAATCAAAATATAAAATTGTTATTATGGTGTATTTGGGGTCTGACGGTTATTATGCTATGGGAACCCAAAGTTGTGTGTGGTGTGACCCTGTCCACCCTTTACCTCGGTCCTAATTAGATAAAGGATTCACCCTGTACTCGCAGTACATGGGTGAATACCAGCCCTATATAAAAACGGTCGAAAAAGCGAGGAAATGAAATCGGAGTCTAATGTCAATCTAAGAAGCAACATTTATTCTTTGTGTATGTCTTCATATTTCTCCGCTACCTTTGAGTTGAATAATATAATAAAACATCTTGTTTAATAAGATTTAAAAGTGAAATCGACGGTGTTCTCTAGCCGCCATCTTGTCTATTTGCATTCTCTCCCATTTTTGACACTGGTGCCAGGCATTCTACTTCTTGTTCCATACTAACGCTATTTTCGCCCGTATTTATATGAGGCTGGTCTTCACCCGTGTACTACAAGTACCAGGTGAATCTTTTATCTAAGGAATACATGCGAAACCATTTATACATTGTCTTCCATTTGTTGTAGCCGTATTCTATACAGTAATATCGTTACATAACAATTTGACGTGCCATAAAATATGACGCTCCGCCTGCTGTGTGTGCAGAATTGGTGGTGGGCGAAAATTTAGTTGAGCAGGTCCCATATTCATCCAGTCATTACCCTGCCCGCCGGGTATCCTACCCCCGACGTTCCTTATCAGACAGGTGTGAGTGTTATCAGCACAGGTGTCTGCAGTCGGCGCTTCCACAACCACAGACCACACCTCGGGGTGTGGCCTACCCGCCACACCTCTTCACACCTCTCCCCACCTTCAGCCGAGTAGTGGTTAGTTGTTGGACGCTTTACGTCCTGGCAACATCTGAGGTTATATTAGGACAGGTGCCGCCTTATGACAGTGCACACTCATGGCAACTTTATAGTACTGCCCCACTGGGAGATCAGACCAGCTAGATAAAGGATTCACCCACAGTACATGGGTGAATAACCGCCCTATATAATAGCAGTCGAAAAAAGCAGGGAAATGAAATAAGATCCTAATTTCACAATCTAAGAAGCAACATTTATTCCTTGTATATGCCTTCATATTTCCCCGCTACCTTTGACTTGAAAAATATAATAAAACATCTAGTTTAATAAGACTTAAAAGTGAAATCGATGGCGTTCTATGGCCGCCATCTTGTCTTTTTGCATTCTCCCCGATTTCACCAACTCTGTGGCGATATAAGTGTCCATTTGATGCTGGAGGCAGGCATTCTACTTCCCGTTCCATACTAAAGCTATTTTCGCCCGTATTTACAAATTTTGTCATTCACCCTTGTACTACAAGTACAGGGTGAATCTTTTATCTAGCCACCAGCATAATCCACTCACTCACAGTATCATCACACCAAGCTAACCCGTCCTAATAATGCCGAGCGCCTGGCTAGGAAGCGACATGTATCAATTGTTAAGTCATTGATTTGACTAGACCAGGGTTCGAACCCATGACGTACCAAAACGGGAGACAGACGCTCAACTCATTCGGCAATCCTGTCTGGTGGCCGAGTAGTGAGTAGTGTGGCAGGTAGTTATTGATGAGTAAGAACTGACACTCTTGCATAATGCCAAATAAGTCATGGAGGCTGGTGTACTTTTCCTGAGTCTTTTCCACAATATTATCAATAACTACCAATAAATATTACCAATAATTTAATGCAAAAATGAATGTAATTAATTACACTCATGGCCTCAACAATACTGCCAATAATAATAACACATAATATTGTGTTGTACTGTGTTGTGAAGTTGGTTGGTTGATTATTGGAGTTTCACGTCCTGGCAACAGGTCAAATCTGGACATGTTGCGAGGTTGCATACTCCGATGGCTTTGAGTAGCGTAGTCCAATAATTTTGATTAATAGTGTAGTGGTCTGCACTGACCTCTCAGGCAAGTAACCACATAGACAGGTAGGCGTGGGGAGTGTGTTGATATCAGGGAGCCTAGGTGGTGTAATGGTTAGCACACTGGCCCGGAATGCAAAGAGATGTGGGTTCGAGTCCCGCTCTAGGCACAATATTTCCCATTTTCATCACCCCCATGACACTGGTTGCCGTGATCAGGATCCTGTACAAGCTTTGCGCTGTATGGTTGTTGAACCTACCCTGTGTATGTATGTGTTAGTGCATTGCCTGTATGTATGTAATTGTAAGCATTACAAGACTTACAATTCCAGGGGGACGAGTGTAGTGGTCTGCACTGACCTCTCAGGCAAGTAACCACATAGACAGGTAGGCGTGGAGTGTATTGATATCAGGGAGCCTATGTGGTGTAATGGTTAGCACACTGGCCCGGAATGCAAACAGATGTGGGTTCGAGTCCCGCTCTAGCACAATATTTCCCATTTTCATCACCCCCACGACACTGGTTGCCGTGATCAGGATCCTGTACAAGCTTTGCGCTGTATGGTTGTTGAACCTACCCTGTGTATGTATGTGTTAGTGCATTGCCTGTATGTATGTAATTGTAAGCATTACAAGACTTACAATTCCAGGGGGACGAGTGTAGTGGTCTGCACTGACCTCTCAGGCAAGTAACCACATAGACAGGTAGGCGTGGGGAGTGTGTTGATATCAGGGAGCCTAGGTGGTGTAATGGTTAGCACACTGGCCCGGAATGCAAAGAGATGCGGGTTCGAGTCCCGCTCTAGGCGCAATAATTCCCATTTTCATCACCCCCATGAAAATATTACCAATAATTTGATGCATAAATTGTTGTCGTTAACGTTTCTAATAGCAACAATAACACAATGATAGCAATCATATGTTGGTGCATTGTGCAGTAAGGAAGCCAAAGTCATAGTCCGATGGTTTTAACTTGCACAGTCCAATGTTTTTTTTCAGTTTCTGCCGATTCATTTTCGATAAATATTAGGGTGGTTGTTATAATCTACCTTAATTTAGTTTGAAGTAACTTTGAATATTAATTATGATAAATTAATTTTGGCATGCTTTTTCAACAGTAATATATTATATTATATTATCATAATTATGACCTTATAACCAGCAACTTTGTAATGATCGGACTATGTAATGATCGGACTTTGTAATGATCGGACTATGCAGCTTTAAATTTAACCATTCACTTTTCAGCAAAAAAAAAAGAATCATTGCCCATCGCTTAGTTCTCGCTGAACTTAATCGCTTTTATTTGTTTCTTTGTTGTTTTACATCCTAGCAACATCTAAGGTCATATCAGGACAGGTACCGACTTATTACAGTGCGCACTCATGGCGACTTTATAGTGCTGTCCAACTGGGAAACCAGGCTGCCAGCACCATGACCTGGTATCCCACTCAGTCACATTATCCTGACACTAAGCACACCAGTCCTTGCCCTATCGTAATAATGGCAAGCGCCTGGCTAGGAATCGACAACTATCAATTTTTAAGTCAATGGTTTGACTCGATCAGGGTTCGAACCCACGACCTACCAGCATCGGACGCTCTAACTCATTCGGCCATCCCGTCTGGGCCCATATGTATGAGCCCGGGTTAGTAGTCGTAACCCTCCGTTGTGCGGATTTCCCGGGTTAGCTGCGAAAACTGCGTATGTATGTGTCCGAGTTAAACTAACTCGGCGAGCATAAAGTCGCCTGCACTAACCCCATGCGAAAGGAGGTGTGGTTAGGCACCGATTATGACGAAATCTATTGAATGCGATCATATTTAACAGAATTACATACACAATAAGTGAAATTTTATCAATTTAACCATAAATTCAAACCGTTATTAAGGCTACTGCCGCATTGGCGGCGATATTAATAGTGTCGAATCGACGAATGTAAAGTAAACAAATCGCCGCCGCTGCAGCGACGTCGCTTTCCATACTGGCATTGGCGGCGGTTTGTTTACTTTACGTTAGTCGATTCGAAAATATAACTATTAATATCGCCGCCAATGCGGCAGTAGCCTTAATAACGCTTCGAATTTAGGGTTAAATTGATAAAGTTTCACTTATTGCGTATGTAATTCTGTTAAATATGATAGCATTTAATATATTTGAGCCTACAAAACGCAGAGGGATTTCCCAAATCTATAAATAGTGCATCGGTTAGCTAACCAAGCTGCGCTTTGGTCACATACATGCCCCATGACACATTTGGAACCCCGGGGTTAGATAACCCGGCACCCTGCTTTAACCCCGGTCGGGTTAAAAATTGGCTCATACATATAGGCCCTGGTCAAACTTATTCGCCACCCCCCCCCACTCCCTTCTCATAAACTACCAGTCACTTCTCAAACATACACTCCCGCCAGCCATACACACCTTTGAGTTAGAGCGTCTGTCTCCCGTGCTGGTAGATCGTGGGTTCGAATCCCGGTCGAGTCAAACCAATGACTTTAAAATTGATACTTGTCGCTTCCTAGCCAGGCGCTCGGCATTATTAGGATAGGGCAAGGACTGGTGTGCTCAGTGTCAGGATAATGTGACTGAGTGGGATACCAGGTCATGGTGCTGGCGGCCTGGTTTCCCAGTGGGACAGCACTATAAAGTCGCCATGAGTGCGCACTGTCACAAGTCGGTACCCGTCCTGATATGACCTTAGATGTTGCTAGGACGTAAAACAACAACAAACAAACAAACAACAACCGTTACCTTATGTAAACCTGACAAGTAACATAAAATGTCAAAATGCCCTGTCGATAGAAAAGTCCAGAACCTTATATTATGAATCGTAAATGTCAAGAACCCTGACTGAGAGTGAGACTAGTGTAGTAGTGAGAGGAAGACGGTTCCTTTTTGTCACAATGTTAGGGACACCGGTGTAACTAGCCACCACCAAACACCCACCACCACCATCACCAAATACCGCCACCGCCAGACACCAGTCCAGTAATAACGGCCTTTTATCAACCCAACCACCGCCTTAACAGCCATCTTAAATTTCAGACAGACCAAGGCGGGCCGAGATAATGCATGCTGCCGTCTGGCCTTCGCTGGGCTGGCACCGCCAGAGGCAACAGGCATAGTAAGTGTGTACAGGGCGCCAACAATTACTCTATCCGCCACAACCCACATGCCATCCAAAGCGGTTGAATTGACGGCGTACCCGCCCTGTCACCTCAACACCGATCACCGCAAGGATAAATATATTATATATATATATATAATACACAGGAAATATACATTATACTATACATGACATATATAATATAAAACTATATAATGACATTATATAACATATATTGTATGAAATTCAATATAATATATATATATATTATATGAAATTTAATATAAGATATACATATTATATACATTATATATTATACACCGTCGATTTAATACAACAACCATTACAATCGGCATCTATATATTTATATATTATACCCCTAGGGCTAGGGCTAGGGCCCTACCCTCGACCCGTCACCGCAGCACCGATCAGTACGAGGTCAAGTCAGTCAGTCAGTCAGCAGGTCAGTCTGTATGTCTATCAGTCTGTCCCTCTGTCTCTGTCGGCCTGTCAGCGCCGTCCCGAAAAAGTTGAAAACTTACCCCCGCGGCGGTGTTGACTGCGGCGTGTTATACTGTTAATATAACCCGTGCTTACAAAAGCAACCAACAGGGGGTTATTTAAACGGCAGGGCAGACACGTGTGGTGTGACCAGCGCCTCTCTCCTCCTGTAGGTGCACGCACATATACGCAGACGGGTAGCATGTGCGGCCGTATATGTACATGCACATGCACAGGTCTGTAGTTGGTAAAGTCCTTGGGCCGTCTCCCGTTGTCCTGCCGGGTTCGTCCGTGTGGGGTGTGTGTGTGTGCGTGTGTGTGTGTGGGCGGCGTAGCAGGGTGACTGACTGACTGACATGTGGCGGGTGCCCTCCGTGAGTGTATATACCAGGGGCTGGGTGCAGGATCACCACCCATGTAATCCGGCCGGTTTCTGGACAGAGGGGCCAGGGGGCGCCACCATTGTTAGCTCTCGTATGCTAATAGGGCCCAGTGCCATTGCAGGATAGCATTCACCGGTCGTGGAGGGGGGGGGGGGGAGTGGGAGGGGAGGGGAGGAGAGCAGGGAAGGGGTCGTGGGCATAGAGTGTGCCTGGTCGGAGGGGCGAGGGGGGAGGGGGAAGGGGTTAGAGGGGGGCGTACAATTGTGGAGCGAAATGACTATCAATGGAGAATTTCTATTGTGTCCGTGTGGGTTGCTGACAGAATGGGGGCGTGGTGGTGGGGAAGAAGGGAAGATCGGGGAGGGGGTAGTTGGGGGGGGGGGGGGGGGGCAGCTGTGACTATCAATGAGACAGTTTCCATTGCAATATGTGTGGGTGGAGGAAGGTAGTGGTGATTGGGGTAGTAGGGGGTTGGCAGTTGTGGAGTAAAATGACTATCAATGGGATAGTTCCCATTGTAATATGTTGTGTGTGACGCAGGGGTGAAGCAGAGAAAGGTGGTGGTGGAGGGTATTGGGGGGGGGGGGGTCGTTGTGGAGTAAAGTTTGAGAGTTTCCAGTGTAATATTTTGAGGGGGCAGAAGGGCGGAGAGAAGAAAATGAAGGTGGTGGTGGAGGGGATTGTGCGGGTGGGAAGTTGTGAAGCAAAATAACTGCCGATGAAGAGTTTCAATTGTAATATATGTGTGTGACGGAAGGGGGAGAGGGAAGAAGAGAAGGTGAGGATGGTACATTGGTAGAGGGGGTGTTGGGAGACATGCGGTTAGTTGTACGTTGATCAAATAATTATTTTGAGGAAATTGTATGTGAGTTGGGGTGATTGATTACTAGTTGATTGATTGATTGTACATCATGTTGGCAACGGTCATGTTCATGAATAAAAGTGAGTGGAATTTATTGTCAAATTTTATTGCGTCAAGTGTTGGTTTAGTAAGGAGATGGGAGGAGAAAGGAGCGGATGGGATGGGGGAGGAGGCGGGGGAGAAGGCGGGGGAGAAGGCGGGGGGGGGGGATGTGGGGGAGGAGGCGGGGGGAGGAGAGAGGAAAGGGGGTGGGGTGTTGGGGAGGCGGATGTGCAATTTTCGGATAAAATAACCATTGTTGGTTTGTTATTGTATGTGTGAGGAGGTGTTGATTGTTTCATTTAATTGTTTGATTGATGCTGTTTTCACGTTTTTTCACCAGCTAAGGCCACATTCATGACGAAAGTCAGTCGAATTTTTTGTATCAAGTTTTGGTTTAATGTGTGAGTGGGGTGGGGGGTGGGGGTGCGTGGGCGGGAGGAGTGAAGATGGGCTCCACCCATACCCATACCCATACCCTCACCCACACACACACACACACAGACACCCACACCCACCCACATATCCGCCAAGGTGCCACAGACTATCTGATTAAGCTGCCTTTTGTGGTCGGGTTTGTTGAGCGGCGCGCCAAAACTGTGTGCGCCGGGCGACTCTGTGAGACACATCAAACACGGGGCGGCGAGCCCGAGTAGACCGGCGGGCTGTTTGCTGGTTCCTCCCGCCCCCACTGATACCCGCCAACACCCGGTCAATATTTGGGGCCTTTTGATTCTCGGCCCGCTTTCTCAGGCATCGTCTTACGTAAAGGTCCCGGTGTCGTTTACACTGGTGACCGCCAGGGACACCCCCCTCACCCCCCCCTCCCCCGCACGATCTAGTGTTGGCGAAATGCGCATGTTTGTATTGTAGTATGCGCGGCAGGGTTAAATGGCATAGTGGTCTCCTGCCCTGTGTTGCAACGATTGGTTGGTTGTTTTACGTCCTGGCAACATCTAAGGTAATATCTTTTATCAGTGTTACAAGGACGCAACACTCCAATAACCAACCAACCATATATAAGCCCAAACCTACACTTTTACCGACCCAAGGGATTTTTAACCTCCCACACCACATAGACATGGTATGAGACATTGAGAGCAACTGGCCTTTGATGATGCTGTAAGTTATACTGCGGTGAAAATAAATATTGGCAGAGGTGGGGGCACAGGGAATCGAACCACTGACCTTCAGATTAGGAGTCCGATCTAGAAAAAAGTCAGACACTCTAACCACTCCACCACAGAGAACACCACAATGTTGTACGTCCTGACAACATCTACAGTCATGTCAGGATGGGTACCGACTTGTGACAGTGCGCCCTCATGGCAACTTTATAGTGCTGTCCCATTGGGAGACCAGGCCACCAGCACCATGGCCCGATGTCCGACTCATTACCCACATTATCCTGATACTGAGGTAACCAGTCCTTGCCCTATCCTATTACTTAGTATTAGTATTAATGCCGAGCGCAAAGCTAGGAAGTGACAGGTATCAATTTTATAAGTCAATGGTTTGACTCGGCCGGGAATTGAACTGCCGATCTCCCGGACGGGTGTCCGCCGCTCTACCGATTCGTCCACCGCACCCGTGAAAACTCATCTGGAAAGTGCCACAAGATTCTACGGAGAAGTGGTAGCAGATAGAGTGACAAGTGGCGCCCCCTGGTGTAGCGGATCGACAGTGGAGTCGAGGGTGGTGGTGGCAGCTCTGGGGAGTTATAGCGACTCACGAAGCTGAGATTTAAATGTCACTCTCAGGCCTGTCAATTCCATCTCCATCTATATGCGCAACATAACCAACTCAAGGGGGCGCCATAACAAATGAAAACACAACCAAATGAGAACACAACCAAATGGGAAAGAACCAATTGATTAACTGTGCATGGTTACGCTTGAAATGTATCTATATTAGTTATTTAAAATCTAAAGCCGTGTTTACACGGGCAATTTTAAACCGATTTAGACAAATCGATTTATATGAAGCGATGTAGTGGCACGTTTACATGGACTGAGTTTGAAAGTGTGTCAGCGCCGGGAACCAGCAGCCTTAGTGGTGAGTCTGTAGCCGGCGAGCACTGCTATTTTACACTATCGCCGCCCGGGAACCAGCTGTATGGATTCATATAAACCACCTCGCGACCCGGTATACATGAAGTGTTTCATATGAATTGATTCAGCCCTAAAACGACATAGCTTCGCGTTTACACGCCAAATGTAAATCGATCTAGACAACTGGTTTTATATGAAGCGTTTTAACTCGCCCGTGTAAACACGGCTAAAGTCCTGCAATGACCATAGATGTTGCAAGGACGTAGAATTCCAATAAAATCAAAGTTACTTCAAGCTAAAGTTTGGTGAATTTACAATGATCAACCGTAACCTGGTATTGTTACCAAACAATAATAGTTCAATACCCAGACTGCATTATAATATTGATATATTATGCATCCGATTTTTAAAAAAACCGGAAATAGCCCTGACTGTTGGAAGACCAGTGCGTCAGCGCTGAAGAACCTATTCACCAGAATAAATATTTTACACACAAGCACGAACACCAGGGGAATTTGGGTGCAGGATATATATATGTGATGTATAAGCATTATGCGAGTATAAAGGCGCGGAAGGGAATTATTATTATTATTATTCTTCTTCTAATTCATTATCTACCAGCCACTGTCCTCGATGTATTCACCTCCTATATCTACATACTGCTACTGGTGGCATCACCTTCGGCCTCCTCCTGTACTACGGGCTCTCCCATTGTCATTCAAGCCCTGGAATTTTAAAAAAAAAAAACGAGTATAAAGGGCGGAAGGGAATTATTATTATTACTTCTTCTAATTCATTATCTACCAACCACTGTCCTCGATGTATTCACCTCCTATATCTACATACTGCTACTGGTGGCCCACCTTCGGCCTCCTCCTGTACTACGGGCTCTCCCATTGTCATTCAAGCCCTGGAATTTATATATATATATATATATATATATACTTTTTTCACCGTTGTAAACTGTTTGACCCTCCCACGTTCACCAGAAGAACATGGGGAAGAGCGGAGAGCGGCCATTACGCTTCCCGCCACCCGCCAGGTGGCATAGCCGGCCCGGTGGCGCCACCGGCACCCATGCCTACCGCCACCGGCGCCAATGGCGCCCCCTACAAAGAAACCTCTGTGCGTCAGAGAACCCGCCAACTGAGGGGTGAAATTCGCGTGCAGGGGTGCATGGGGCCGGGGAGTTTTTTAATTCAGGATTCTCACATTCGCCTCGGTGAAACTTTGATGGACACGACCCATATCCTTCCTATAGGAAAAAAACCTCTCAAGGTCGAGCAGGTCAATTAAAATCTACGGTTACTTATGGGGTTTTAAGCCTCCAATGGTTCCGCGGGGCATTTGAAGATGAGCATTGGCTGAGCGGCCCACCCACTGTCACTGCCGGGGTGTTGTGTTGGTAGTCACACCAGAGGGTAAGTGGTGAGTAGCCATTTGTAATCTTGATTGTTATTACAGTACTTTGGTTCGTTGGGGTTTTACGTCCTGGAAACAGCTGAGGTAATATCAGAACAGGTAGCGATTTATGTCAGTGCGCGCGATTTTATAGTGCTGCCCCCCTTGGACACCAAGCCGCCGGCTTCATTACCCGATATCTCACTCAGTCACTATATCCTAATACTGAGAAAAACAGTTCTTCCTCATCCTAGCAATATTTTAGAAGGCATTGGTTTGACTGGACTGGGGTTCTCGAACCAGACCAGATCAGGTGGCTGGAGGTTTGTTTGTTTGTTGTTGTTGTTTTACGTCCTAGAACCATTTAAGGTCATATCAGGACGGGCACCGACTTGTGACAGTGTGCACTCATGGCGACTTTCGTGCTGCCACACTGGAAGACCAGGCTACCAGCACCATGACCTGATATACCACTCAGTCACATTATCCTGACACTGAGCCAACCAGTCCTGGCCCTATCCTAATAATGCTGAGCACCAGGCTAGGAAGCAACTAGTATAAATTGTTATGTCATTGGTTTGACTCGATCAAGGTTCGAACCCACGACCACACGATCTACCAACACGCGAGCAGAGGCTCTAACTCATTCGGCCATCCCGTCTCGTCGGTGGCTGGAGGAGTTGAATGCCCGGCTTCCGCTTTGGTAGTTTGTGGGATTTGAACCTGCGGGTTTGAAGCCTGGTGGAGTCAAACCCATGACTCAAAAAATGATAATTGTTGCTGCCTACCTACCAGCGTCCATACCGATTCAGCCATTCCCATTTTCATACTGATTCCATGACAAGCTACATACTGTATGGCTGTTGAATCTACCCTGTGTGTGTAAATGTGAGTGCATTGCTTGTATGTATGTAATTGTAACGACTTATTGGCATAACCCATTAAAATAAACTTACAACTCCAGGGGGACGAGTGTAGTCCTGGAAGTTAGTCTGCAAATTGCAATAACCTTTTAGGCAAGGTTTGATTGATTCATTGATTGATTGGTGGTGATTTTACGCCATGTCCTCAACAAAGGCCATATTCAATTCAATTCAGTGGGCAAGCGAGCCAGGTCATAAGACAGGTAAGTGTGGCTCAGGGAGCCTAGATAGGCCAATAGTTTTGATGCTCGCCCCGGAATGGTTCGAATCCCGTAATAGGTTTGATGTGCGCTTTGTTTACAACACCCCCCAGAACACTGGTGAATCCGGGTGTTGTACTCACTTACAACAGCTACTTTTGTACCCGTTACAACAGCTCCTTTAGAGATCACAGGAGGAGGCTTTTGGTGAAGCAAATGCTGGCGTATTTCTTTATATTCAGGATGCAAAGAATCGGAAAGTGTTAGAATGTCGCGGACGCCGATATGAATAAATGCGCATGCTAGGTTTGACAAAAATAACTACCCCGCCGCACCCCCTCCTTCCAATCTTCCGAAATTTCTTGTCAGACAATGCCGGGGAACTTAACAATTTTAATCGGACTGCATTTGTTTGTTGCAGTTTTATGTTCTATCCCCGACAAACAAATGCAGTCATATTAAAATTTAACTGCACGCCACCCGTTTTGATATGACCTTAGATGTTGCCAGGACGTAAAAGTTCAACAACTAACCAACTACAAGCCACATTGTCGGAGCTGCCTCCAACAACAACAACAACAAAACGTAAACCGGGCGCGGTGGCCGAATAGGTAGAGCACAGCACACGCGTGTGGAAGATCGGGAGTTCGGTTCCCGGTCGAGTCAAACCATTGACTTAAAAAGTTATACTTGTCACTTCCTAGCCTGGTGTTTGGCATTATTAGGATAGGGCAAGGGTTGGTTAGCTTGGTGTCAGGATAATGTGACTGAGTGGGATATCGGGTCATGGTGCCGGCGGCCTGATTTGCCATTGGGGCAGCATTATAAAATCGCCATGAGTGCGTACTGTCACAAGTCGGTACCCGTCCTGATATGACACTAGATGTTGTTAGGACGTAAAACAACAACAACAAAACGCAAAGCGGAAATTGTGACGTCCAGTAAATATTTGATTACCAACTGAGACATTTTTCTGAGATAAATATAATAAACTTTAGTTTAAAGTAACGTTAATATATAATGACTAACTTCAGCCATATTTGAAGTGCAAACATGCCAAATTAATGTCGGCATGCTTGTCAAACTTCTATTAAATTAAGTGTACAAGTATCTCAGTTTGATATGTAAAGTCAACCCTAAATAAATGCAGTGCTTTTGAAAATTTGATCCTTTCATCGGATTATGCAAATGTTTTCCAAAATTAGCAGAGAATCTGGTCAGCTACATATTTGAATATTATACATAGATCACAACCTCTAGAGCACAACCTACTATTGTGACGTCAATAGGCCCTCCAGCCCTACCACTACCCACCCCTCTTCCAATTAGCTACGGTTAATACATTAATTACCTATCTCCAGTGGCATAATCGGGGGAGTTATAGTTATAACATGAAAATGTATAACAGCAATGGAGGCCATTTATTCTCCAATTTGTCATCATCATTATCAAAATGCCCCAAGGATGAATCAATCACCAATCGCTGCATTACTCGGCCTGATAAACTGGCAGCGGTAAAGTACATATTGGGTGTTTATTTGAGGAAAGAAGAGTAATTAAAACTCATAATGCTATATAGTGGATTCTAAGCATGCTTGTTAATGGCAATAATAACAATATTAGTAAATAAATAATAAAAGATAACAATGATAGTGTCATGGGGGAGTGATGGAAATGGGAAATATTGTGTCTAGAGTAGGATTTGAACCACCACTTCTTGCCATTCCAGGTTAGCGTGCTAGCCACCACGCTACCTAGGCTTCCTGATGCAATCACCATATCCACGCCTACCAGATTATGTGGCTTCTTGCCATTTCAGGTTAGGGTGCTAGCCACCACTCTACCTAGGCTTCTTGATGCAATCACCATATCCACGCCAACCAGATTATGTGGTTCCTTGCCTGAGGTCAGTTCAGACTACTGTTCTCATCCTTCTGGAATTGTACGCCTTTTACATGGTTTATGATAATACAATTATATATGTATACATGCAATGCACGTACAATATACACACAGGGTCGGTTTAACAACAATTCAGTACATAGCTTGTACAGAATACTGGTCACAGCGCTAGTGTCATGTGGCTCCTGGACCAAGAGGTCAATGCAGTCTACAACACTAGTAATAGCAGTGATGACAATGAATGATACCAATGGTAACAAATAATAGCAATGGTAGTAAATATAGTACTGATAGCACTGATAGCACTGATAGTACTGATAGTACTGATAGTACTGATAGTACTGATAGTACTGATAGTACTGATATTATGATAAAAGTAATGGTCATGATAGTAATGGTAATGCTAGTAGTAGTAGTGGTGATAATTATAATGATAGGGATGATAATGATAGCAATGATACTAGATGATAATCATGACGATGATGATTATAATTATAATAAAAATGATAATAATAATAATAATACCACAGGACAACTGCTACCATATACATGCCCCAAAACAGCTCACGCAGGTGTGAGGCAGTTAGAGTGGGCCTAGAGGAAGATGGTTCTACAGCTAATTAAGTTTAGCTAAATCCAGCTTTGAACATGAAAGACGGGTAGGCACGGGCCTTAGTAGGTTATCATTGTATAAACCCACATGGCTTCAACGATTTGTCTAATTGTAAACGCGAGCCAGAAGGCAAATGTCCCAACCGGCGTGTCGGGCCAGTGCTCAGTGATGTGGGAGGGGAACGGCGGTTTGGTGGGTGGGGTTGGGTGGGGTGGGGTGGTGGTAGTGGGGAGAGGGTGAGGGATGTGGGACTGGGTGGGGAGTGGACGGGGGGGAGGGGAGGGGGAGAGGAGGGGGGAGGGGAGCGGGTAGGCGCCGGTTGGTGGTTTCAGGGGTTCCCGTGCTCAGAGGTGTCCCTCGCTTCTGCGCTGCTCTGCGCATGCGCGGATTTCGCATCAACTCGGGTCACCTGAGCCACTTATTGGCGCATGCGCACATCCTACAAACTCGGGTCGAATAATCGAATACGCTTCTCCGCGCGCGGGTGGACAATTTAAAAAAAAAAAATTTATGACCGATAAAAATACAGCAAAATAGGATTTAAAGTATTTTATGATGGCCCAGTTTACCTATATTTCCATTTAATTAATCTAAGTTATTCTTTTTTTGCACATGGCACGTGTATTTGTCGACTCCACTCGCCGTGTTCTATTTGAATTTCTGACGACTGGGATGACCCGAGTCGCCCGGGTAGTGTTAATCGATTACGGCCATCCTTATTAGATTCTGACGCATGCGCAGAAGCGAGGGACACCTCTGAGCACGGGAACCCGCTGAAACCACCACACCGGTAATTATTATTAGTATTATTTCTAAGTAGATGCCTGTATACGCCCCCATCACCCCTACACCACATCCCCATCCCCACCCGCACCCGCACCCACACCCACACCCACTCACACACACACACACTAAAGCCAATCACAGAGACGCTGGCTCCAATGCTGGACACTGGACACCTGGTAGAAGCGGGAATCAAAGCTAATGTTGCTAAACAGAATATCCATAAGCCCACCTGCCCACATTCAATTGACCTCTGGTATTGGCTAGGTCTGATAGACCCCCCCCCCCCCACCACCACCACCACACCCCACCCACCCACCACCACCCTACACGCCGGCCCCTATCACCCACCACCCCCCGCCTCCCTTCTCCCGACCTCTGCCTCCTCAACCTCCCATTCCCATTCAATCTCCCCTCCACCCCGCAGTCTACCTCCTCCTGTTTCCACCTCCTCGCATTCTGAACAAGGTTATTGAATTGCCCCCCCCCCTGCCTCCCCCCTTCCTCACGGCCGGGCTTCTGACGCCGCCCACGTGCCCTTTGTGTTCCAGCCTTTGGGTAACTGTCATTGTTCAATGTCGGCCGTCCCCCCACAACTCCACAATCCTCCCGGGATTGGCCATCGTCTTGTTTGTAAACGCCCGACCACCCACTACCGCCTCCCGCCTCCCGCCTCCCGCCTCGAGGGTTGTTCAACAGGCAATGCAGAACATACCAGAGGGCAATATGATTAGCTAGCGCGATCATGGGTAGATATTTGCCTTTTGGAAATCTTGTTGTCCTTTCCCAGAATCGTCTAGTTATTCCATTAAGAATAAGAGGGCAATTGAAATTTGTTTGTTCAGCCGAAAAAAAGATATGGAAAATCAATGGATAACAAAGGTAGCGGTGCCTATTCGTACGTACATGTATACACACATCCATACACTCAGGCACACATACAGACATACTTAAATACATGCACGTATACATATATGTACATGCGCACCTACCGACATACATACATGCATGCATACATGCAGTACACATACATACACACCTAATTCATACATAATTTATACATATAATGCATACATCCATCCATCCATCCATACATACATACATACATAGTATTAGTAACATACATACACACCTAATTCATACATATACACACACGAACACATATTAGCTATACAAATATTATTATTAACTGAATCCTTTTGATTTAGAGCATCAACAATTACTTAAGGGGTGCTCAAATGGGGAAAAAACAGAGAAATATTCCCCAGTTAAATTAAGATAATCTTTTATTGTGCCCGTCAAGACAATAAACCAAAGGCATATTAGGCAACGCAAATAGGCAACTACGATGGCAACTGCACCAAGTTCAGCCGCACCTGGCTGTACAGTGGTGACACCCAGTGTCTGGGAGGGGAACTAGTCCTGCTCATAACGAGGCGAGGCGGCCAGTGTCACGAAGTATAATCGCCCCCTCAAAATGTTCTTCCCAGAGAATCTATTTCAAAATAAAACTCCCCTCATTGAAAGAGAATCGCGTTGACCAACGGAATTCGGCTCGAAATAAAATAGAGGGAGGTGACGGAGATGGAGGGAGGTGAAGGAGAGGGAGGGATGTGAAGAAGAGGGAGAGAGGTGAAGGAGAGGGAGGGAGGTGAAGAAGAGGGAGAGAGGTGAAGGAGATGAAGGGAGGGGAAGGAAGGGAGGAGAGTGAAGGAAAAGGGAGGGAAGGTGAGTGAGAGGGAGGAGGTGAAGGAGAGGAGGGAGGTGAAGGAGAGGGAGGGAGGTGAAGAGAGGGAGGGAGGTGAGGAGAGGGAGAGAGCTGAAGGAGAGAAGGAAGGTGAAGGAGAGGAGGGGAGGTGAAGAAGGGAGGGAAGGGGGCAGAAAAGGGAGACAGGTGAAGGAGAGGAAGGGGGGTGGTGTAGGGGGGAGAGAAGGGAGGGAGATGAAGAGAGGTGGAGGGAGATAGAAGGAGAGGGGAGAGGGAAAGAGGGAAGGAAGGTGAAGGAGAGGAAGAGGATGAAGGAAGTGAGAGAGGTGGAAGAGAGGAGGGAGGTGAAGGAAGGGAGACAGTGAAGGAGAGGAGGGAGGTGAAGGAAGGGAGGGAGAAAGGAGGTGAGAGATGAAGGAGGAGGAGGGAGGTGAGAGGGAGGGAGGTGAAGGAGAAGAGAGAAGGTGAGGGAGGGGAGAGCTGAAGAAGAGGAGAGAGGTGAAGGAGAGGGAGGGGTGAAGGAGAGGGAGGGAGGAAGGAGAGAGAGGGAGGTGAAAGGAGATGGAGGGAGAAGGAATGGAGGGAGTAAAGAATGGGACAGGAAGGAAGGGAGAGAGGTGAAGGAGAGGGAGGGAGGTGAAGGAGAGGGAGGGAGGTGAAGGAGAGGGATGGAGGTCAAGAAGAGGGAGAGATGTGAAGGAGATGGAGGTGAAGGAGAGGGAGAGAGCTGAAGGAGAGGGAGATAGGTGAAGGAGATGGAGGGAGGTGAAGGAGCGGGGTGGAGGAGGGAAGGGAGGGAGGCAGGAGGGGGGTGGGGAGGAAGGGGAAGGGCGATAATATTTCGGGTAGACAATTTTGTGGGGGTGATTCTATTTCTTGACACCAGCATTCCTGGCCATCTCGCAAGTTAACCAACTAGCAGGGGACTACTAGAACTAGTAGTCCTAGTCAGTTTTAGCACACATATACACACCGTATATCACGGAGGGGGGTGTGGGTGAAAATAGGAAATGTTGCTCCTAGAGCAGGATTCGAACCCACACTTCTTGCTATTCCAAGGCTCGATATAGGGGGTGGTCGATATGTGGAGGTGGTCGGTTAGAGAGGTTTTACTGTATGTATATGGGGATTTAATGTAAGAGAACTAAGAGTTATAACATTTCAAATGGCATTGCAATAAAGGAGTAGCAATATTTGAATTAGCACAATTGGCAACTGAACTACGATGGCCATTTCCAGGTCTACCCACGTGACCCTTTATGCACCGATTCACATGACTGCACCCATCAACAAACGGTTCCGGTGGCAGCACCCTGAATTGGCGGGGCCATTTATCGAATTGAAAGCGCATCCTCAGTCTGTCCATTCATAATTAGCATATAGGACTCGCAGTCTCTCAGTATTACCGGACGCGGTGGCCTAATCGGTAGAGCGCAGGCTTTCCGTGATGAAGGTCGGGAGTTCAAAATGGCAGCCAAGTACGTCAAATCAATAAAATTGAGACTTCTCACTACCTAGCCTGGCACTCGGCAGCAATAGGATAAGACAAGGACTGGTTAGCTCAGTGTCATGATAATGTGACTGTGTGGGATATCAAGTCATGGTGCCAGTGGCCTGGTCTCCCAATTGGGCAACACTATAAAGTCTCCATGAGTGCACACTGTCACAAGTCGGTACCTGTCCTGATATTACCTTAGAATAACTTAGATGTTGCTAGGAAGTAAAACAACAAACAAACAACAAACTATCTGTCAGTATATATGTACTATTAGCAAAATAGAATCTAACTATGCACATGGAGCAAAATCAAGACATAAGAAAATCCCAATAACCAGAAAAAAAAGAAGAAAAATCACCTTCCTGACGGCTTTCTGCACAGGGCAAGGACTGGTATGCTCAGTGTCGGGATAATGTGACTGAGTGGGATATAAAGTCGCCATGAGTGCGCACTGTCACAAGTCGGTACCCTTCCTGATATTACCTTAGATGTTGCTAGGACGTAAAACAACAACAAACAAACAAACCTCACCTACTAACGGTTCCGGCAAGCACACTGAGTTGGCCAGGCGATTTATCAAATTGAAAGCGAATCCTCAGTCTCTGCATTCACTTTTTTTTTTCTTGAAAATTTATACTACCTATAATGGATAAGTCTGAATAGACTTGTTGTCACCATTAGACAGTTTGTCAATAGAAACCCTGAGCCTATTGTTTTACTGACCCAAGGGATGTTTAACCCCCACACCACATAGACATGGTATGAGAGCAACCGGCCTTTGATAACGCTGTCAGTTATACACAGAGGTAGAAATCCAAATTGGCAGAGGTGGGGGGGGGGGGGGTACAGAGAATCGAACCACCGACCTCGAAAAGAGTCAGACACTCTAACCACTCCGCCACAGAGAACACCACAATTAGCATAGAAATGTCAGTATTGTCAAAAGAGAACTTAGCTATGCATATAGAGTGAAAACAAGAAACTAGAAAAATCCAACAACAACATTTTTTTAAATCCCAATGAAGTATATGAGGTAAATTATGCACGAGGTAATTAATATATATATTTACAAAAAGGGGGGGGGGGTTCTAAATTACCACGTTGTCCAATGCATACACACATCTATTAAATAGCAATGCAATGTTTTATAAGGTCAAGGTTAGTTGGCTGTGACAGTTTGGATTCATCACTGCTGGGAACGTAAAGATAACATTAACCCTAGTTTATGACGCCATCCATAACTCATAAGCATCGCCATTAATGACATAGCACGCGCCATACCTCTTTGATAGCGGAGGCTGCCATCAGCGCCCAGCGCAATCCTAATTACTTTTATATCATACTCTATCTATTTTAGCGGCGGGCATTCCTTTATAGGGTTGCTGCCATTTCAAACTTCAAATGCTTTTTGGTTGGTTTTGTTTTTTTTTAATAGAAAAAAAGGAAACATTTGAGAGTCTCTCTGCGCAGAAATGATGCAGAAATACTCCTGCATTTACTAGGCATTTACTAGTTTGTTTGTTGTGGTTATATGTCCTAGCAACATCGAATGTTATTATCAGGATGGGCGTCGACTTGTGACGGTGCACAGTTATGGCGACTTTTATAGTGCCGTCCCTCTGGGAGACTGGGCAACCGACACCATGACCCAATATCACACACAGTAACTGATACTTGTGATACTGATACTGATGTGGAGCTAACCAGTCCATGATTTATCCTAATATTACTGAGGACCAGGCTCAGCTAGCGACAAGTATACATTTTAAAATCATTAGATGGACTCAGGCAGGGTTCGAACCCGGGGGTTGAATCCCACCAGCTACCAAAACGGGAGGCGGATTTTCATTTGGCCATCCCATCTCAGCCACCTATTATATAATGTACTCTCCCTTAATTTGAAGTAAGTCAGTGTTTTGTTCATTTGTTTTCAGATCTAGCAGTATTGCATAGGAGAATTTGAACTGCAATTAATGTTTAACCTAACATCTAACTTGGGGACATAGGATCAATAACTGATTTAATGTTCTTCTTCTTAATGTTCTTCTTCTTCTTCTTCTTCAAATGTGATGCCTTCATCAGAACATGCACCTTTAAGTTTAAAGCTGCATAGCCCGATGAAGCATCCAATTGTCAAAACCAAAACAATTATCTAGATTTGATTCTAGATATCTAACTTAGAAACTGATGCACTTATTAAGCATTGGTCGCCACATATAAGAGAATCCTGAACCAATTTAATTGAACCTGTTACTGCAGAAGCTTATGGTGCTTAAGGCATGCTTGCCGAAACTAATTTGACATATGTACACTTCAAATATCTCAAAAGATAACAATTTAAAATATAAGTTACTTCAAGTTCAAACTAAAGTAAGGTAGATCATAACACTCAATTCAATATAATTATCTGAGAAAAAATGACAAATTCAAAACCATCGGACTATGCAACTTTAATAGGTATGCATATCTGTCACAATCTGTTCTGTCCACTGACCGTCACTTTGCATCCATCACTTCCCCTCTTTCTCCTCATCACCACACGCTCCTCTTGTCTGCCGCCCCCTCCCCCTGTCCATGGCCTTGGTCCTACTAACACACGCTGGACACACACAACAGCTCAATACGCCACAGGGGGTGGGTATAATGACATTCAGGTAAACAAGTCCAGACAATCTGGCAGTAAGCATCGCACGACATCAAGAGTGTCACGCTCCCAGCCTCTTCTCATTCCTCTTCTCTACACCCGCCCTCTCGCCCCATCACGCCCGTCCTCTCCCCAGTCTCCATATCACAGACAATAGAGGGCCTAAACTTTCCTAAAGCTAAGATTCCTTATACGCGGTATGCAGTATGCGGCATGTGGTATGCGAATGGGAGGATTCCTTCTATGCGGTATGCGGCATGCGTCCGTCTCCCCACCAGCACCACTACCATATGTTTCCCCTCCGCACCCCTGTGTGTGACCATTCCGTAATGATCAGTCACCTCTCCTCGTCTAAAACTAATGGACACGTGCGACTGAGGTTTCTATTCGCATACCGCATGCTGCACCGATCGCTACAGGGACCGATCGAGTTGTCGCATTCGCATACCGCGTGTAAGGAATGTAGCCCATTGACTTCAAGGCGTTTCGATTTTTTGCCGCATTTGCATACCGTGTGTAAGGAATCTTAGCTTAACCCACTCACACATCCGCCTAGTTACTCCCGCAGATATGGGGACATAGATCAATAACTGATTGTGACACGGCTGGGGTGTGACACGGCTGCTATAAACAACCCTTTAGAAAAAGTGTCGGAAGACGGGGATAGCCATACAACTACATGACTTTGCAATTTAATATAATATAATGCTTGAATATGTATCTATCATAGCCTGCTACTTTTGGAGTAGCTGCCGACACGGTGTAAAGAAACCACCAATTAATCAATCAATCAATCAATCAATCAACACTTTTGGAATTAAGAAGTTAATGCACCATGTAAATTAATCAACTTAAAAAGTTGAATTCCCAGCATCGAGTGGCTCCCATCTTGTTTTTTTGTTGTTTCAATAACGTCCCAGTTCATGAACTCTGCGTAAATATAGATCAGCATTCCACCGCTTGTTTATAGTTGATTCATAATAGGGCAGTATTTGCTGTTTTTTTAACAGAATTATCGTTCACCACTACTGTGGCTGCGGGTGAATATTTGATTTGACGTTCACCCTACACTGACTCATGACATACTATATTATACAGTATACCATGCTATTTTTGTGTTGCCCTCTGCCTGCTTGCATGCTTTAAAAATATACTAGTAGTTGAGCTAGCCAGAAAAATAATAGAGAAACATAAAGAGGAATTATAGATATGCTGCGATATGCAGACTGTTAAATATATAAATAAGAATAAATAGAACTGGGTGTATTGTTCAACATGTGCGCATATATATATATATATATATATATATATATATATATATATATATATACATGGTAATATATATATATATATATATACACTCAAACCGGAAATAATGATTTAATTTGGTTAGCTTTTATTTGGTTACATCCGTTAAATAAAAAAACCCGGAAATTTCAATCACGGACAATTGGCCTTCCCCATTCCACTACTCCTTGCCCTATCCTAGTAATCCCAAACCTCACATTCAGTAGCGACAAGTGTGAATCTTTTAAAGTTGCATAGTCCAATGGTTTTGAGTTCCTGAAATTTTTCTGAGATAAGTATGTTAAATTGATCATTATAATCTACCTTACTTTTAATTGAAATGGCTACCATTTGATATATTTGAAATTCAAACACGGGAAAATAATTTTGGCAAGCACACCAACATTCTGATACTATAAGGCTTCTGCAGTAACAGGTTCTATTAAATCGACTCAGTATTCCCTTCTATAGCCGTGTTTACACGAGCGAGTTAAAACGCTTCATATAAAACCAGTTGTCTAGATCGATTTACATTTGGTGTGTAAACGCGACGCTATGTCGTTTTAGGGCTGAATCGATTCATATGAAACATTTCATGTATACTGGGTCGTGAGGTGGTTCATATGAATCCATACAGCTGGTTCCCGGACGGCGATAGTGTAAAATAGCAGTGCTCGCCGGCTACAGGCTCACCACTAAGGCTGCTGGTTCCCAGCGCCGACACACTTTCAAACTCGGTCCGTGTAAACGCGCCACTACATCGCTTCATATAAATCGATTTGTCTAAATCGGTTTAGAATTCCACCTGCAACAGCTACAGCTCAAACTTGCATAATACGATGGTCTTGAAAGTTTGCCACATTTTTTAGATTTTCTGGTCATTATAATCTACCATACTTCAGTTTGAAATAAACTTTTATATGAATCTTTTTGTTATTTGAAGTAAAATCATGCCAAATTAATTTAGTACCTTATTTTAGTTTGAAGTAGCTTTGATTTTGAATGGTTAATTTTGTGGATATTTGAAGTAAAATAAAGCCAGGTTAACTTTGGCATGCATGTAAAAATGAGTTCAGCAGTAATAGGTTATATTGACTTACTGTGCACTGATATGCAGCAAAAGATGTTTAGTATATTATTATGTAAGTTGGTGTTCTCTGTGGCGGAGTGGTTAGAGTGTCTGACTTTTTTCTAGGTCGGACTCCTAATCTGAAGGTCAGTGGTTCGATTCCCTGTGCCCCCATCTCTGCCAATTTGGATTTCCACTGCTGTGTATGACTTACAGCAGCATCAAAGGCCAGTTGCTCTCATACCATGTCTATGTGGTGTGGGAGGTTAAAAATCCCTTGGGTCAGTAAAAGTGTAGACTCGGGCTTTCTATCGACAAACTGTCTAATGGTGAAAACAAGTCTATTCAGACTTATCCATGATAGGCAGTATAAATCTTTGAGGATAGGTTGGATCAAATCTACTTAAGTATTTTCAATCAGAAAATTCGATGGTTTCATCGGATTAGGCAGCTTTAAGTCAGTTCACACATAACCATAAAATATGGCTTGTTTAAAATGGGGCAGAATACACCAGATTCGACTGGCTGGGCTAGCATTGAATGGGCTACCACAAGACTAGTTATTGTTGTTGCATTCATTGATTGAGCAAAGGAAACTTCATTGACTGACCATTGGTCTTCAGACAATTACTCCTATTTGTGCAAGGCATACGGCACAAATTCGTACTCGTAGTTGTTGCAGGGGGTGTTGCGATGTCCCCCTCTTCTGTAGCCAGACCTCAGACTCCGAGTGACCCCACGCTGAGACTCACCATTGTGCTTGGATACTTCCGGCTGAATTAAACAAGTGATGCAAGATGGCGATCGGATCCCATTATCGCTCAGATCGAAGTACTAATCACTCTCCATGCGCAGGCTCACATCAGGGTTTCAGGGTGTTAGTGGCTAAAGCGCTGATTGGCGAAGCCTACCACTTTGGTAGGTCGTGGAAATCAAACTTCGAACGCGAGCCGAGTCAAACCAATGACTTGACAAATTTATACTTGTCACTATGTAACCTGGTGTTCAGCATTACTAGGATAGGGCAAGGAGCAGTGGAATAAGGAAGACCAATTATTTGTGAATAGAATTTCTCCTGTTAAATCAGTTAATGCACACCAAAAAAAGCGCATCCACCCAATCATCACTCTTACTACTTCAGCTACTCCTGTCAGGTCTGGTCGGGGAGAAGGTGGATGTTGGGCTGCAGCCTTTAGTGGTTGCCAAACGCATGGTGTTGAGTGCGGAGTAGGGAGCTAGACTGTGTGCAGATAAAAGATTCACACTGTACGGGGTAGTATTACAAATAGGATCCGGTTTGTTTGTTTGTTGTTGTTTTACATCCTAGTAACATCAAATGACTTGAGACACTGCACACCTTTATAGTGCTGTTCCACTGGGAGCCCAGGCCACCGGCACCATGACCCGATTCCCAACCCAGTCACATTATCCTGGCACTCAGCTAACCAGTACTTGCCCTATCCGAGCAAGGCCAGGTGCCAGGCTAGGTAGCGAGAAGTATAAATTGTGTAAGTGATTGGTTATACTCGATAGCCTATGTGGCGGAAGCGGGTTTCTTCTAAAGAAATGTCAGAATGACCATATGTTTGATGTCAAATAACCGATTATAAAAATCAATGTTAAATAAAACAAGTTTTATCTTTTTTTACACAACCATCTAACTCCCGACCTGCCACACAGGAAGTCTGTGCTCTACTGATTCTGCCACCGCCCCTGGGCCCGTATGCAGGAGTCGGTGGTATTCGGTGGTAGCGAGCCAAAAGGGTGGTAGGAGGGAATTTCCTGGGTAGGGGCGAAAAATGGTATGCACTAGGCGGTGATAGGCCTAACACCAAAAGCTTAACCGGTGTTACCCTACCCCTGATAGATAGGAGGTATAGCGAATTCATTAGGCCCAAATCTATTCAATGCTGTCATATTTAACAGAATTACATACGCAATAAGTGAAATTTCATGAAATTAACCCTAAATTTGAACCAATATTAACGCTGCCGCCACAACGGCGGCGATATTAATATTAATATTTTCGAATTGACGAATGTAAAGTAAACAAATCGCCACCGCCGCATCGACGTCGCTTTCATCTGCAAGTATGGAAAGCGACATCGATGCGGCATGGGCGGTGGCAATTTATTAGGCCCAAATCTATTCAATGCTGTCATAGTTAACAGAATTAGATACGCAATAAGTGAAATTTCATGAAATTAACCCTAAATTCGAAGCAATATTAACGCTGCTGCTGCAATGGCGGCAATATTAATATTTATATTTTCGAATCGACGAACGTAAAGTAAACAAATCACCGCCACCGCATCGACGTCGCTTTCCATACTGGCGGCGGCGGTTGCTTGCATTCGTCGATTCGACAATATTAATATCGCCGCCAATGCGGCGGAATAACGGTTCGAATTTAGGGTTAAATTGATCAAATTTCACTTATTGCGTATGTAATTCTGTTAAATATGATAGCATTTAATAGATTTGAGCCTAATATATGGCTACAAATGCAGAGGGATTTCCCAAATCTATAAATAACTTCACGTGTAGCTATAATCAAAGTGTTACACGCTCCTGCATACCACTTGACACAGTTCCTGACGTCGGCGATAGCTACCCGGTAATAGGCTGTAACACCAAAAGCCGCTACCACTGACTCTGCATACAGGCCCTGGTGTTCATGATGGTGGCGGTGATACTGATAGTGTGTGTGTGGGCGGGGTGGGGTGGGGTGGGAGTTGCTATTACAAATAGGATCCTGCGTTACTGTTACATAGTGAATGGCGGGCTAATGGGACCAATCAGGCCTGATCAAGCATTGTTTGTCAGCCTTTGTATGTTCTGCCCAACTCCAACACGGTCCGATGGCTTCCCCAGCCCGCCATCTGGTGGCGGCCCCTCCGGGCATCGGATTCCTGAAGCACAGGTAGTCAGTCACTGAACCCCACAGACAATGCTTATTTAGGAACTTTCTCCCTTTTGGACAGTGGAATGTTAAAAGTTGCATACACTGCGTCGATGTTGGGTGGCGTTCGCGCTGCATTGGAATTGAATTGAATTTTATTTAAAGTCGCATAGTCCAATGGTTGAGATTCTGCTATTTATTTAGATTTTAACAACTCATTAAGTTGTTAAAATCTTAACATTATTGTCGTGGGGGTGATGAAAATGGGAAATATTGTGCCTAGAGCCGGACTCGAACACACAGCTCTTTTCATTCCGGGTAAGTGTGCTAACCATTACACCACCTAGGCTCCCTGATATCAACACACTACCCACGCCTACCTGTCTATGTGGCTCCTTGCCTGAGAGGTCAGGGCAGACCACTACACTCGTCCTCCTGGAATTGTAATGCTTACAATTACATACATACAGGCAATGCACTTACACATACATACACAGGGTAGGTTCAACAACTATATGTCGCATAGCTTGTACAGGATCATGGGCACGGCACCAGTGTTGTGGGGGTGATGAAAATGAGAAATATTGCGCCTAGAGCAGGACTCAAACCCACATCTCTTTGCATTCTGGGCCAGTGTGCTAACCATTACACCACCTAGGCTCCCGGATATCAACACACTACCCACACCTACCTGTCTAAGCGGCTCCTTGCCTGAGGTCAGTGCTGACCACTACACTACTATAAAGTAAGTTCGATCTTAAATGGTTAACTTTGGAGATATTTAAAGTGAAAGCATGTCACATTAATTTAGGCAAACACAAGCGTCTGCTTACTCCATATTCCATTATGTTGCTGTGTATTTGTAACAACCTGCTTTTAAGTTTTATGTTATGTATAACGCATTATACAAGTATATCTGCAAGTGGAACATGTATATAGAGTACATGTTCCACAATTTTTTAAGTCATTGCTTGGACTCGGCTGGCGTTCAAACCCACGACCTCATGCACAAGAAACCAGCCAGTGCCGTTACCGATTCAGCCATCGCTTCTGGTGTAACATGAATTATAGACGATCGGGACATTTCCATCCGGGAGTCTCAGTTCAAGTTGTTTTATTACCACACAATATAAAACAACAGAGCTGGCATATCACCAAAACACTTGACCTGGGTATTTTCCTTTCTGGCACTCCTTTCCTATCGAAGTGGGATAAATCTCCGCCTCCAGGAACTTCCGTCGTTTGCAACGTTGTGTGTTTTTATGTCCTAGCAACATTTGAGGTCATACCAGGATGGGCACTAGCTTATAACAATGGGCACTCATGGCAACTTCATAATGCTCCCGCACTGGGAGACTAGGCCACCAGCACCACCATTCAATCACATTATCCTGATACTGAGCTGACCACCCCTTGCTATATCCTAGTACTGTCGAGTACCAGGATAGGTAGTGACAAGTATCAATTTGGTAAGTCATTGGTTTGACTTGGTCTGGGATTCAGACTCCCGACCTTCCAAAAGGTGAAGGCTGCGCTCATACTCATTCGGCTACTGCGTCCGGCGACTGCGTCCGGTTAAGAACTTTCATGACAATGGCCTGGGAGTGTCACAACACAACACAGACACAAAACAAAACAACACAACGCAGCCAATCCTAGCCTCCATCTTCCGGAAACCGGAACGTGTGTCTTCAATAAACAACACACAAGACTACATACACATCTTCTCCTGCCATTAGGAGTCCCGACCGGAACCACTCAACCGTGTCGCCATGGTTACGCAGGGCCATCCCAGTATGATCACTAGGCGATTCCGCATTGATCTTCACACATCCGAATATTTACCCAAGCCCTGGGGAGAGTGTGTGGTGAGGGGAGATGGGGACGAGGGAGGGGAGAGGGGAAGGTGGGAAGTGGGATGGTGGAGAGGAGAGGGATCAGAGTACAGGGGAGACCAGAGGGGGGGGGGGTGTGAGGGGAGAGGGGAGAGGGGAGAGGGGAGATGGGAGGGGGAGGGGGGAGGGGGGAGGGAGGAGGGAGGAGTGTGGTCAACCGAAAGGACCTCAATTGAGAGTTTTCTCCTTTTTAAAATAGACATGGAAAAGTCACACACACGCATACACACACGCAGTAGGTTGAATGACAAGACTGTCTTAGATCCACACTCCGGTTTCTATAGCTACGGTACAGTGTGGGAGCCCTAAGGTAAACATATGTTGTCAGGTGAAAAGACTGTCGACGTGCAATGGTGACTTGACATCCTCCCATCGCGGGATGCAACAGGAATGTAGCCTACAGTTCATGCATTTTGTAATAGCTAGCTGATGTATTGCAATTGAAAGACATGCTTTTAGTCCATTATGAACCACATCAACATATGGTAGTGGTCTCGAATGTACTGACATCCGTCGTTAAAGTTGCATAGTCCAATGGTTTTGAATTTCTTTATTTTTTCTGAGATAAATATATTAGATCGATCACTGGTATCTACTTTACATTAGTTCAAAGTTACTTTTATTTTAAATGGTAAACCGTTGATTATATTTTGAGTACAAACATGGAAAATTAGTTTTGGCAAGCTTGCCAAAACTCTGACATCATAGACTTCTGCAGTAACAGGTTTTGTTAAATTCACTCAGTTTTGCCTTTTACGCAGAAACACATGCTTAATAAGTGCATCAGTATCCAAGGTAGATATGTAAAATCAAATCTAGATAATTGGTTTGGTTTTGAAAATTTGATATTTGATGAGACTATGCAGCTAGGTGGCGGCACACTAGCAGGAACAGTCCTACTGGTGGACTGTTCCACCCATGGCTAGTGTGCACCCCCTTCCCTCCATGGGAGATTACAAATGACCCGGCTGGGCAGTGACAGGTCAATTCTATTCTGACCTTGGTGAAATATACCAGGGGATGGCCCGGTGTTTGAAGCAACTTATAGGTGTTACTTTTTTTGGCCTCAGGCAGGGTGGACACCAGTCGTTAGGATACAGATCACAACATAAGCACATGCCTGTGTAATAGTCTGATTGATTTCAAATAGATCAAAGCGGAAGGCGTAAATCACCGCATTCCATCCATGGCGACTTAACCGTGCTGCCCAGAGACTACCGGCACCATGACCCAATATTCCACTCAATCATATTATCCTGATCCTGAGCTAACCAGTCGTTGCCCCTATCCTAGTAATGCTGACCACCTGGCTAGGAAGCGACACAAATCAATCTTCAAACCAACGATTTAAAAATATACAATTGTCGCTTCCTAGCCAGGCGATTGCCATTATCAGGATTGGGCAAGGACTGGTTGGCTCATTGTCAGTATAATGTGACTGAGTGGGATATCAGGGCATGGTGCTGGTGGCATGGTGTCCCAGTGGGGCAGCACTATGAAGTCGACATGAGTGTGCATTGTCACAAGTCGGTCCCCATCCTGATATGACCTTATATGTTGCCAGGACGCAAAACTCCAACAAATAACCACCCAACCAACCAAGCGGATGGCGGTAATTGTGTCGGGTGCATGACACTCCCATCGGTGAAGGGCAGCTACAAGGCAGATAGAAATCCGGACTGATGAGGGATGAGTCGATGACAGATACGGAGACTACGCTGCAAATTACACCAACTTCCCAATTAATTCGGCTCAATTTCCATTTTATCGTCATTCAGCGCAAGGTTCATGCCTGAAATAATGGCTCTCAGGTGAATTCTGAATGATAATGGCCAGTGCACACCTACCGTATACGACTTAAAACTGCCCGTTTCACGCATAAAACTGGGTTTTAGTCGTTAGGTGTGCGACCCCCTAGCACACTAGACGCATGCGATTGGCGCATAAAACTCAGTTTTAGGGCTTACGTCTCGAATCGCGGGACATTCGAAAAATGAATCGGGCCGTTCGAGAAACGCTAGGTGTGAGCGGTCAGTCGTATCGTATACGGTGTATGTGTGCTAGCCGTCGGGCTGTCGCGCTGTCGCGCTGTGGTTTTAACGATCAACCAATCACAGGCCCGGAAAAAGCTCATGTGACCTTGTCCGTACACAAAGGAAAAAAATGGCCGACTGGTCCGCCGAGGATGAGCTGGCAATGGTAGAAATGTGGAGAGAACGGCCGTGTTTATTTGACATTACATGTGCCGACTACTCCAATCGGGTGAAGAGGATGTCTGCGTTGGCAGAGATCACTAAAGAGGTGGGACAGTCAGGTAGGTCGGGTTTTGCGATACTATTCACTGTTATGTTTGTTGACATAGGCACGAGATGCGGTGTTGGCCGTAGAGATCCATACTACGCTAGCTACCTACAGGTTCTTTACATGCTGTTTCATCGGGGTAGTTAATCGGGACTTAATGGGGATACGTAATCGGGATGACTTCATCGGGATGACTTCATCGGGGGAGTTAATCGGGACTTAATCCGGATACGTAATCGTAATCGTAATCGGGATACTTTGTCCCAGAAATTAGGCGAGAACTGTGACTACCGGTAGAATGTTACCCGACAAGATGGCGGACGCAAAACGGCGTCTCCTTTAATTTGCAAGCGCATTAAACTAGATATTAGAAGATTTTGTATTACTTTCACTAGCTCACAGTTGCCGCGTTAACACTCCCACCTATGTTGATAATTCTGTTCGATCGAGATCTACTATATATCATACGCTGTGCTTTGATCGTTTATAACAGCCTCCGCAATCCAGAAGAGGATGACTAACCTCCGAACGCAGTTCACGAGAATGCGCAAACTCCCTGCGTCTGGATCAGAGGGGAAGCGGCTCACGACACGCCAGAGCTGGATTCAGTCGTCTCTGTCGTTCCTGACTCCCCATGTCCAGAAACGGCAGAGTGTCAGTAACAACCCACTCCCCGGCACAAGCTCCAGCCAAGACAATGACGAGGTAAGCTTACCTAAAAATACAACATTAACAATTCGTAAAAATTCGTAATAGAAATAACCAGCTTTATTAGTATTGAGTTGCCCTAAATCATGGCCGTCTGCCACGGCACCGAACCGGTCTGGGAATTTACGTAGTCGACCAGGTAGTCGCGTTGCGTCTTCGCCCGCTGCGTTGAATTTGTCCCTGAAGGTAGTGTGGCCTGGCTGAGGACTCTGTCGCCTCTCCAACTGCCGGGAGTGACGTCGTGGGTTGTCGGGTCCTCAGAGTCCACATTAGCAGTACTGCCTACCTTTTCCCTCAGGTAGTTGTGTAGCGCACAGCTCGCCATCACAAGGCTTTCTACTTTCTCAGGGGCAAGGGCGATGTTTGTCAGGAAAACCCGGAACCTATTAGCCAAGATGCCGAAGGCATTCTCCACTACGCGTCGGGCGCGCGACAGTCGGTAGTTGAACACCCTCCGATCCACCCTCAAGTCTCTGTGGCTGAAGGGTTTCAAGATATATTCCTTGAGGGGAAAGGCATCGTCGGCTACGATGAAGTGCGCGAGCGGCCGATCGTCTCCGGGAGCAGGTGTAGGGGGTGGGAACGATTCCGCGTGATTTGCCAGTTGTTGCTGTAGGGTGCAACCGTTGAAAACCCCCCCGTCACTCACACGTCCATTACACCCCACGTCAACGTACAGGAACCTGTAGTCCGCATCAACCAAAGCCATGAGAACAATACTGAATGTGTTCTTATAATTATAGAAAGTGGAGCCTGAGCCTGGAGGTGGCTTGATGTGTATGTGTTTTCCGTCCAACGCTCCCAAGCAGTTGGGGAAGTTCCAGCGTGTTTGGAATACATCGGCTACCTTCCTCCACTGCTCCGGAGTTGACGGGGTCTGCAAAACACAAAACATATACACAATAAGATCCACAGTATTTGTTGTAACATTATAAATTGTTACTCTTGCCAAACGAATAATTTTCTTCTTTTTTACGGCCACGCAGGCGGTCGTGGACGATGCGACGGACCACGGCGCGGGGATGGAATCACAGAGTGTAATCGCAGACGACGAGGACGAAGGGAAGTGGAACATGCCGACCACCCCAACGACCACCCCAAAGACCAGCCACGAACCGGTGGTAGGCAAAAACAAAAGAAAGCGAGGGGAAATGGAAACGCGAGAGAACAACTTGATGGAGCTCGTTCTGCACAACTTACAGGAAAATACCGGAGAGCGGGACGATGCCATCTCGGTCTTCACTATGCATATCGGAATGAAGTTGCGGAAAATGACTGACCCTCGCATCTTAATGATTGTCCAAAATGATATCGAACAAGCGTGCTTCCGAGGCACCATGAAAATGTTGGAGTTGACGAGTAAAACTCAACAGGAAGACATTGCGCAATCCACCGGCACAGCGACAGACGCCCCTAGGGCCAGTTCATCCTTTTCGTATATGAAATTGTTGGGTACTGAGGACTACAGCGATTGTCCTCCTTAATGGTATCGAAAAAGAATTTACACTGAGACTGGGTATTTTCCGTTGTAGTCGCTTCTACCAGTTTTAAGTTGTTAGTCACAGTGAAATTGACGGATATCAGTTGTAGTCGCTTCTACTAGTTTAAGTTGTTAGTCACAGTGAAATTGACGGATATAAGTTGTAAGTTGAACCTGATACCTGGCGGGTTTGGACATTAGCAACATTTTACAGAAAATGATTGGCAGTTGGATACACAGGACACTGTTTTAAGATGTTAGTCACAGTGAAATTGACGGATATAAGTTTTATCAAATTGTTGTAGAAGACGCAAGACATAAGAGATTTTCTTTTTACTTTACTTATATAATTTGCAGTCACTTCTAATTGTTCCACGATTGCAGTGAATGGAAATTAGTAAATTTAAGTTTTAAGTTGTGAATGGCATTGAATATAACTAAGTTTAAAGTTTCTTTTTACTTTACTTATATAATTTGTAGTCACTTCTATTTGTTCCATGATTCAATTGCAGTGAAGGGAAATTAGTAAATTTATGTTGTAAGTTGTGAATCGCATTGAATATAACATTGCAAATGATCATTGTTACACAATTTCGTGTGTAACCCAATAAAAAAACTCATCACAAACACAGTTACCTTGAAGTATTCCTCCTTCAGCGCCTCGTAGATCGCGTCGCAGGTTTCGGGGACGATCTTGCCGATGGTGGTGGCGCCAACACGGAACTGGTAGCTAATGCTCTTGAACGATTCCCCTAGAAACACGCAAAAGATTTTGGTAACGTCACCACGCCTCGTAGGACAAATTTTGGAGCGATTCATCTATATGGCTATGCTATGCTATGCTATGCACATACCGGCTATGTCAGACAATAATAAACCAAATTAACAAATGCTAACCTGTGGCCAGGAATCGTAGCGTGATGGCGAGCCTCTCCGCAGCTGAGATGGACGCCCTGAACCGAGTATTCTGCCGCGCGATCCGACTTTCGACGAGGGCGAGCAGCTCGTCAAACTGTTGCGTCGGCATGCATGTGTAGTTGGCAAACACTTTCGGTTCTGACTTACGTAGGCCTGCCACCAGCGTGTGGAAAGCGCCATGTTGCAAACGCTGCGCGATGTGTGGACGGACCCACAATTGCCGAGCAACCCTACCACGTCGGACTTGACGAATGGCAAGTACTGCTAGTGCAACTGCTATATTTCTTTTCTGTTGTTTTGAACAGGGCGCCATCTTGCATGTCTGCTAACCAACCGCTACCGATAGTTGGCGCCACTGACACCAGTCGGCCACAGACGTGGCGCCGTCTTGCGTTGAGGCTCTCAAATTGTTCAAGAACCGGTAGGAGGCGCTGATGCTAATGTAGTTTGTGATAAAGACACCAGGTGCGTGCATCGCAGTCGCGAATCGTGACGGTAGATGTGCGCGGCCCAGTCGCTAGATGGGTACACCCTGTCGTCAGTTTTTAGTCGCGAAACGGGTCGTGACGAGTCGCGTCCGGCAGTCAGTTTTAGTGCGCGAATCGTATACGGTAGGTGTGCACCGGCCATAAGGTCTGGTCCCAGGCCGGGTACCTGAGGTTGGGCAGGAGGGCGGGTGAGTGGGTGAGTGGGTGGGAGACGCGCCTTATCAATGCTATCCGTATACCGGATGGCCGAGTGGAATCACCAGATAAGGATTCCCCGGGATTACCAAATGACTCCCCCCCCCCCTCCCACCCCACGACCTTTCATCGCACCCCACATGTCCCTCATTTAAATATTGCAAACAAAGGGAACATTATGTCTAGGCCGGTATTCGAACCTACACTTCTGCCATTCCTGATCTAGCTATTGAGACTATTTAGGTTTCCTGAAGCAATCACCCTATCCACGCCTACCTGTCTATGTGGTTCCTTACCTGTAAGGTCAGTGAAAACTACTGAAATTAAATTAGAAGGGTAAATTCTCTGGTGTTCTCTGTGGTGGAGTGGTTAGAGTGTCTGACTTTTTTCTAGGTCGGACTCCTAATCTGAAGGTCAGTGGTTCGATTCCCTGTGCCCCCACCTCTGCCAATTTGGATTTCCACCGCTGTATATAACTTACAGCGTCATCAAAGGCCAGTTGCTCTCATACCATGTCTATATGGTGTGGGAGGTAAACAATCCCTTGGGTCGGTAATAGTGTAGGCTCGGGCTTTCTATCAACAAACTGTCTAATGGTGAAAACAAGCCTATTCAGGCTTATTCATGATAGGGAACAAAAAATAAATTAAAAAAAAATATCGACAAAAAGAGGAAACTCAACGAGTTGGGTTGACTTAGCCCTTCATTGAGCACATACTTGCAAAGTCATTTACCCATTCTTTAAATGTCCCCAAGTATTTATATGGTGTGATTTAAACATGGCCGGATGTACATTAAAATCTTAAACATACCTCAAGTACTTTAATTTGTGCTTTACATCAATAAAGATGTCTAAATACCAAACTATTACTACACCTGATTTACACTGCGAAGGATTTACCAGGTTGTTTCTAGCCTGGTACCTTGACCTTTGTTTCCACACAGGTCACCACTGTAGTCGCTTTAGCATCCACGATGGGAACTGGAACTCGACTAGCTTTTTTCCGGAAGTTCTGCTATGCTCGCTTGGTGGATCTAACAAGTGCAGCTCGCTGGTTTGGTTTTCCTCATTTGTGTGCTTATTATGCTAATTATGCTTATGAGTCTAGTAGAAAACCAACCACTAGTAGTAGTAATCCCACAATGCACCGGGGGCGGCTGGCACATGACGTCATCGACTTGATGACGTGTGGTGGTGCGAGCGGTGCAGTGCAGGAGAGTTCAATTATTGAAGCTTGCGACCAAGTGGCGTGCATGCTGCAATTGCTGAATAAATGATAATAAATGCGTAATTACAAATCGACGCGACATAATGACAGAAGGTACGCTATGACATAGCCCGCTTGTTGCCATGACGACGCTCCCGCAGGGTAACTACGGCCGCCGAGGCAAGAATCCTGCTTTGTATGGTTGTTGGGGGATGGGTAGGGGTGGGGGCTTTACGTACTAACACCATCAAAGGTTATATTAGGATGGGTTTTGGGTTGTGACAGGACGCACTCACGGCTGCCCCAGTCCCAGTGGGAGATTTGTTTGTTTGTTGTTGTTTTACGTCCTAGCAACATCTAAGGTCATATCAGGACGGGTACCGACTTGTGACAGTGCACACTCATGGCGACTTTATAGTGCTGTCTCACTGGGAAACCAGGCTGCCGGCACCATGACCTGGTATCACACTCAGTCACATTATCCGGACACTGAGGACACCAGTCCTTGCCCTGTCCTAATAATGCAGAGTACCTGGCTAGGAAGTGACAATCACCAATTTTCAAGTCATTGGTTTGACTCGACCAAGGTTCGAACCCACGATCCCTCGATCTACCAGAACGGGAGACGGACGCAGTGGGAGACGTGGCCGCCAACACCATGATCCGATATCCCACTCAGTCACATGATCCGGTACCTGTGTGTGCGTGTGTGTGTGTGAAAAAAACAGGCAACTTGTGAATATGTCTAATATGCCACTTCTGAAATATCAACGGTGACACTCCCACCCAACTGCTGAATAGTTCCCTCGTCATGTTACCAGGGAGGATTATTAGTGATTAGTATTACAGTCACTGATTAACTGGTCTTCCTCGTTCAACCGCTCTTCGAACGCCCGGATAGCTAGGGCAACAGGTCAGATTTGAGTTTTTTGAGAGGGCGGGGGAGGGGCAACACAATTTCTTCTGAGATTCTGTCATCAGTCCCAGGCGTTTTCAATACCTTTCTTTCAGTTTTAAAATGCTAGCAAAGTAGCAACAAGTGACGCTCGTACTCAGAATTTTCTCTTATGGTTCCAAACAGCGAAACTGGTTAGCTGTTGCTGTACCAGTCTCCCATGATTATAAGCTATTCACAACCAAAGCTATTTCTCATATTGTCTACATCGATTTTTTTTCACCCCATATCTCCTGGTAATCGAAAATCTTAAATGCCATTTTCTTGGCCCTTACCGTGGAAAAACACTGAAATGCCGCCACCACCCCGCCGCTGGGTTCAATTGGTGGGGCGGCGGAGGGGCGTGTGTCTCGATGGAGGTTTGTCAAGATGGGTACCGACTTTTGACTGTGCACTCATGACAACTTTATAGTGCTGCCCCATGGAGACACCATGCCACCAGGACCATTACCTGATATCCCATTCAGTCACATTTTCCTGACATTGAGCTAATCCGTCCTAGTAATGTCGAGCGCCAGGCTAGGAAGCGACAATTTTATAAGTCATTGGTTTGATTCGATCGGGAATCGAACCCCCGACCTTCCCCGCACGGGAGGCCTGCGCGGAGAGGAACCAGCAGGTAGCCGTGAATAAATGAGACCTGTGGGTGTGATAAATGGGTAGGTGTGGGTGTGGGTGTGAACAGAGGACATACCCCATCATAACATGCACACCTCACGGCACAAACGGTGTCGGGTACAAATCTCTCCTCACCCATGAGGTTAGACCCCATCTGTCAGGATACACCCCCTCCCCCACCTCCCACCCTAGAGTCCGCCTGTCATAAGGGCAATAAGAGGGCACCTGTCCCATTGTCAACCCTCACCCACACCCCAACCCCACTGCACCCCGCCCACCCATCCACCAGTATCACCCAGTAGCCCCGTGTCGTCAGATGACAGTACCTCAGGCAGACATACAGACACCCCCCACTCACCCCCCACCACTCAACCACCCACCCACATATCCAACCAATAGGTCTCTTCCGAGTTACTGACCGGATGCACTGGCCGAGACTGATCTGCCTGCTTAGTATCAGGATAATGTGACTGAGTGGGATATTGGGTCATGGTGCCGACGGCCTGGTTTCCCAGTGGAGCAGTGCTATGAAGTTTGCCATGAGTGTGCACTGGCACAAGTCAGTACCGGTCCTTAGATGTTGAAATTACGTAAAGATGTCCTGTTTGCCACTGCCTGCAACGGCAAGTTATCTCCATTGTATTAATGTCTCCTGACATGTATGATCAGCAAATCAAGTATATAGTCTAAAGGTAAATGGCTATTTTCCATTCTACATGTACAAATAAGATCTCATAATATATCTCATCATATGTGCCACAGTTTTTATTCTGTTATTATTAAGGCTGGGACAGTGGAAGACCAGCGCCTCGGTGCTGACTTTTTGTTGTTATTCAACTGGAATTAAAATTTGGAACCAAAATAAAAAGATATCTGGCCACTGTTGCCGACACAACATTAAGCCATCACCAATCAATCAACCAACCAATCAATCAAAGGGCCTGATTTGAGCTGGCTGGACACCAACTTTGCCAACTTTGCCATCTCAGAAGCGACATCTTCCAACCTCCCAGAACACCTAGTGTTTATGCAAATCGCACCCTTTACAACAACGTTATGGACACATTTGGGATGGGGGAGAATTGCAACCCCCATCGTGCTCTGTGTTTAGCAGGGGGGGGCTCTTCGGTCTGTGTGAAATTATCGGCCAGGGGGAGGGGCCTACCCTCACGGCGCCCCAACCCGACCACCACCAGGCAGGGCCACGCCCCCTTTTGTTGGGTGGCGTCTGCTTTATTACCGTGTTTATCTATAGCCATCGGGGAAAGTAGGCGCACAGGGGCGAGGGTGGAAGGGGCTGGATGGGTGTGGGTGTGGGTGTGGGTGTGGGTGATGGGTATGTGGAGTGGATGTGGGGAGTGGTTATGTGGAATGGGTATGTGGAATGGGTATGTGGAGTGGGTGTTTGGAGTGGGTGTGTGGAGTGGGTGTGTGGAGTGGGTATGTGGAATGGGTGTTTGGAGTGGGTGTTTGGAGTGGGTGTGTGGAGTGGGTGTGTGGAGTGGGTATGTGGAGTGGGTGTGTGGAGTGGGTATGTGGAATGGGTATGTGGAGTGGGTATGTGGAGTGGGTATGTGGAATGGGTGTGTGGAGTGGGTATGTACAATGAGTGGGTGGAGCGGGTATGTGGAATTAGAATGGTGTGTGCAATGGGTATGTGGAGTGTGGGTGTATGGAGTGTAGGTGTGGAATGTGGTTGTGTGGACTGTGGGCATAGGGGGGAATGTGGATGTGTGGAATGTAGGTGGAGTGTGGGTGTGGTGGTGGAGTGTGGGTGTGGTGCCGGAGTGTAGCTGTGTGCAGTGTAGGTGTAGAGGTGGAGTGTGAGTGTGATGGTGGAGTGTAGCTGTGTGCAGTGTGTGCAGTGTAGGTGTGTGCAGTGTATGGGTGGAGTGTGAGTGTGTGCAGTACGGGTGTGTAGGGTGTATGGGATGTAAAGATGTGGATGGGGTATGTGGTATGTGAGTATGTTGGATATGGGTGTGTGGGTGTCTTATCACTGTGTCCAGTGGGTGTGTTTTATGTGGGTGGGTGGCGTGTGTGTAATGTGAAGGGGTGTGTGTGTGTGGCGTGTAGGATGTGTGGTACATGAGGGTGAGGAGTGGATGGGTATGGAGTGTGTGTGTGGGGGGGGGGGTTGCAATGTTTGAGGAGGTCACGTGGAGTGTCAGGTCTGTGTGAGTGTGTGACGTATTGGGTGTAGAGTGGAGTATGAAGTGGGTGCGGAGTCAGTGGGAGCCCTTGTGTGTGAGTGAGTGAGTGAGTGTATGTGAGTGTATGTGAGTGTATGTGAGTGTATGTGAGTGTATGTGAGTGTGAGTGTGAGTGTGAGTGTGTGTGTGTGTGTGTGTGTGTAGGGGTATCTCCCCGAGTTTTCCGATTCGCCCTCAGGCCTCAACAGCACTTTCCATCCGTCCGCATCCAGGCATCATCATCCTCCTGAAATTCATTTTTGGAGCGGAACAAAAATCCATCTAGAAATTTGCTTTAATGAGGAATTGTAATTTTTAGAGAGGGCCTTCTAATTTTGACGGTAATTTGTATAATGCGCGTGGCGGGGTTTATTTCCGAGCGGGCTCGGATGAAAACTCTAATCCCAATAAGAACTTAAAATTGAGAAATCTGGCTTTAATTTGCAGGATACTAAGAAGTTTAATTCCTTGCAGCGATTCACTACATCGCTCCATGTTTGCCTCCGGCTCGCCGGTACTTGAGGTACCGGTTTTCTGGGTGTTTTTTTGTAGAAAAGCAAATATGGGGGTATTAATACTATTATTATTTCACTCAAAATTGTATTATTTACGCTCCAACTTCTAATAATGTTTCACAATCCGATGAAAACGTAATTTTCAAAACCAAAACATTTACATACATTTGATCCTACATAGCTAATTTAGATACCGGTCATGCAACCTTTAGAGTTACGTAATTCGATGGTTTCTGCCATATTTTGAGATGGACATTTATTGGGCTGATTATAATAATCTAATTAACTTCAGTTTAAAGTAAGTTGTATTAGGTGAAAATCCGCTAATTTAATTTTGGCATACATGTACAAATTAGGACCACATATGGTTCAGCAGTAACAGGTTCCATTACAATTTACATATGAACATTCCCTTCTATAGAGTAACAAATGCTTAATGAGTGCACCGATATCTAATAATTGGCGCACCAGTATGCAAATTAGTGCATCAGTATCTAATAATAGTACACCAACATCTAATAATAGCACACCGGTATCTAATAATTAGTGACCCAGTATCTAATAATTAGCACCTAACAATAGCACACCAATATCTAATAATTAGTGTCCCAGTATCCAATAATTAGTGTACAAGCACCTAACAATAGTACACCAACATCTAATAATAGCACACCGGTATCTAATAATTAGTGACCCAGTATCTAATAATTAGCACCTAACAATAGCACACCAGTATCTAATAATTAGTGACCCAGTATCTAATAATTAGTGTACGTACACCAATATCTAATAATTAGTGTCCCAGTATCTAATAATTAGTGTAAGAGCACCTAACAATAGTACACCAGTATCTAATAATTAGTGCCCCAGTATCTAATAATTAGTGTACGAGCACCTAACAATAGTACACCAATATCTAATAATTAGTGTCCCAGTATCTAATAATTAGTGTATGAGCACCTAACAATAGTACACCAATTAGTGACTCAGTATCTAATAATTAGTGTACGAGCACCTAACAATAGTACACCAATATCTAATAATTAGTGTCCCAGTATCTAAGTCGGATAGGTGGAATACAATCTAGATTAATAGGAGTGTTTTGCTCTCGAAATTGCCATGTTTTCATCGGACTATGCATCTTCACTATTTCACGAGACAGAATACAGAGATTAAACCTCCCCCCCCCCCCCGTTGTCTTTGTGTTATTAGCTCATGCCTTATCCATGGCTTATCATGGATACCCTCAGCAGAGGTGGCTGTCATCACACACACACAACCCATCACCATGGAAACGCAGTCACATGAAGCCCACACACATCTCGTTGACACATCTTGAGATAATGGGGGGAGGTTGGGGTTGGGTTATGAGGAGAGGGTGGAGGTGGGGGTGGGGGTGGGGGACTTTGAGTCACATCCAGAGGAGAAGAGGCGAGAGAGAAGGCGAGGGTGGGAGGTAAGGGGGGAGGGGGTAGAGAGATATGGGAGCAGCTCCCCGAGAAGAACCTGTCAGAGCCACCTGACCAACCGCGAGTAAGATCACAGTGGCCCTGAGCATCCCGAGCCCTGCTTTCAAGCCCCGCACATCACAGGAGGGGTTATCATTAAATGGCCTTTGTGTCGCCCGCCGCCGAGTGAGGAGTGCCAGTGGGCTGACGGCTTTTTGAGAGGGCTTCATTAAGTTGCTGGCCAGGATGAGGTCATTTGGAAAACAAAGGGACGAGTGGTGGTTGTGGTGGTGGAGTGATGGTGTGAGGGGGGAGGAACGGGAGGTGTCCCGGAAGAGCCGGGGTAAAGTAGCATCAACCAAATGGGTGACCCCATTAGGGCCTGCCTGTCTTTATCGCAGTCATAATATTCAAAATAGGAGGAGGAGGAGGTCATGTGTGGTCCAATAAAGGGCCTCTGGGAGGGCTACTAGGGGCTAGGGGAGGCCCTTACCCTGCCCAAATGCCCTCAGCTACCCTCCCCCCCCTCCAATAGCGGCAAAGCCCATGGGACCATTTTACTAAATGACCCCCCCCCCCACACACACACCCGTCTCCACCCGCCCCACCGGACCTCAGTCAAGCTGTTGTAGTTCGGGAGTGCGCAGGAAGGGACATGGTGGCAGATCCTGGTCCTGGTCTTTTCTTTCGGAAATATTTTTTTAATATTAAGATTTAGGGTCTTCACCAGTGGAAGTTGATATTTAGTAGGGTCTTTTTGATATTTAATTATTTAGTTTATTATTATTATTAGGGGGGTTATATCCTAGCAACATGTAAGGTCATATCAGGATGGGTCCCAACTTGTGACAGTAAGTACACACTCATGGCTACTCTTATAGTGTTGCCCCACTGGGAGACCAGGCTGTCATCAACATAATGTGATATCACACTCAGTCACAGTATCCTGATTCTAAGCAAACCAGTCCTTGTCCTATCCTATTAATGCTGAGCGCCAGGCTAGGAAGTATCAATTCGAAAGTCATTGGATTGACTCGACCAGGAACCGAACTCCCGATCTCCCGCATACGAGGCACGCGTTCCACCGATTCTGTCACCGAGGCCTGGGAATCGGGGTTGGAACCCATGATCTCCCGCATGGGAAACTAATCAGCCGCCATGTCAAATATTTCTAGACATCTCCAGAACAGATCCATACTCATAGACAGTCATGACCCATATTTCTTTGAATCCCTCTAAATTACTGTTGTCAACAACAATATTTCCAGAAATCTACGACATCTTTGGAACACATGACATCAACTAATTCCTGGCTATTTCTTGAAAGCACACAGGTCAACTTGGTTCATTAGCACAAGTCGACTATTTTGATTTTATATAAATGAGTCAGCCTCACGAAAATGGGCCAATTGGAGGAAGTTGTCGGCGTCGATCATTGGATGTTGGCGTCGATCATTGGATGTCGGCGTCGATCGGTATAATTATAGCTTAGCATTGACAGGTATTGAAAAGTCCTTAAATTGATCCTGAATGTAAAGGTCGAGAAAATACAATAACCTCATTTGTTTCTAGGATAATTTAATATAAAACAAAGAAATGCACTACACTTTAAGAATTGCGACGCTGACATCTGGTAAAGTTGTCGGCGTCGATCATTGGATGTCGGCGTCGATCGGTATAATTATAGTTTAGCATTGACAGAGGTGTTGGAAAGTCTTTAAATTTATCCTGAATGTAAAGGTCGAGAAAATACAACAACCTTATTTGTTTCTAGGATAATTTAATATGAAACAAAGAAATGCACTACACTTTTAAGAATTGCGACGCCGACATCTTCAATTGACCACCGATTGGACGATTTTCGTGAGGCTGACTCATATATATAAGGGAAATGGAAAGAAAAAGGAGCTGTCCATGGCTAAACGAGTGGTGGGGTGTGTCCGATATCTAGGTGGCGTGGCATCTTCTGCAAGGAATTCCATACAACTAGTTGCGCAGAACACAAATGCCTTACATCGTCCGCGAATCGCTGATTACTGGGGCCCATTAAACGCCCCTCTGGGTGGGTTGATGGGTACTCCTTTTCCCCCGCGCGGTGCACCCTGGGCCGGGCACCTCCCTCAAACCCCCTGGCAATGATTGCCGGTCAGGGAGAGGGGGGGGGGGGGGAGGGGGATCCTCACATTGATGTCACCGGAAGAGATGCTATCACCCCTACACCCTCACCCAGCCCCACTGATGTCGCCTATGCACATATTAAGTACGCCCATAATAAATACATTAGGTTGATCATTATAATCTACTTTACTTTTAGTCTATCTTAAATTTCAAACTTTTTAGATATTTGTAGTTGAAAACATGCTAAATTAAAGTTGTCAAGAACGTCAACATTCTGACACCATAGACTTCAGCAGTGATACGTTCTAGTATGTGTTTGTTGTTTTACGTCCTAGCAACAGCTAAGGTCATATCCGGACGGGTACCGACTTGTGACAGTGCGCACTCATGGCGAATTTATAGTGCTGTCCCACTGGGAAACCAGGCCACCGGCACCATGTCCCGATATCCCACTCAGTCACATTATCCTGACACTGAGCTAACCAGTCCTTGTCTTATCCTAATAATGCCGAGCGCCATGCAAGAAAGCAACAAGTATCAATTTTTAAGTCATTGGTTTGACTCGACCAGGGCTCGAACCCACAACCCCACGATCTACCAGCATGACGTTCTGGTATCCTTAGTATCTCCTTCTGAGTTCTGTTCAGCAACAAATGCTTAATAATAATAAGTGCAAAAAGTATCTAAGTATGCATGATCAAATATATCTAAGTGGTTTGGTTTTGGAAATGTCAGTGGAGTCCATATAAAGTTGCTGAGTCTGATTATTTCGCATTTTTGCCATTTTTCTGGGATAAATACATTATATTAATGATCATTACGATCGTTATGAGTTGGAAGGAACTTTTATTATGAATGGCTAAATTCTGGATATATTTAAAGTCGAAAGATTCCTAACTTAATTATCTTACTCAGTCACATTATCCTGATATTGATCAAACCAGTCCTTGCCCTAAATGGCGAGCGCCAGGTTAGTTAACAACAAGTATAAATTGTGTCGGTCGTTTGGCTCGACTCCGCCGGAGTTCAAACGCACGACCTCTCGTATTGGAAGCCAGCCAGCCAGCCAGCCAACCAGTCAGCCAGCCAGCCAGCTAGATAAAGGATTCACCCAGTACTCGCAGTACATGGCTGAATACCAGCCCTATATAAAAGCAGGGAAATGAAATGAGAGCCTAATTTCACAATCTAAGAAGCAACATTTATTCTTTGTATATGTCTTCATATTTCCCCGCTACCTTTGAGTTGAAACATATAATAAAATATCTAGTTAAATAAGATATAAAAGTGAAATCGATGGCGTTCTATGGCTGCCATCTTGTCTTTTTGCATTCTCTCCTATTTCACCAACTCTGTGCCTATATAAGTATCCATTTGATACTGGAGGCAGACATTCTACTTCCTGTTCTATACTAAAGCTATTTTCGCCAGTATTTACACTACGTTGTCATTCACCCGTGTACTGCGAGTACCGGGTGAATCCGTTATCTACCAGCCAGCCATAGCTTGCAATTCCAGGCTGAGGAATGTAGTAGTCTGCAGTGACCTCAAGTAAGGTGCCACATATACAGGTATACATAGGGTGATTGCATCAGAGAGCACAACTATAATATATTACATATATATATATATATATATATATATATATATATATATACAAGGATCAAATATATATACATAATTATATATATACATAATTATATACACAAATATAATAACATAGATGTATATTTATATATACAGTATAACCCCGGTAAACCAAACTTGAAGGGACCCTAGAAATTTGTTTGGATTAACCGATCATTGGTTTAACCAAGCTTTGACTTTGACTTGGCTTTGGCAAAAATGGGGGTGATTATGAATGTACAATGTATGTTGACACTATGATTATTATTTTTTATGTATATACAGTTTAACCCCATTAAACCAACCTCGGGTAAATCAAACGATCGGTTAATCCAAACTTTTTCCAGCAACCTGGCAAAATATTACCATTTATCATATAAAAAAGTCTCAGATGACCTTAAAACGACATAAAAGTTTGGTTTAACTGTACCGGAAGTGGCCTAGGGCCGACAATTTTGTTTGGATTAACCGATACTTTGGATTAACCAACTTTGGTTTAATCAATTTTGTATATGATAAATGGTAGTATTTTGACGGGCCGTCGAAAAAAGTTTGGATTAACCGATCGTTTGGTTTAAGCGAGCTTGGTTTAATGGGATTGTACTGTATACAAATATTATATGTATATATATATATATACACATATTCATGCATATATAGACACATGCATAGTTACACTTAAAAAACATTATACCCAGTGTGTGTGGGTGTGTGAGTCTGGGTGTAGAAGTGTGTGAGGGTGTGAGTGTGTGTCGGAGGGGGGGGGGGGTCCAGGTGAATATCTTGGCTCACTCACCGAGCCCCTGCTTCACGATTCACGCCTGATTGCCCCCTCAGATGAATAAACGTCTGCCCCGCTCCGCCGCTACGCGTCGCCACCACCGGGCACCCACCTGCAAATTGCTTTCCCACAATAGGTGTGGAGGGTATCCAATTTCTGGTCAGTGGGGGCGGGCGTGTGGTTCCCCCTGAGTGCCCGGCGCAACCAGCTCCTGTCAATCACTCACTCAGCCTGCCGACCTAAGGGGCCGAGGTGGTGGGCAACAAGAGAGGGGATTTGTTTGTTTGTTGTTGTTTTACGTCCTAGCAGCATCTAAGGTCATATCAGGATGTGCGCACTAATGGTGACTTTATAGTTGCTGGCTCACTTGGAGACAAGGCTGCTGGCACAATGACCCGTAGATAAAAGATTCACCCCATACTTCAAGTACAGGGGTGAACAACAACGTAGTCTAAATATGGGTGAAAATAGCTTTAGTATGGAACAAGAAGTAGAATGCCTGGCACCAGTGTCAAATGGTTACTTATATCAGCACAGAGTTGGTGAAATGGGAGAGAATGCAAAAAGACAAGATGGCAGCCAGAGAACGCCATTGATTTCACTTTTAAATTGCATTAAAGTATATGTTTTATTATATTTTCCAACTCAAAAGTAGCGGGTAGATATGAAGACATATACAAAGAATAAATGTTGCTTCTTAGATTGTGAAATTAAGCTCTCATAAAGACTCATTTCATTAGCTCGATCATTCGACCGTTTTTATATAAGACTGGTCTTCACCCGTGTACTACAAGTACCGGGTGAATCTTTTATCTAAATGACCTGATGCCCAACTCAGTCGCATTCACCTGACACTGAGCTACCCAGTCCTTGCCCTATCCTAGTAGTGCTAGTAGTAGTAGCACCGAACGCCAGGCTATGTAGAAATTTCGTAAGTCACTGGTTTGATTCGGCTGGGATTCGAACACTTCCGCACGGGAAGTATGCGCTCTATCAATAGAACTGGAAGGCAGTGAGGAGACACTACAACTGGCCAGCATTGAAAACAAGCCTGGCTACCCGGGCTTATATGATATGGACAGTAGATATAAATACCGCCTCAATAACAAACAAACAAATAATAAAAAAATATCGAAGCAGGCGCCTAAGAATGATCCATACCCTCTTTGTCCACTTGTGGAGCTTGGTTATAATAATGCGACTTTCAGAGCTCCGCTTACGATGCTGATTCGTCCGTCGGCCTGCACTATTGAAGGAACGTGCCCATTATTAATTTGGTTAATAACATTTGCATTTCTCAATCTCCATGCAAAGTCTGATTTGGCAGCCACCATGTTCTCGCCCCCCTCCACCCCCACTCCCCTCCGCCACACTCCATCCACCCTCCACCCTCAACACCACAGCCACACCCACCCACCTACCCACCCACATCCACCACCCAGTCACAATCGCCCATGCAGGTCACCATCATCTCATCAACACAAATGGATATTTTTCCTTTCTTTAATCCTCCCATATGAAAGGGAATCCAAGTTTGAAGCCCCGAGGTGATCAGATCCTATACTGCCTACATCTCCCCCACCCACCCACCCCCTCTCACCCCCTCTTCCACTAGCATTATCATCCCTCCATTGTTCCCAACTCCTGCGATGTGCATACATATCACAAGGAGTTATTGATCTGAGTGTTAATGTGTGTGTGCCTGTGTGTGTGCCAGTGTGTGTGAGCCAGAGTATCTCCGGTCAATTTATGATGTGCACACACACTTCAGCATAAGTTTGATTACATTCAAAAGGAGCATTACATTTTCTTTGCAGTACACAACACCCAACATACTCAGGCAAACAGACACACACATTCCATTAATAGAAAGCACAAACAGACAAAAGTAAGGACAACTCAAGCTGTCCATACCCTGCATCAAACCAGGGACCCTTCAGCGATGGTTTGAACAAAAAACAAACATTTCTCGCCGTGAATATGGCCTATGCTGCCGACACGGTGTAAAGCAACCACCAATCAATCAAGCAATCAACCAACCAATCAACCAATCAGTGTATCGCTCCCGCTATCGATGCCGCTTGTTCGTTCTTGTTGTTAGATCATTAGAATTGTTTGCGAACACGCAGACAAACAAAGACAGCAATATCTCTTAGATACGTTAGATATATATATGGGTCACTCTCCTGAAAAATGGCGAGAAGTGTCACATGGAGAGTTCAAATCTAATATTTGAATTTTAAAACTTGTTTGGTTGCAAATGAAAGCTGGAAATCTCCCCTTTACATGTATGTAAAATATAAATTGATGAGACAAAAAATAAACATGTAGTACCGGGTGAATCATTTATCTAATATCTAATTTTATCCATTTAAAATAAAATAAAGGTTATTTAAAATTCAAGTAAAGTAAATTATAATGTATTTATCCTAGGAAATTGCAAAGAATTAAAATCGTCATGATGTGGAAATCTAAAAGTGTGGTCATGTATTATTCTGGGTTTGGTTTAATAATATAGATGCCGTGCACGGACATAACTTCAGATATATTGTGCTAAATTTAAGAGAACATCAATAGAGAGAAATTGAAAAGTGAAAAGTAGGTCGAATATAGGTAAACAAACCAACAATTACGTGATACACTCTGTAGTAATTGGCGTGACACAAAAGTTTGGGGGGAATAAAAGTTGTATAATCCGATGATTTGGAGTGGTATCTGTTAACTTTGTATTTTAAATGGTGAACTTTGCAAATGTCTGACCGGACGCAGTGGCCGAATCAGTAAGAGCGCAGGCTTCCCATGTGGAAGATCGAGAGTTCGAATCTCGGTCAACTCAAACCAATGACTTATAAAATTGATCCTTGTCGCTACCTACCCTGGCGTTCAGCAATACGAGGATAGCATGAGGACTGGTTTAGCTCAGTATCAGGATAATGTGACTGAATGGTAAATCAGGTCATGGTACTGGCAGCTATGTGGGACAGCACTACCGAGTCTCCGGTAGTGTGCACTGTTACAAGTCGGTACCCATCCTGATGTGACCTTAGATGTTTCCAGGATGTAAAACCCAAACAAGCAAACTAATATATTCACTACTAAAAGTGTTCGCGTCATATCAGTTCTTTTTTATTTTTTATATTTTTATTGAGGCTGTATTTATACTGTCCATAGCATATAAGTTCCATGCGGACCCAACAAACAAACAAACAAACATATTCACTACTACAAGCGTTGGGTGTCAGTTCCATGCGGACCCCTTCTGATAATCAGACGGTGCCTTCACGATACTCACTAAGGGTATTATTATACCGCGTTGCAATATCCGCTCACGTGACCTCTCAGTATGCGTGTGTACATAATGTGCAGTTACCACGCATCACTACGACTACGAGATCACAGCCAGTTGGGAACTGTGGGTGGTAAATACCCAAAGTCAGGCGGGTCGGTTGGGCTAGAAAGCCAGGTCTACGGAGGGCTACCTTAAAGTTGCATAGTCCCATGGATTTGAGTTTGTCATTTTCTGAGCTAAATATATACATGTACAGTATAACCGCATTAAACCACGCTCGGTTAAACCAAACGATCGGTTAATCAAAAAAAATTTCGGCAGTCCAACAAAATACTACTATTTATCATATAAAAAAGTTGGTTAAACCAAAGTCGGTTAATCCAAATTATCGGTTAAGCCAAACAAAATTGTCCGCCCCAGGCTACTCCCGGTACAGTTACACCAAACTTTCATGTGGTTTTAAGGTCATCTGACAATTTTTTATATGATAAATGGTAGTATTTTTCCAGGTCGCCGAAAAAAGTTTGGATTAACTGATCATTTGATTTAACCGAGGTTGGTTTAATAGGGTTAACTGTATATACTGTATATACATAAAAAACAATAATCATAGTGTCCACATACATTGTACATTCATAATGCATCCCTGCTTTTGCAAAAGCCAAGTCAAAGTCAAAGCTTGGTTAAACCAATGATCGGTTAATCCAAACAAATTTCTAGGGTCCCTTCAAGTTTGGTTTAACAGGGTTGTACTGTATTAGGACAGAGGTAAAACATAGTAAATCAATTGCTATGTGTGATATGAATTTTATATAAATTATATAATAATGGAACTGGGTCGGGTTGGTCCGGGGGAGTTGAGCATTGTCTGGTTTATTGTGTCTGAGGTAGCTTGAGCAGCATGGGTGTACATTGCTGTCTGCAGGCAGGTATGGGTAGTATCAATACCTGAATGAGTTTATAACTTATAATCAGCCCGTTTTGCTGTTGTGAGGCACTTGCTGCCGCCAAATTCTGCTTAGGCCGACCGGTTGGACCAGCCAGGGAGAGTATTTGCTTGACCCATATCTGCTTTGTGTTTCTGTGTAATAATCTCCATCACGTTGAAGTAGTTGTGATTTGAAATGAATAACTTCAGAGATATTTGAAGTATAAAAATGCAAATATAATGTATAGACTATGTAAATACCATGTTTTGTTTCTTGGAGTGTTACATCCTGGCAACATTTAAGGTCATATCAGGACGGATACTGACTAGTGACTGTGCACTCAGGGCAACTATATAGTGCTGCCCCACTGGGAAATCAGGCTGCTGGCACCATGACCTGACATCCCACCCAGTCACATTATCCTGACACTGAGCTAACCAGTCCTTGCCATATCATATTAATGCAGAGTGCCAGCCTAGGTAGGGACAAATATCAATTTTTATAAGTCATTGGTTTGACCTGACCGGGAACCAAACTCTCAATCTCCCGCACGCGAGGCACGTGCTGTACCGATTCGGCCACCTCGCCCGATACCTGCCTACGTAGACGCACTATCATGCCTTTTGATTGTATTCTACACGGATTACATTCTGGAGAACCAAGGAAGGTGAGGAGGGACAGGAAGCGATCCGGCAGAGAGCGCTCAATGCCACGTCGAGCTTAAAAAAACAAACCAGTGTTTTATGGGACTGAACCTTATCGCTGGGATCATAATATACCATAATTGTGCGCGGTATCTCTATCTGCACATCGATACTGCTGACATGGAGCCCTGTTGTTTATGAGAAACTCTTTTTTCCCCCCGTCTGCTTTTTAATAATCTTTTTTCCCTTGCTCAATTGTCTATATTATGAAGTTTGATGTGTCACACTTTTTTTGATTGTTGGTACATTAGTTGTTTAAGCAGGGGAAATTTGATTCGTGGATGATTGGTCTTCCTCATTCCACTGCTCCTCGCCCTATCCTAATAATGCTGAGCATCTGGCTAGGAAGCGGCAAGTTTACATTTTTAAGTCATTGGTTTGACTCGACCAGGTTTCGAACCCACGACCCCACGATCTACCAAACACGGGAGACGGACGCTCTAACTCATTCGGCCATCCCGTCTGAAGTTAAAGTTGCATAGTCTGATGGTTTTGCTTTGCTGCTATTTTCTTGAGATAAATACATTAGGTTAATATCCATCATGGTTTAGTTTGAAGTAACTTTCATTTTTGGGAGATATTTGAAGTGAAAACATGCAAATTAATTTTCATGAGCATGTAAAATTTCTGACAACATAGGCTTCTGCGGTAATGGGTTCGCGGTATTATATTGTCTTACTATCCCCTTTTATGAAGCAATGATTTTTTTAATAAGTCCACCAGTATCTAACTGAAATATATAGGATCAAATCTAGGTGAGTGTTTTATTGTAGGAAGAAAGATGTGAAAGTTTCATTGGACAATGCAGCTTTAAATTTCTATACTTTCCGTAAAATTCGATACGCATATTCACAAAAGCCACAAAAAAAGAGTGGTCCATGCTCAGTTTATTTATTCATTCATTTATGCATTTAATTGTTGTGGCAGCCTAAAACCGTCGCAGCAAAGTGAAAAGAGAAACCGCTCGAAAATATCCATGTTTCATGGCGGGCTAAAAATGGCAGAGGAATATGACATGAAAACCACTCGAAAATATCCATGGTTTGTCACAACCTTAAACAATGCTACAGCAATATGAAAATAAGAATCCCTCGGAACTATGCATGTTTTGTAGCAGCCTAAAATGCCGTAGCAATGTGAAAATAAAAAGCACTCGAAAATAACCATGTTTTGTGACAGCCTAAAAATGCAATGTGTAAATAAAACAAATTTAACTCGAAAAAATATCCATCTTTTGTGGCAGTATGAAAATGCCGGAGGTATGTGACAATAATTTTAAAAACTATCCAAGACATCCATCTTTTGTTGCAGCCTATGCATTTTTTTTTTTTAAATCTCGAAAATAGCCATTTTTTTGTGGCGGCCTAAATATGACAGACCAATGCTAAAATAAACAAATTTTAACCCAAAGTTATCGATCTTTGGTGGCAGTCTAAAAATGCCGTATGGCATGTGAAAATAAAAAATAAACACTCACAAATCTATCCATCTTTTCTGAGGGTATACAAATTGCCAGAGCAATATGAAAATGCAAAACACTCGAAAATATCTACTTTATATTCCAGCCTGAAAATGCCAGAGCAATGTGAAACTAAAAACTCCTGAAACTTATCCACGCTTGGTGGTGGCCTACAAAAAAATTTCAAGGCAATGTGAAAATAAAAACTACTCGAAAATATCCATGTTCGACTGAATCAACGAGAGGCGGGGGCCCTATCAACAAGGGACAATACTGTTTGACTTTGGCGACCGTTAAGGTCCGTCCACAAGCCGCCTATTAACACTGGTGTACTGTGGCGCCCCCTATGTTAGTGGTGGCGCCATTGTGCGGCTACCACTACCAGGGTCAGGAGCAGTGACCCCGAAAAGTCAGCAGCCATTTTGCACGGGAGGGGAAAATACCGGGCAGGCTTGGTTACCGTGATAAGCCATCTGCAAATTCTTATCTTTACTGATAGCCATCACCAAAATGATAGACCATTAGGAGCTGGCAACACAAAATGCTCACTTGAGGGTTGGGTGGACCTGGAAAATAACTAGCCTAGGGGGTGGACATAAACACAAATTTTAATAAATATACTAATCTTTTTTAAACCTTTTTAGCGGGTGAACCTGGGAAATAACTAGCCTATGAGGGGGACACAGATATACAATTATATTTTTTAATTTTTTAATTTGTTTAATATTTGTTTTATGTTTCTTGCCGCTGTCCATTGTATTGTCAGTGGTATAAGCGTTCTGTTTTTAGTGCTTCTGGATTATAACCCCGTCCTTCCACCCCCCCCCCCCCCCCCTCAGCTACGTGCTCACCTCACAGATAGGGATCTATTGTGGGGCCTTAGATAAGAAGAAATATGATAACCCATTTCACTCCAAATGGGAGTTATTGTGCGGTCTTAGATAAGAAGAAATATCATAACCCATTTCACTCTAAATGGGACCAGACGGGATGGTCGAATGAGTTAGAGCGTCCATCTCCCGTGCTGGTAGATCGTGGGTGCGAACCCTGGTCGAGTCAAACCAATGACTTAACAAATGACACTTGTTGCTTCCTAGCCTGGCCCTCGGCATTATTAGGATAGGGCAAGGACTGGTTGGCTCAGTGTCAGGATAATGTGACTGAGTGAGATATCGGGTCATGGTTCTGGTTTCTCAGTGGGACAGCACTATAAAGTCGCCATGAGTGCGCACTGTCACAAGTCAGTACACATCCTGATATGACCTTAGATGTTGCTAGGACGTAAAACAACAAACAAACAAATCAATCCAAATGAGCGGCCAGACATGGACTGGGTCGGTCACAGGCCTATAACCTTTCACTCCATGTGTAGGTGGCGCCACTAGACTTCCTGATATGTGCAGCGTTTAAAAAAGAGGAATAACGGTATCCAATTACGCAAGTTACCTGGATCACGGTTTGTAGAAAATATATGTACATATATAGTTCTAAATGTATGTATATGGTTCTAGATTACGGGTATGTATGTATGTATACCTATATATCGGGTGTGAAAATGGGAAATGTTGCGCCTAGAGCAGGATTCGAACCCATACCTCTTGCATTCCGGGCTAGTAATAGTAGTATGCTAACCTTTTCACCATCTAGCCTCCCTGATGTCCACGTTTACCTGTTTATGTGGCTCCTTTCCAGTGCAGACTAGTACAAATATATATACATGTGAACATAATGTGTGTATGTCACTATGTATGTATGTGTATATATATGACGCAATGGGGGGGGGGGGGGGTACCCGGTTACAAACACCGCCCCTGGGGGGGGGGGGGGGGAGGCAGGGGGGGGGGGGGGGGAGGCACACTCCGCCAATGCATCAGGCCAGGAAGAAGAGAGATATAAGGTAATACTAATAGAACATGTATTTCCCTCCCAGCATTTTTACTTGTATAATGCGTCACACACCACATATATGGGGGGGGGGGCCCAGCACAGCTATTGTCTAGATCTAATTATGGCACAAGTCATCCATCTTTAGAGACGATTTCAGCAGTTGCCATACATTTCCGTTGACAAAAAAATGAAAAAAAACCTATTTAAAATGAGTTGCATCATTTCTGTTCACTGTAAATCGCATTTGTTTCAATGCTTCTCCAATGTCTTTTTAATAAATCACCCGATAAACGGTGCAGACACATACGCACACGATTCCACTCAGAGCCCACCCCCTTTACACTTTCAACCACACCCCGCCATTATGCCGCGCTGCCGCCGGTGTCCCGATGAATGGACGAGATCTGCGATACGCGCAAAAGCAGCCATAAAACACGCGCCGGCACAGGTGCACTCGCGGTGTAGACAGCGACCGTGTGATGGAACGCTGGGTTACCCTATACCCGCAGGTAGGTTTACCCTATACCTGCAGGTAAGTTGATGCGGTGTGACGTAAAGATACCGCGATAAGGCAGTCAGTCACGTGAAGTCGGCAAGGGTAGGGAGGGAGGGAGGGAGGGAGGGAGGGAAGGAGGGAAGGAGGGAGGGAGGGAGGGAGGGAGGGAGGTGAGGAGGGTTGTGTTGTGTTGGACGTTTTAGGTCCTGGCAACATCTAAGATCATATCAGGCCTGGTATTGGGACGGCAGGGCATACACGTAGTCATAGTGACTTTATGCTTATAATGTTGCCCCACTGAGACTGTGAGAGATCGTTCTTACTGCCAAAATTGTTACTTAAGACATAAATGATGTAAACTATACACATACCGAGCAGGTATAAACATTGTATGATCTCGGTGATTATTGCAATATTACTAACACCCAAAACTGCAAAAGGTTGGCCCGAGAAAGATCAGTTAAACACTCCTGAGTGCGGGACCAGACCAATCCAGTATCACAGCTGTCCAACGTTGAAAACAAGTACCCTCACAGGAGCTTATACATTATGGGCAGAATAAAAAACTTGTCACAAAAAAAATTTAAAATGACTCAACCTTTAAATAAAATATCAGTTCCTCTATGTCTGTCTAGCAATGTCTTGTAGTACTAGTAGTCCATACATGATGAGCAAGGTCTGCGTTGACCACCATCACCCATTTATGGCAACAGGTGGCAGCAGCTATCCAGAAGCTACTGCGACTGGCTACCGGCTACCCGCCAACATGAGAGGTTACCTGCAACCCGCCTGGGCCTATATGCAGGAGTTGGTGGTATTTGGTGGTAGCGAGCCGAAATGGTGGTAGCCGGAAATTTCCAGGGTAGCGGTGAAAAGTTGGATGCGGGAGTCGGTGATAGGCCTAACACCAAAGGCTTAACCGGTGGTACCTTACCTCTGATAGATAGGAGGTATAGCGAGTTTACTAGGCCCAAATCTATTCAATGGTGTCATATTTAACAGAATTACATACGCAATAAGTGAAATTTTATCAATTTAACCCTAAATTCGAAGCGTTATTAAGGCTACCGCCGCATTGGCGGCGATATTAATAGTTATATTTTCGAATCGACGAAGTAGGAGGAACGCGCGCTCGATCAACAGCGTGCAGTGCGCGTGCGAGCTGGTCGAGCGGCGGGCAGTCGGCGGCTGCGGCGGTCTGTTGACGCGATTCGAACGGGTAGCTATAATCAAAGTGTTGCGCGCTCCTGCATACAACTTGACACAGTTCTCGACGTCGGCGATAGCTACCCGGTAATAGGCTGTAACACCAAAACCCGCTACCACCGACTCCTGCATATAGGCCCTGGGCAGTTGGCGGATCACTTGGTTCTGTGATGCCACGGTGGGCGGAGTAAAACTACGAAGCATACATTTCTCTCCTTGTCAACATGCAGACATGGGGGAACCGGATCTACGCAGCCTATCACACTATTCAGCCCTACCCCGAGTGGTGACAAGGGTCCACAGCGACGAAAGGATGAAAAACGGCTGACCACTGGGTCATATTGAGCATACGCTTGCAGGATGAGTTTCCCATTCAGTAAGTAGTGATATTGTGTGATTTAAACAGAAATCAATGTAGATCAATTTCAAATATACTTCAAACAATTTAATCTGTGCAAAAGATACATATATATGTGTAAATATGTCTGAACAAGAAACTACTAAAATAATAATGTGATCTTTCCATAATTTTAGCCAATCAGAGCTGTTCTTTTCGATTGCAAATGGTCATCCCTTATGGGGGCCGCCATTTCCAATATGTTATACGACCATCGTTTCGGTGGAATAAAGTAATAATAAAGTAATAATATTGCATTTGTGCACCATGTTTATGCCAAATTGTTCTTTATTTCTTTAAATTTTGAGTACAAATTCTATGGCAGCGAGCATTTGTTTTGATATATTATTAACCAATCGCTGACCCCGAATACCTTTGTAGCGGAAACAAGTTCAAACAAGTTCAACCATGGCTGGTTGGGTCGCAGCCGTGGCTGGTTGGGTCGCAGCCGTGGCTGGTTGAGTCGCTCCGTCGAGTTGGCTGGGGGGACACTAACTTGGGTACACCGGAAGTGACGTATTGGAAGCTGGCGACGTGAGCTGACCCATATTCTCATTCCGACTAGACACACAAGATCGGCACACGGAGATCACGTCGGTGCATTACACCATTGTCAACGGCAGCGCCAGTCCAACACACAGTGAAAAACAACTGGCTATTAGAATTTGGAACAAAACACTCATTGGTTATTCATGCGCGCATTCGGATGTACTTGTATCGTGTTTGTGGCTCCGACCTCGGGCACATTGGATGTTGTTTGTTTGTTTGTTGTTGTTTTACGTCCTAGCAACATCTAAGGTCATATCAGGACGGGCTCCCGAGGCACATTGGAAGCATCGCAACCAAACAGGCTAACTACCACATGAAAATAAGCCTCCACCTGACCAGTTACATTAAAGTTGCATAGTCCGATGGTTTTGCGTTTTGGTAACTTTTCTGAGATAAATATATTAAATTGGTCGTTATAATCTACCTTATTTCAGGTTGAAGTAACTTTGATTTTAAATGGACAAGTTTCGAGATTTTGAAATTCAAACATGTAAACTTAGTCTTAGCAAGCACGCCAAAACTCTGACCCCATAGGCTTAAACAGTAACAGGTCCTATCAAATTGTCTCAGTGTTCCCTTCTATTTGGCAATAAATGCTTAAGATGTAAAGTCAAATCTATACAATTATTTTGGTTTTGAAAAGTTAATGCTTCATGGGACTTGCAGCTGCAAGTATTCCATTGCTCGCCCTTCTACTCCCCCCCCCCCCCCCCCCCCACCGCCGTGTCTCTCCCTTCACCCCCCCCCCTCATCTTTTCCTCATCGACCTCGATTGAAATTTCCCCTGCTTAAACAACTAATGTACCCCTCCCCCCCCCCAAATTTTGTTTGATCTCCGCTCTCTTTTCTTCACTCTCAACTCTCCTTTCTCTTCTCCTCTGCTCAATCTCTTGGTCTTACCCCCTTTCGCCCACTGTCTTCTACCCTCCCCTCTTTCTCACCCTTATCTTATTCAGCTGTCCTCATAGCATCCCCCGTCCTCCTCACCCCCTCCCCTCTCTTTTCCATACCCCATCCGTCTTCCCTCCTCCTCCTCTGTCCAGCTCTCGTCTCTCCTCCCACTCTTTCCTCCCACCCTCTTTCTTCGGCCCCCCTCTCTTCAACGTCCTCCCTTCCTGCCCATCTCCTCCCCTCCTTTCCTCCATCTCCTCCCTTCCTTTCCTCCATCTCCTCCCCGCTTTTGTACCCTCTCTCTTCCTCCCGCCCTCCCTCCCCCCCTCTCTCTTCCCCTCTTATTGCTGTTTCTTAGTTTTAGTGTTTTCATGTCGTGGCAACATCTAAGGTCGTATCAGGACTGATATCAACCTTGTGACTCTGCACACTCATGGCGATTTAATAGTGCTTCAACACTTAGCTGTACCTGGGGTAGAAAACCCCCAACAAACAAATAGCTTGGCGTGGAGATGTGGCCATTCTCTTGGTAAGCAGGTAGGTTAGCTGTGTGTACTTATTGCAGGCGCCACCTGTCGAGTTAGTGTACAACATACCCCGTGATTGAAGAGGACCAGTGTAGTGGTACAGACCACGTGACAGCCATTATGTCTCACACGCCGCCCAGTTTGATGGACACGTGTCGAGAAGTGCCACCCCTCCCACCCACCTCCCCCCACTCCCAACAACCACACACACGTGCACTTGTCACCCAATATGTCGTGCAGAGGAATGCCTTTGTTGGCTGGGTCAGTGGCGCCTTTGTTGTTGTTTACGTCCTAGAAACATCTAAGGGCAGGGTGGGTCAGTGGCGCCTTTGTTGCTTTCTTGACTCTGCCCACATTATGTGTATTAGTCTGCATGTCCTCTCATGCAAGGAGCCACATAGACAAGTAGGCGTCGATAGGGTGATGACATGGGGGAGCCTAGATAGTGTAATGGTTGGGACGCTAGCCACAGGAGTGTGAGCGGTAAAGCTACCCTAATTGCACTATCCGTCCTGATATGACCTTAGATGTTGCTAGGTCATAAAACAACAACAAACAAACAACTAATTGCATTATTTTCCATTTCCATCACCTCTCGAATGATGGCATGTTATTTTGGGTGTAAATATATTATATTATACTGGCTGAATAATTCTTTTTGTTTACATCGCTGAAGGACTGGTCTTTTTCAAATCATGATTTCTTTTAAAATAAAAATTGGAATATATATATGGGATTGAGTGTTGTGGTGCTTCTCCTGTTATGTAATGATGCTGGTGTTTCTACTTGTGTTTCACTGTGAGGAGGTGCTCATCTAGTTTAAGTTGATTTGTAAGCCGCCACTGTATTGACCTTAAGCTAAGATTCCTTATATGCGGTATGCGGCATGCGAATCTTGTATATGCGGCATAGATATATGCCAACCCCCAACATTTGTTGGGGTTTTTCCTCCAAATTTGTGAAAGAACAGTATTGTTTTCTATGGCAAACACAGCAGTATTCACATTCGCATGCCGTACCGATCGGTCCATGGGTCGATCCATTTGTCGCATTCGCATTCGCACTGATGGATGCACCACTATTCATTTACATGCTTTTCAATTTTTATTCGCATTCGCATGCCGCATACCACGTATAAGGAATCTTAGCTTTATATGTCATCTTGTCACTGCAGTCATCACTGACTCGCATCACGTCGCATGCGCACGTCGTATTTTGTTAACACCCCCATCACACTAAACTAGTTCTCACTATGTTCTTGAAAATGGAATGGTACTCCAGAACTTTAAGCATGGCCAACATTTTGTTGTAGCCATGTCCCTGACCACAGCCCGTTTTAGAAAGTGGTCAGACGTTTTGAGAACTAGTTTGGTGTGATGAGGGTGTAAAGTTTATATACACAGGCCAGTCACAGCTGATATCAAGAGCGTTTAGTTCTTTGCTAGACATACCTGTAGCGTAGGTTGTCAATATTTTGTATACTTTTCTCTAGAATAAACATTTAAAACCAATCCCGATTTTGTCCGCCCTGTCGAGTGCAGTGAATTAGCGGGCAGTTGGTGAATTTTGTGTCATAGGGGTGACGAAAGCTATCCATGTCCACCTGTCCATATGGCTCCTTGCCTGAAGGTGTTGCTAGGACGTAAAACAACAAAGAAAACTTGCCTGAGGTCAGTGCATGGGCAAAATACTTCAAATTAAAGTGACTGTCACACTACGGCGGATTGAGCAACGGACAGAACCGGACAAAGAATATTCTAGTCCGGTGATATTCGGACTTGAAATGTATCGATTATGTAACGGACGGGTAACGGACGGGTAACGGACGGTAATGATCAACAGACAATTCAGAATACAGTATTCACATCTCAAAATCAATTGACCATTATGATTCAATAACTGTGGCAGGAGCTGGAATTTGGTAGATCATGGGAAGTTGGCGGAATGAAATTGTAATTTTTTGTTGTTAGTACATTAGTTGATTAAGCAGGAGAAATTTCAGTCGCAGACGACTGGTCTTCCTCATTCCACTGCTCCTTGCCCTATCCTAATAATGCCAAGCATCTGGCTAGGAAGCGATAAGTATCAATTTTTAAGTCATTGGTTTGACTCGACCAGGGTTCGAACCCACGAACTACCAACTCAGAAGACCAACATTCGACCATCCCGTCTGGTAGAATTAAATTTTTAAATTGTACTTACTAAATTCAACACGTGGCACCGGGATGATGCTAGCAGCAGGGTGCGGCCCAGCGTCAACAAACCATCCACAGATCAGCTTCTTCTGGTGTTGACGCTTTAGCTTTCCAACACCATCATCGTTGTCTTATTGAGCCTCCTCCCGTCCTAATCCCGGTGAGCGCCTACAATGGAAGGATTTAACTTGAAAAAAAAAACAGGACCTACACAGTTATAATAATGACAGGTCTTAAGGAATTCCTTTTGAAAAATCAGGACATTTCAACCATTTTTTAAACACACAAAACTGAGAAAAAATAACGTTTTAATTATAAAAACAAAAAACAAAGAACATCATATAACAAAGATTGTCTGATGAAGATCTGCAAATAAGACCTATTGAAACGCACCTCCCGCCATGAAAGACGGAACAATCGAATGCAATGTGGGATTTTTAAAAAACTATTTAAAACCTATGAATTAATCCTCAGTTTTGAGTTAATTGCTGGGGGGAAAAGAAGAGGTACGAGTGTGTGTGTGGTGGGGGGGTGGGGGGGTAGAGAAGTGAGTGTACATGTGTGATGGAGAAGCGTGTGTGAGGTGAGAATTGTGTGTGAGATGTGAGGTGTGTGGGTGTGGAGAGGAGAAATGTAGGTACCCATCCTGATATGACCTTAGATGTTGCCAGGATGTAAACCACTAACAACCAAACCAACCAACCTTGATCGTGGGAGATCCCCCGAATGCCTGTCTGCGTGGGGATTTTAGCGTTTTCAGCTCCGACAGACAATGGGGACAATATATATATAAAGTCACTTTGCTAATAATGTCCTATTCTAAACACATTGCCTGCCTGTCTCAACCCCCACATGTGGTCCCAATGCCATTGGCTTAGGCTTGAGTCGCTGCTGCATCCGGCTGAGTCTGTCAACATAATAAACAAATAATGCACAGGCACCCCCCCCCCCTTCACACACCCACACCCACACACTCACACAGAGACAAAGAAAAAGAAGCCGACGTTTGCATCGGATGACAGTCGGGTTAGTGTCTGAGGCTGTCTTTTTTGTTCAACCACCCTTAGAAGCTCCTTGTTTTGATGGTTATGCACTAGGTGTATGGACAGATGTTGGAAGTGGTAGATGGAATGGAGGAGGGCGGGGCGGGGATGGGTGGGGTGGGGCGCGGTGGTACTAATACTATGGCTTGTAGTTGTAGTTGTGGTGGTGGTAGGCACAAAAAAAGGTATCTTTGAATTACATATTCAACCAAAGAAACGGTTGGTCATTGTTCAAAGATATGTATTCGGTCAAACTGCAACATTTACTTATAAGTTATATATATAATATATAAATATATATATATATATATATATATAAGAAACAAATCCTCTGATGTGACTCTACATCCGGCGACGTCGAGGAGGCCCCAGGTGGCGCCACCCGTACAGTGTATGGTGTTACGAAGTATTATAATAATAATAATAATAATAATGTAGTGGTCTGCACTGACCTCGCGGGCAAGTAACCACATAGACAGGTAGGCGTGGGGAGTGTCTTGATAGCGGGGAGCCTGGGTGGTGTAATGGTTGGCACACTGGCCCGGAATGCAGGGGGATGTGGGTTCGGGTCCCACTCTAGGCGCGGTATTTCCCATTTTCATCACCCCCATGACACTGGTTGCCGTGATCAGGATTCTGTACAAGCTTTCGCTGTATGGTTGTTGAACCTACCCTGTGTATGTATGTGTTAGTGCATTGCCTGTATGTATGTAATTGTAAGCATTACAATACTTACAATTCCAGGGGACGAGTGTAGTGGTCTGCACTGACCTCTCAGGCAAGTAACCACATAGACAGGTAGGCGTGGGGAGTGTGTTGATATCAGGGAGCCTAGGTGGTGTAATGGTTAGCACACTGGCCCGGAATGCAAAGAGATGTGGGTTCGAGTCCCGCTCTAGGCGCAATATTTCCCATTTTCATCACCCCCATGACACTGGTTGCCGTGATCAGGATCCTGTACAAGCTTTGCGCTGTATGGTTGTTGAACCTACCCTGTGTATGTATGTGTTAGTGCATTGCCTGTATGTATGTAATTGTAAGCATTACAAGACTTACAATTCCAGGGGGACGAGTGTAGTGGTCTGCACTGACCTCTCAGGCAAGTAACCACATAGACAGGTAGGCGTGGGGAGTGTGTTGATATCAGGGAGCCTAGGTGGTGTAATGGTTAGCACACTGGCCCGGAATGCAAAGAGATGTGGGTTCGAGTCCCGCTCTAGGCGCAGTATTTCCCATTTTCATCACCCCCATGATAATAATTCCCTTGCGTATCTGTATACTTGATTAATGCGTTATAAATCACATATATAATATAAGAGATCGGGTATATTTGAGGGCAATTGAGAATTTGATGGGGGGGTGAACTGTCGTTGACTTGTTGGTACAGCGACCTCCATGCGGCGTAGGTTAAGTATGGTTGCCTCCTGGGTTCCTCCCGCACCAGACGCTACCCACCTGAGCACTAGATCCCCTTACACCACCCACATGACGCACAGAGGGAGACAGTTTTTACCTTCCGATGATAGCGCCCTCTGTCTTGAACCTTTCCCGCCAAATCGCGCGATACTGCTTGAGAAAATCCAATATAACCGTCAACTTTCAAGATGAGGAGCCCCCTCCCCCCACCCAGACTGTTTCTTGTAGTCTTATTGGGTTGTTGTCTTTAAGGTGCACTTAATTTGGTTTCAGGCTAATTTTTCAGTTCAGGTTTGGTGATTTGTTTAAAATTCGACTCAGGAAAGGGTCCATCGTTATGGAAATGTCATCCGAAGAAGAACAAGAACAAGATTATGACGACGACGATGATGATGATGATGATGATGCATATGAGGAGGAGGAAAAAGAAGACAATCGGATGAATTGGAAGCAGTGCGGAATGATTGAAATTGCATCTCGATAGTTTTAAGTGTCTGTCATATTCTGCCAAGTATATGAAGTTGAGCATTATATTATACTTTACTTTACTTGAAGCTTCACTTAACTTCGATTCTAAGGGATTAACTTTGCAACTTGAAGTGAAAACAAGCCGAAGTAATGTTGGCAAGCATGTCAAAATGCAGGATATCATAGGTGTCAACATTGACATGGGAGAGATTCTATTATATTGAGTGCTTGTTCCATGCAGGAATAAATGTTTACTAAGTTCACTGATGTTGGATTTGTAGAATCAAATCTAGTTGAGTGTTTTGGATTAGAAATTGTTACAGTTTCATCAGATTAGGCATCGTTACGTGAATAGAATTCTGTGAATCAGCCGTGAGCATTATATTTATAGATTGGTCTGCTTGTTCTAGCTGCACCTGTCTAGACAGAGTGGCCAAATCAGTATGAGTGCAGGCTTTCCTTATGTGGATGGTCGGGAATTTGACTCCCAGTCGAGTCAAACCAGAGATTTGTCAAATGTATACTCGTTGCTACCTACCTTGGTGCTTGGCATTACCAAGATATGTGTAGGACTGGTTATCTCAGCATCATCAGGATAATGTGATGCGATGGGAAATATGGCATGGTTTTGAGGGCCTGGTCTTCTTCTTCTTCGCCCATTGTGGCATCAGCGCCCACCCACACAAACACTCCTCAGCCGTGTCGTAGATGAACGCGTCACCTACCGCCCAACTTTGGGCATAGGCCACGAACAAGGGCTCTCCAGTTTTCCCGGTCCTGGGCCTTGAGTTTCTTGTTTGTGATTCTGTAACATTGTTCTTTTTTCCGGGATGGGGTTGTTGGCCCCACGCCTAACCCCCAACCTGGAGGACCAGTTGCTGCTTAGTCTGTCATCTACCATGAGTCCTCACCGGCTTGGTTAAACCTGCCAGGGGGCTAGCCCCTGCCCATATAACTCTCATGGTCACGGAGGCACACAAGCCTCCCCACCATGACAAGGTAGAAACTCATTGGGGTAGCAACACCAGTGGTACAGCACTGGTGGAAACACATTGGTACAGCACCATGAATGAAGAGTGTCACAAGTTGGGACCCGTCCTGATATGACCTTAGATGTTTCAAAACTCCCACAAACAAACACTAATCGTATCATGTATGTTTACATCCTATTCTATGCTATAGTCATTTAACTAGGCTATCCAAGACCAGCTAACTGCATGTATCTATGTGAAACTGGAAACATGCTCAAACATCACCGGATATGAATTCAACCAGATGAGATGTGCAAACAAAAGTTGAATCCCTAGGCGCAAACCAATGATTTTAGAAATTGCTACTTGTTGCTAACTAGCCTGGTGTTCTGCATTACTAGGATAGGCCAAGGAGCAGTGGAATGAAGAAGTCCATGATTGAAAATGAAAATGAAAATGAAAATCCCCCCCCCCCCACCCCATCCCCGTTAATTAACGAATGTACCAAAATAAAATTCCATGTTGAAATCACACAGCTTCCAATTAAGGACCCACAATTATCCAATTAGTGAATGTCAGGTGGGAAGGCTCCATCCACTGCCCGGATGTAGGAGTAGGACTAGAAGACTGCCTCGGGCCCTAACGGTTTCCAGTTAGCTGCACACACTGTGAGAGAAGCCAGCCCCCCCCCCCCGCCCCCACACCCAACACCCCCACGCCCGTAATCTGCCACTACCGGCGTGTCTACAGCGACAAGTAACTGTATCCCAGCATTGCAAACATTGTAATCATCTAATGCCCCTGTCACACTACGACGTAATGACGTCAGCGTAGGGAGAACGTGAAGAACGTTGAACTTCTCGGTGTAGCATGCAAATTTGGGCACAAGTTGAACGTGGATGCAGCGTAGTGGACGAGAGCGTAACGTCGGCAAAGCGTAGTGATACCGTCATTCAACGAGAGTGGACAACGTCACTACGCTCACGGTACGTTATGAACATTATGTGACGTTAGATATGTCATGAGACGTTGAACGTATGTTGAATGCACGTTCTCCTGACGTTCTCCTGACGTTCTCCTGACGTTCCCATTACGTCACTCGGTTTAATGTGGGTCAACGTAGTGGAACATAGTTGAACGTAGTGAGCAGCGTTGCAATAACGTCTGTTTAACGTCATTGACGTTCACTGAACGTTAACAGAACATATGGCGAACGTAAACCCTTACGTTCAAGCTACATCGAAAGTTTTGAACATGTCCAAAACCTTGACGTAACTCCACGTAATGTGACGTAGCTCGACGTCATTCTAACGTCATTCTGACATCATCATGACGTAACCCAACGTAATGACGAAAAATGACCACGTGAGGCTCACGTTGGCTCATTACGTCGTAGTGTGACAGGGGTATAACGGCTCAGATCCCGCGTTGATAAGGGAAACGCGGCAGACTGGGAGGTCTGCTTGTGTTGACCAAGTGGCTATTGAGTTGGTAAATTATAAATGCCAAAAACATGTTACTTGGTTGGTTTGTTGCCGAGCGCCAGGCTAGGAAGTGACAAGTATCTTTTTAAAGTCATTGGTTTGACTCGATCGGGAGACGAACTCCCGACCTTCCGCACGCGAGGCCCGCGCTCTTGCGGGTGAGATTTTTATGATGTTGGCTGGTTGGTTGTTGGAGTTTTCCATCCTGGCAACATGTGAGGTCATATCAGGCCAGGTACTGACTTGTGACAGGGCCCACTCATTGCGACTTTATAGTGTTGCCCCACTAGGAAATCAGGCTGCCAGCGCCATGGCCCGATATCTCACTCAGTCACATTATCCTGACACTGAGCTAACCAGTCCTTGCCCTATCCTAATAATGCCAAGTGCATAGCTAAGATTAAGAAGCGACTTGTATCAAATTTGGAAGTCAATGCCCAATGGTTGGACTCGACCGGGAATTCGTGATCTCCCGCACGGGAAGGCTGCGCTCTACCGTCTCGGCTTCTGCGTCCGGTGATATGATGTAGGGATGCGCGGATTAATTTATTATGCTGGTAAAACAGTGGTATAAATATAAGTATAAGGATATCTGACAGACATATTACACTTGGCTGTTTATTGTTTATTGGTTGTTTATTGGTTGTTTATTGTGGTTTTACATCCTGGCAACATCTAAAGCCATATCAGGAGGGGCACCAACTTGTGACAGTGCAAGCACCGACTTGTTACAGTGCCCACTGATGGCAACTTTATAGTGCTGGCCCACTGGGAGACCGGGCCACCGTGACCCAATATCCCAATTAATCACATCCTGATACTGAGCTAACCAGTCCTTGCCCTATCCTAGTAATGCCAAGCGCCACATGTATCAACTTCGAAAGTCATTGGTTTGACGTGTCTGGGTTTCGTACCCCCTACCCCATGAATCGGAAGAATAAGTGCACTCTATTGATTCGGACGTGTCGGGTATGAATAATGTGCATAAAACAGTTGTATAGTTAACATTTGACCGTGCGGGCCTGTCTGGAGGCGATAACTACCAGACACAGCTGTCCCATATCTGTATCTCCATCATCAGCATCATCATGCTGTCGGTCGTGATGCGACTAAGACTGCTTTCATTACTTGACTGCCGCTCTCCATTTAGCTCTCTGCTGTGAGAGTTGTGTCCATGAGTCAGTCTTAATGTCTCTCAGCTTCAGGTTTCTCTTGATGGTATCCTTGAACCGGAGACGAGGGCGCCCTCTCTTTCTGTAACCAGAAGACAGTTGAGAATAGAGGATCTGCTTTGGTAGCCTGTCTGATGACATCCTCATGAGGTGTCCAGTCCACCGGAGATTCTTTTTGATCAGAAGATCTTCCATAGAGGCCACCCATACTGGAGATATATATTGCCATGGTGAATATATATATATGTATACGTGTATAGCAGAGGGAAGTGTTTGTTGTTATTTTACATCCTAGCAACAACTAAGGTCATATCATGATGGGTACCAACTTGTGACAGTGTGCACTCATGGCAACTTATTTGCTGTAGCCCCACTGGAAGACCAGTGCAAGCAGCATGACCTGATATCCCACCCTTATATCTCACATTATCCTGACTAGTCCATGTCCTATCCTATTAATGCTGAGCACCAGGCTAGGTTGCGACAAGTACCAATTTGATAAGTCTTTGGTTTTACTCGGCTGGGAATCGAACTCCGGACTTTCCTTGTCCCATAATAGATAAAGCACATAATAACAGTAAAACCTCTGTAAATCGACCAAACTTGGGACCGACTTTAAGTGGTCCATTTAGGGAGGTCGTCGGTTTTGAGTTAGAATATGGTTACAATAGTATTGTTGGGACCCAAATAAAGCGATCGATATAGTGGAGTGGTCGATCTGTGGAGGTGAACGGTTAGGGCGGGTTTACCGTATATGTATATATATATATACATATCAGCCAAACCTCTCTCCGGACGGCAACGGACGGCAAAAACAAAATGGAGGTGCGTCCAAAAAATCTACAGCACCGGATAACGAATGCAAATTCATGAGTAACTAAGTTAACATGAGAATTGACAACATAAAAAGTTGTTCAGTGTATGCTATGTGCATTCGTAATCTTCTATGTAAGTTCTTGTTCCTGTACTTACTCTGGAAACTTGGTATTACATTGGTAAAAACTGCTGAGCTGCTCGTAACGTTCTCCCGTTATGAGCGGAATATGCTAATTGCTGTACCCGGTTGTTGCTTCCTTCTCCCTCGACCACAAATAGCCAGAGGCTTAGTACCGAGGTAAAATATGTATACATCCATATCAAGCTACTCCAGAGAACAAGGGGGGAAGTGTACACATGTATATATGTGTGTGGTATAAGGCTTATACACATGTATGTGTGTGATATAAGGCTAAGTGAAGACTAACAATGGGCGCCACACCTGCACACTACCGTGCGCCACCTTTCTTCCTGCCTGGTACCGGAAGTGAATTAAGACACTATCTGCATCAGGACAGAGTCATTTGTGCAACCAGCGAGCTGGAGCCTGAAGCATAGCAGAATACAAGTATAAGGAGGTCAGGGAAGAGGTCACAGTTCTCCCAGATCCGTCCATGTATGCGGTACCGATCATCACCCTCCCACACACACACAAACACTCACCATAGGGACGGGACCAGTTTATATTTCCTCCATGTTTACTCTTATAGAGGAGTGACTGCATAATAGGAAACAAAAGGTCAACGCACCACCTCATGCAGAGGACATGCATTCAAGTGTACACTGGGCCTACACCATGGTGAGAGCAGGGCCGCGTTCAGGGTACGCCTCCGAGACGTCTCGGGGAAATCCCTGACGTCACGCTAGTCTGAACGGCAAAAGCAGTTGGTTGCCTCGAAAATGGCCTTCCCCATAGCTGGCAGCCATTTGCAATGAAAAAGAAGCGCTCTGATTGGCTGAAACCACTGAATACGGCGGCCATTTTCGAGGTGCTATTTGTCTCCTATCTGAAAAGGGAGACGTCTCAGAGACGCCTCGGAGACGCAACCGGAACGGAAATAAGCCAAAAAGCATTGCAGAGACGTCTCGGAGATGGACCCTGAACACGGCACTGCTGATGTTTCATTCTAGGTTTGGGGGACAGCGGTAAGGGAACAGACTGCGTTTCAGCAAACATGTGTTGTAGGTGCAACATGTACTCGCGCTTCCTTCCCCATAAATGTATGTAATACAATAAATACAATTCCTATAATAAAATAAGTAAATAGCACATATTAATATAGTCATAGCATAAGTGAATGAAAATAACGAACATGTATGTATGTATGTATGTATATATATGTACAAAGGACAAGTAATTAGAGAGACTAAGAATCAGTATATTTAAAGCACACTTAATTAAAATATCAATAAATTAACACGATCAACAAAATTACAAATCCATTATTTGAATACATGTTCAAATTAATTGATACTAGAAATAAATTAATTGAAAAGAAATAAATTAGGAAAATACAAATAACACACAGATGCGTTGGACACAAATTAATCAATTTGAAAACGGAAATAAGTTTATTGATTATACCTAAATAAGTTGAAAAAATATATCAACCAAAAATAGATCACAAATAGATCACAAAAAATCCGGGGGAAATAAAGACACAAACAGAAATATGGCGTAACAAATAAATATATCCAAAGCACAAATCAATTAATCCAAATCATAATAATTCAATTCAAAGCATATCTAAATTCTGCTTCGCAAGTAATGCCTCCTGCTATATGCGTCAAGTGTACATGACATATTTGTGTGTTAGAATACTGATTATAGCATCAAATGTGCTGGCTATTATCTATTTGTATTGTCTTTAAGACTGCTTGCTCTGTCGTTTAGACGGGGGTGTTTGGTTTGTTTGTTGTTTTACGTCCTAGCAACATCTAAGGTCATATCAGGACGAGTACCGACTTGTGACAGTACGCACTCATGGCGATTTTATAGTGCTGCCCCACTGGGAAATCAGGCCGCCAGCACCATGACACGATATCCCACTCAGTCACATTATCCTGACACTGAGCTAACCAGTCCATGCCCTATCCTAATGATGCCGAGCACTAGGCTAGGAAGCGACAAGTATACATTTTTAAGTCATTGGTTTGACTCGACCTGGAACCGAAGTCGCGAACTCCCAATCTTCCACACGCGAGGCCTGTGCTCTACCGATTCGACCACCGTGCCCGGTCGGGGTGTTTGGTGTTGCTCATTATTCTGAGGTGCGTCCTGTTCACACATCACGTAAACTACCCACTCGAGACCCATTTACACAACAGCTTGCATCCCATTTTACACATTCTTTGGACAAATAACCATATTTCCATCCCCTCTTCCTGTCTCCCTCATGTTCTTGTAAAAACATTTGCGCCCTCCATATGTGTGTGTGTGGGGGGGGGGGGAAATATGTTTTTTCTTTTAGCACAGAGGTGCTGTCCTTCCGGCCATTGTTTGCATATTTTCTTACACTTTTTTCAATGGGAAGATCAACATTTTTCTTTAAAATTGCATAATCCGATGTTTCTGAGTTGCCGTCATTTAGCTTGATATCTACCTTACCTTTTAATTTGAAGGAACTTTCATTTTAAATGGATATTTTGGAGCTATTTGATGTGCTTATCTTAACATGCCAAACAAATTTCGGCAAGCACACCAAAACTCTGACGCCATAGGCTTCAGCAGTAACAGGTTCTATTAAAGCTGCACAGTCCGATGAAAACATCAAATTTTCAAAACAAAAACATTCACTTAGATTTTATTCTACATATCTAACTTAGATATTGGTGCACTTATTAAACATGTGTTGCCACATAGAAGGGCATACTGAGTCAATTTAACAGAACCTGTTACTCCATAAGCCTATGGTGAGAGTTTTGGAATGCTTGCCAAAATCAATTTAGGATGTTTGCACTTCAAATATCTCAAAAGTTAGCCATTCAAAATGAAAGTTACATCAAACTAAAATACGGTAGGTTATAACAACCAATTAAATATATTTATCTCAGAAAAATGGCAGACACTCAAAACCATCGGACTGTGCAACTTTAACATGAACCAGCATTCCCTTCTGTGTGGCATCAAATGCTTAGTCATTACCTAGGTTCAATATGTAGGGCCAAATCTAGATAATTGTTTTGGTTTTGAACATTTGATGCTTTTATCGGACTATGTAGCTTAAACATGCGCTATTGTTTCAACGTGATTCATGACTAGTGTTGTCAATCCACACAGATGATTACAGCTGATTATAACATGAGCGTGTTGTACTAAATATACACAATGACAAAATACTGTGAAAATTAAAACTTGATAGTTATGGATGGATTTGTTCATATTCATATACGTATATGTTGTGGCTTCCCCCCCCCCCCCATTTATTTGTTTAAATCCCCATACTTGATTCTATATACAGCGTTCGAAATAACACTTGTCCTCGCTAAGTGAGAGTAGGCACGGGCAAGTAGAATATTTTCGTTGGAAAAGTGAAAATGACTTATTTTTATCACTATATATATGAGCCTGTCTCAAAAGGTGATAACTATTTTTTTGGGTGTCCATTGTAATGCTTGACACAAAACAGCACAGAAACGGTTACACTGAAAACACAAGGACATTTGCTTCAAATCAATATATATGTATTCTGTTGGGATTATGAAACACCATGTAAAAAAACTAATCAGTTTATCCTGAGCAAATGCATAATCAGATAGTATGTTGATCGTTACAATGGACAAAGTTTTGTCCCATATTGCTTAGCACCTTTTGAGACAGTATCATATATGTCCCATGTCCATATTCCAGTATATTCCTCTGCCCCTATATACATGTATAGGGATACATATACATATAAACTGTATAGCATTCTTCACAAATACAATGTATTTTAAGATAATCGGAATATACAATGTCCATTAACGAAATGAGATGATGGGACAGCCTCGTGCTTAGTGGGTAATACTGCTAGTCATGAGGTGGAAAGCAGGTGGTGGGGAAAGAAGGTCTGAATTCCCAGATGCTTGTTGACCTAGCTGCAGAGATGTGACCAAAAATAGGAACATTTTAACATGTTATTACTTTTACTTATTAGGAAGATAAGCTTGTGTGTGGCAACACGTAGCACAACAATCAGACATATATCATGACATGGCCTAATCATACAATATATAATATGTATATATAATTATATTATATCTTTTTTCATACATATCACACCATATATCCCACCATGTGTCTATTTGTAATTTTCTAGGCTCTGTTTGCCACCTTGAGGTGCTGATGTCTTTTAGCTGCCCCCCAATAACTGCTGTCTACTTTTTGTGCTGAGGGGTCGTTATAGACAAACAAACAAGTCTTTAACCCGCTGTACGTAGCTGATTTTGCCTTTCGTATTAGCTGATATTTGTTGTAGGTGGGTGAGAGTGAAAATCGGGAGATTTGCACATGGAATCGTAATATCGGAAGCGAGTAGCCAAAATCGGAAGTCTTCCAAGAAAATCGGAGCAGTTGGCATATCTGTATTCGTCATTAGGCGGTAAGCAGCAACAAACAACCACAACAAAAAACAACAACCACAACAAACCAAAACAAAAACCAAACCCCAGGTGTTCGGTACAGGTCTTAATTTACAGACGCTTGCTGACCTATATGTTGTGGTATGACAGACAAACAGACAGAGCTCCTCCTCGGATAACACCGATCACAATTAACTAATTCACACTAGAGCATACAGGGGTGTGGTGGGGGGGGGGGGGGGGCGCAAAATCGGCAACAGCGTTCACTCGCTTATTGAAAGTTGTATGGAAGGTCATGGATTCAAAGCCAAACTGAGTGGGGTTTGTGGTGTTGTTTATGAACGGTGGCACAGTGGGGGGTGTGGTGGGGGGGGGGGGGGGTACATTGCGAAGAAACTCGGTGAGGGTCGGTCGGTGCTGTGAGCTGTCGTCCATTAGTGAATATTTACGTAGTAATAATGGCGAGCAGCATTAGTGTCAGGTTACAGCGACGTGGACCTTTATCCAATCACACGGATGGAATAACATCGGTTTGAACCAGAGTGACTGTTGAGAAAGCCATAGAATCCAACCTGCCATCTCAATACACACTGGTTTATATATATATATATATACATGTACATGATGTATGTGATATGTATATGATTAATATTATGTTTTAGACTACATAATGTATTCGATGTACATGTGATGTACATGTGATGTACATGTGATGTACATGTGATGTACATGTGATGTACATGTGATGTACATGTGATGTACATGTGATGTACATGTGATGTACATGATGTACACGAATGTATACAAATGTATACAAATGTGTATGGATGTATACGGATGTATATGATGTATATGATGTACATGATGTACATGGTGTACATTGATTGATTGGTGGTTGTTTTACGCCGTGTCGGCAGCATATGCCATATTCACGGCGAGACATGGTGTACATGGTGTATTTGAATGTATATGAATGTATATGAATGTATATGAATGCATATGCATGTATATGAATGTATATGAATTATATGAATATATATATGATGTATATGAGGTTTATGATGTGTATGATGTTTTATGATGTATATGATGTATATGATGGAGGACATATATGATGCACATGATGCATATGATGTATATGATGTGTATGATGTATATGATGGAGGACATATATGATGCATATGATGCATATGGTGCATATGATGTATGTGCTGGTATGAGGTTTATGATGTGTATGTGTATGATGTATATGATGTACATGATGTACATGATGTATATGATGTATATGATGGTATGATGTATATGATGATATGAGGTTTATGATGTATATGATGTATGATGTATATGATGTATATGATGTATATGATGTATATGATGTATATGGTGTATATGATGTATGTGCCGCTTGTGGCACTTCCGTGCACTAATGTACTTATTAATGCAGGTAATATGGGATAATGCAGGTGTTATGGGGTGAGGCTGAACCTGAAATAACAGTTTATTTATTTATTTGTTTGTTGGAGTTTTAAATCCTAGGAACACCTAAGGTCAGATCAGAATGGGCATCGACATGTGACAGCGCACACTCATGAACAGTTTCACAGTGCTGCCCCTCTGGGAGATCAGGCTGTCAGCACTATGACAGTCACTGAGCCAACCAGTCCTTGCCCCATCCTAATAATGCCGAGCGTCTAGCTAAGCCCGTGAAGGACTGAAATCAGCGAAACAGCTGAGTTCATTTCTTTTGAAAGCATGATGACATGCTAACATATAATTAAATTAGTATTCCTAGTTATGTATTTACACGAAACAGAGAGCATGTGTCACACGGCTGCTTACAAAAGTGTGGGAAATCCCAGGAACCGCGTGTGGCATCGGTTAGTTGTTAGAGTTTTACGTCCTGGCAACATATAAGGTCATATCAGGACTGGCATGTGACATGAGAACACGGACATTGACTGGACACATGCTGAGGTAAGTGCTGAAACTAGGGTTAGTTTAATCACCACATATGTCATGAGTGACTCTAGATGGATCTTCTAGTTCTGGTTCTATAGTTTTAGTTCTAGTTTTAGGTCAGCCTCTGTCGTCAGCTGTCGATGGTGATGCGGTCAACCACATCCGTAATTAGGGTTCCGGCATTATATATGATGCGCATATCTTAAAATGGTGATAAGTAAACAAATCTATGCTAGCGTCAGGATCACCTCATATATATTACTGCAAAAGTGCTGTTATGAAACTGTCATGCGCTTTGTTCTATTTAATGGAAATTTCCTTCTTGAGGCTTTACATTCTATCAACACATGCTTAATAAGTGTTTTGCTTTCGAAAATTTGATGGTTTTATCGGCCTATGTAGCTTTAATAGCAGCTAGGACATCATCTGACTTAGATAAAGGATTCACCCGGTACTCGCAGTAAACGGGTGAAGACCAGCCGTATATAAAAACGGTCGAAAAATCGGGCTAATGAACTGAGTCTTTATGAGAGCCTAAATTCACAATCTAAGAAGCAACATTTATTCTTTGTATATGTCTTCATGTTTACCCGCTACCTTTGAGTTGATAAAATATATAGTTTAATAAGATTTAAAAGTGAAATTGACGCCGTTCTAATGCCGCCATCTTGTCTTTTTGCATTCTCGCACATTTCACCAACTCTGTGCCTCTATATGTAGCCATTTGATCCTGGAACCACAGTTTCTACTTCATGTTCCATACTAAAGCTATTTTCGCCCATATTTACACTATGTTGTCATTCACCCATGTACTACAAGGGTGAATCTTTTATCTACATCTGACTGGGTTATATAAACATGTGGATGTGAGGCGGTGGCGGGGGGGGGGGGGGCATTTCAGATCGCTGTGAATGTGAAACTGCATACTGGAGTCAACCCGGCTATGTAAAGCAGTGACGGTTTGTTATTAAACTGACCAACAAATGGGATTTCAGCGCCTACGTACACGCCAACAATAAGTACTTCATTCTCACGTGGTGTGCTTCCACTCAGACACTTCTTTCTCAGAACATTACTGGTGAAAATTCTAATTTGTTCAACGTCACCTTCAAGTGTCCTGGTGTAATGACATAGCAAGGTCCGGCTCAGAAGTTAGAGCTATTTAACACCAAAATAATTAAAGTTAAAATTGTCTATTAGTATTATATACAGATTACATCACGTAAACATAGTTGGATTTATACACGTATGCAATGGTGAACAAGCCATTATCAAATAAATCAACTGAAACTCCTGAATTGGACAAATTGTCAGCATGAAACATGCATGGGATCCTCTTCAACAGGCATGTATGTCATCTGCGTAGAAGTACATAGTAGGCTAAGTTATCATATACAGGTCAGGAAAAAACTTTGGAAATTCAAAAAAACTAATATAGAAACTACTAACACCCAAAACCGCAAAGGTTGGCCCGAGAAAGATCAGGAAAACACTCCTGAGTGTGGGACCAGACCAATCCAGTATCACAGCTGTCCAGCGTTGAAAACAAGCACCCTCGCAGGAGCTTGTATGTTATGGGCAGAGTAAAAAAACGGGTCACAAAAAAACACACCCAAAAATGGTTTGATGGTTTCTGAGTTGTTTCTTTTCGTCAGATAAATGATAGTGCCAGGGGGGTAATGAAAATGGGAAATATTGCCCTTCCAGGGAATCGGACCCCATCTCTCTCACATTCCGGCCCAGCCTGCTAACTATTACCTCAATAGTTTTGAGGTACTTGCCAAAGGTTATATGTGCCTGTTTGCATCTCAAAAGTTGTAATTTAAAATAAATGTTAATTCAAACTACGGTAAACTACATCACAAAAATCACTCAACTATATTGACACAAAAAGTGAATGCATGTATGCATACATACATGCATGCATACATACATGTATACATACACACATGTATGTACACATACATACATGTATACATACATATATACATACATATGTACATGCATAGGTATGCATGTTTGTATCTATGTACATACACATACATACATCTGTGCATACATATATACTCATGTACATGCATGTACATACATAGATGTATACGTTTGCACTACATACATACAAAAAATGTATGCACTGCGTACATACATACATGCATACACGCACACACATACATCACATACATACATCCGCTATGCATATTAACTTTGCGCTCTAGATTGACTATCTCCTCTACCTTCGTTTTATTGTGTCATTTTGTTTTAACGATTTTGTTTATACAAATAACAACAGGATGAAAATATGAATATTTCTAATACAAATAACACAAGAATGAATAAATAAACCTGACAAAATATGGCGCCGAAGCGTCCGAGGTGGGCTGAGGTGGAGTCAGGTGGATCCCTCGGGCGCCGCCGTGTCCCCTTACACCCAGGCGGATCCCTCCCTCACCCCGTGTCCAACACGTGTCGTCATGTCTCATGTAGGAGCTCTCCCCGCCCAGCCATCAAAGAATTAAATCACTCTGACGGGGAGGTGGTGGTGCGGGTGGTGGGAGGTGGTGGTGGTGTTGGTGGTGGTGGAGGGGGGAGGGGAGAGAGGGGGCGTGCCCAATTGCTCATCATAGTTAGCCTGCCCTGGAGGCGGAATTGGGCTAGTTTTACTAACTATTCCCAGACTCTGGTTTACCATACCCCCACCACCACCCGTGCGGGTCTGGATATGAAGCAATTACTGATAATAGTGATACTGTGAGTCTACTCGGAACACGACTGAAGTGGTGGCGATTATTATGAAGGAACATTGTCTGCGTGTTGATGGCCATTGTGATTCTAACGGTTTCGTCAGGCACCTGGAGGAGGAAGGAGGAAGGAGGAAGGAGGAAGGAGGAAGGAGGAAGGAGGAAGGAGGAAGGATGTGAGTAGTGAGATGGAGGAGGATGAAGGGTGTGAGTAGTGAGAGGGAGGAGGAGGACGGAGGAGGCGGGATGAAGGAAGAAGGATGAAGGAGGAAGGGTGTGAGTAGTGAGATGGAGGAGGAGGAGGGAGGAGGCGGGATGAAGGAAGAAGGAGGAAGGAGGAAGGGTGTGAGTAGTGAGATGGAGGAGGAGGAGGGAGGAGGCGGGATGAAGGAAGAAGGAGGAAGGAGGAAGGGTGTGAGTAGTGAGATGGAGGAGGAGGAGGGAGGAGGAGGGAATGAAGGAAGAAGGAGGAAGGGGAAAGGTGTGAGTAGTGAGATGGAGGAGGAGGAGCAGGGATGAAGGAAGAAGAGGAAGGGTGTGAGTAGTGAGATGGAGGAGGAGGAGAAAGGGGGTGGAAGGAGTTGGAGGAGGCGAGGCAAGGAGAAGGAGGAAGAGGAAAAGGGGTGTGAGTAGTGAGATGGAGGAGGATGAAGGGTGTGAGTAGTGAGAGGGAGGAGGAGGAAGGAGGAGGAGGGATGAAGGAAGAAGGAGGAAGGAGGAAGGGTGTGAGTAGTGAGATGGAGAAGGAGGAGGAGGGATGAAGGATGAAGGAAGAAGAGGAAGGAAGGGAGGTGTGAGTATGAGATGGAAGGAGGAGGAGGAGGAGGGATGAAGGAAGAAGGAGGAAGGAGGAAGGGTGTGAGTAGTGAGATGGAGGAGGAGGAGGAGGGATGAAGGAAGAAGGAGGAAGGAGGAAGGGTGTGAGTAGTGAGATGGAGGAGGATGAAGGGTGTGACTGTGAGTAGTGAGAGGGAGGAGGGAGGAGGGAGGAGGGAGGAGGGAGGAGGGAGGAGGGAGGAGGTAGGAGGGGGGAGGAAAGGTAGAGAATGTAGGCGGAGTAGGGAGAGGGAAGGGGAGGTACATGAGGTGGTGGACCACGGGGGTCGGGGAGGGGTGGTGGTAGTGTTTTTGTTTGTGTATTGTTGTTTTACGTCCTAGCAACATCTACGGTCATATCAGGATGGGTACCGACTTGTGGGCACTCATGGTGACTTAATAGTGCTGCCCCACTGGGAAATCAGGCCACCAGCACCATGACCTGATAAAGTGATATCCCACTCAGTCACATTATCCTGACACTCAGCGAACCAGTCCTTGCCCTGTCCTAGTAATGCCGAGTTAAAAAAAACACAACTAAATGTAGATTATTATTTGAATAACATCTTCTGTCAACGCCAGGGGCAATATGCATGGAGCAGTGTTAGCAATGTGTGGTGTTAACCATATAACACAGGGTAGCTATCACCGTTTATCTGGGACGTCGCAAAGTAGGCCACGCCGTATACATGGTGGCCTAAACGGTGAGTGTTAGCTAAACGTGAATGTATTTATAGATTTGGGAAATCCCTCTGAACATCGAGCTGGCGAGCACTGCTATTTGACAATATTTAACAGAATTACATACTCTAACAGTGATATTTTATCAAATTAACTGCAAATTCGAACCGATAAAGGCAATATTAACGCTGCCACTACATCGGCGGCAATATTAATATTGTCGAATCAAGGAATGTACACAAAACAAATAGCGGTGCTCGCCGGCAACAGGCTAACGACTATTGCTGAGCCTGTTGCCAGTGAGCACTGCGGCGGCGATTTGTTTAGTTTACATTCGTCGATTCGACAATATTAATATCGCTGCCAAAGCGGCGGCAGCATTATTATTGCTTCGAATTTATGGTTAATTTGCTGAAATTTCAATTATTGAGTATGTAATTCTGTTAAATATGATAGCTTTGAATAGATTTGGGCTCCATCCTGACACTAACCTAACACTAAGACCGCTGTAAACCTGCTATGGGCTGGGGTAAGAATCTCCAAGTTTAAACGCACGGTTTGCCTCGCTAACACCGCTCCATGCATATGGGCCCTGAGCACTGTTGGTGTTGGTGTTGGTGGATTAATTGGTTGTGGAGGTGGCGGCAGCGACGGCTGGGGTGGAGAGGTGTCGGGTGTCGAGCGTCATTCAACACGCTGGAAGAGTTTTCTGGTGTCGGCGGGAGGCGATTGAAAACAGTTGTGTCTGATTTGTGTTGTCCGCAGTGCGGGGTTACAAGTTGCGTGTGGGCAGGCCCTGGCCCGGGCCCGGGTGGGCGGTGTGACTGGCCCGGGGAGATGGGCGGGGAAGCGGGAAGGTGGGCGGGGGTTTGTGACTGACGGGCGAGCAGTGGTGTAAGAGAGCGGGGTGGTAACTGTAGATAACTAGATTTAGGAGCCACGTTAAAGACTAAAGTTGCATAGTCTGATGGTTTTGAATTTCTGTATTTTTTCTGAGAAAAATATATTGTATCAATCACTAATATTTACTTTACACTAGTTCAAAGTTACTTTTATTTTAAATGGTCAACTTTTGAGATATTTTGAGTGCAAACATGGAAAATTAGTTTTGGCAAGCTTGCCAAAACTCTGACACCATAGACTTCTGCAGTAACAGGTTTTTGTTAAAATTGACTCAGTATTGCCTTCTATGCAGAAACAAATGCTTAATAAGTGCATCAGTATCTAACTTCTAAGTTAACTGTATGTTATAGTGGTGGGTGGGTATGCGGTAGGTATATTTGAGTGGTGTGGTGGGTAGGTGGTAGTTAGACTTGAGGTGTGGTGGGTAGGTGGTAGATTTGAGTGGTGGGTGGGTATATGGTAGTTGTGGGAGTAGTGGTCATGGAAACGACTGCGGTGACTGCGGTGACTGCGGTTAGCGAGAGTGAGGAGAAGTGGGTAGTGATTGTAATGAGAAAAGTGAAGGTGGAGGTGGAGGTCGATGAGTGTAGAACAGTTCCAGTAGAAAGCGAGAGTTTAAAGTTGGGATGGTGGTGTTGGTGGTGATGATAGTGTGGTCAGTGTAGGGTGGTGGGGTGGCGATATTGTGGTAGTGGTGCTTGTGGTGGAGCTACATATAGTGTAGCTAGTGTGGTGGTAGTGTGGAGGTACAGATAGTGTAGTGATGAGCGCGGAGTTGGTGGTGGTGGTAGTGGTGGTGGTGCTGCTGTTGATGTTGATGTTGATGTTGATGTTGATGTTGATGTTGATGTTGATGTTGGTGGTAGTAGTAGTGGTAGTGGTAGTGGTAGTGGTAGTGGTAGTGCTGCTGTTGATGATGGTATTGGTATTGGTATTGGTATATGTGGTGGTGGTGGTGGTGGTGGTGGTGGTAGTGCTGCTGTTGATGATGGTGGTGGTGGCGGTGGTGGTGGTGCTGGGTGCGAGTTAACACCGCGTGGCGGCGCGCTGAGGGAGGGCGGGGTAGATGGAGGCTGGCCGGGATGCACTCAACTTACAACGGCGGGCGGCAAGTGGTGCCCCCGGGGCGGGCGGCGCCAGGCGTCGGTTTACACCGGCTCCATATGCAGCCCGCTGTGAAGCGCGGCCAGGGGTCCGGCACCCTGCACCCTGCGTTGACCGCCCGCCCCCGCCCCCCCCCCTCCCCCACACCCCGCCTTACTTGAGACGCGCCGCCCCGTAGCCCCAGGAGCCCGTCAGCACGCCAGTTACAGCACCACATGTATTCTGAAGGCCGCCCGACGCCTGTAGCTCCCGGCGAAACCGTGACCGGCCAGCCGGGGTGGGGTGGGGTGGGGTGGAGTAGGGTGGGGTGGAGTAGGGTGGGGTGGAGTAGGGTGGTTGGGGGTGTGCATAGCCACTGGGTGTTTTTGCATAACGGCAAGAATGCATGTATGTGTGCGTGATGTGTATGTGTGCGTATGGACCTGTGTATATGTGTACCTGTATGTGCGTATGTATGTATGTATGTATGTATGTATGTATGTATGTATGTATGTATGTATGTATGTATGTATGTATGTATGTATGTATGTATGTATGTATGTTTGTATGTATGTATGTATGTGCGTATGTATGTATGTATGTATGTATGTATGTATCCATGGGATTATACCAAAGACTGTACTGTACATACATAGTATATTATTAATAATAGTATAATTTTGGCTAGAGCTAACGGGAGGTGGTTTGACTTTGAACGCCTCCAGTGTGTGTCCAGCCAGTCGACCGGCGTCCCAGAAGGCCGTGCCTGCCCCATGGTGTCCTATATGAGTGAAGGCGGGAGGGAGGGAGGGGCCGTGCCTCCATGTGCGTGGGCGTCGGGAGGAAGGAGGGAAGAAGGAGGAAGGAGGACAGCGGAGAGAAGAGCGATAGGACAGAGGACAGCGAAGAGAAGAGAGAGAGATGGGGGGGGGGGGGGGGGGGTCGGTACGCGGGGCGTCCGGGCGGGGCGTCCGGACCAGGCAGGGCAGGGAGCACGGTGGCCCGGAGAGGCGCGGGATGAGTCGGTCAGACCGGACACATGTTGAATCCCTCACACAATTACCAAACCGAGCCAGCTGGGGACCTGAGGGTCCCCAGAGGGCAGCTGGCAGGTCTGTCCAGGGAACAGCCAACAGTGACCTGCTGTGAGGACCACACAACCCCCCACCAAAAAAAAAACCTCCCCTCCCATCTTCGATGAGGCAACTCGGGGCTATTCGACTGCCACATGTGTAGTACGCTTTGGCACATGGAGGAGGGCCTACATGGTGTAGGTATGGAACACTCGTTAAAGTCGCCCCCTATAGGCCGCTGAGACTGAAGCTCTCTCTCTCTCTTGGGTGGTTCGTAACCTTGACGGTTACGGGCTGCAGCACTGCAGCAATATAGAATGGCACCAATAAATCGGTCCGTTCTTCAGAAGGTAGATTTACCTTCAGGTTGGGCAGTTGTAGAAGCGGGGGGGAGGGGGGGTACTTTACAATGATAATCAGGAGTCGTTGGAGCGGTACCAGATTAGCGGTCCGATTGTAGCTGTGCACTCACGACCAGTAGCTGATGGTTCAGGAGGAAGGGATCGGAAAAGGTGGGATCTGCAGGCAAGAACAAAGTGAAACAGTGAAAAAGGAGCAGGGCCCCACCCAAGCAAACAACTCCTTTGATCAGGGGGAGAAGTAAGCCCGGGAGAAAACAAAAAGAAAAGGGTAGTATAGAGGAAAGAGAAATGAGGAGAGTCAAACGGCCGAGGTAGAAAAGTGAAATGCTGGCCGGCTCCCCCTTCTGGAACTATTTTCAGACATTATCAAGGAGGAGCGGGGCCAGTGGAGAGGAGATAGAAGAGGTATGGACGAAGTGCAGTCCGGACAGCAAGTGAGACTGGAGCTGTGTAGAGCTCCGATAAATGCTCCTCTCCAATCGCACCTTTTATGTAACTGAATATGTGGATGGAGAGTGCTGAGGTGGGTGTCCACGATGTGCGAGTGCAACCTAGGGGGACTCCCCAGTCTGTGGGGACCCCATGTCATGTTTTTATTTACATGTATTTCAGGTTTTTTAAATGATGGTTTACTTACCCTATCCATAGCATATGAGTTCATGATAGAACTTGCTTTCAAGGCCGAACAGCTTTAATCATTAGTGTGTCGTTTATTGTCTTGTATGGTTGATTAATAATTAGTTTCGAGGGAATCCCATATGTGATGTCCTTGATTTGTAACAGACCTCAGCACTCTCCCTCAACATATTCGGTTGCAACACCTATGCAGAGGTGTGTTTGGAAACTATTTTTCGGAGTACAGCTCCAGTCCTAGTGGCCTATACCGGATGCCTTTAAATGTGTCTGTATGGATACATTTTTCTCAAAGTTGCATAATCCGATGGTTTTGAGTTTCTCTCATTTTTGAGATAAATATATTAGGTTGTTCATTATAATTCTATATTACTTTAGTTTGAAGTAACTTATATTTCAATTCGCAAACTTTTGAGATATTTGAAATGGAAACATGCTAAATTAATTTGGGCAAGCTTGCCAAAACTCTTATCACCATAGGCTTCTGCAGTAACAGGTTCTATTAATTGACTCAGTAGTCCCTTATATATGCCGGTAATTGTTTGATAAGTGCATCAGTATCTAAGGTAGATATGTACTGTAGAATCAAATCTACATAATTGTTTTGGTTTTGAAAATTTGATCTTTTCATCGGACTATGCAGCTTTAAATAAATACACAAAACACACGCACGCGCAGTGACTTAATGTAGTGTGGGGGCGTCCACAAAGCACGCCACAGTGGGTAGGAGCCCCGGCCTATGTTGTCACCTACTATTAGTAGTAAAGTATACAATGGATAAATGCACTGGTACAATTTCTGAGATTTTTTTTAAAGTTGCATATTCCGGTTGGATTTGAGGCTCTGTCATTTTCTGAGATAAACATATTAGGTTGATTGTTGTTTGTTTGTTTGTTTGTTGTTGTTTTACGTCCTAGCAACATCTAAGGTCATATCAGGACGGGGGTTGATTGTTGTAATCCATCTTACTTTAATTTGAAGTCATTTTTATTTTAAATAGCTAACTCTTGAGATATTTGAAGTGCAAGCATGCGAATTAAATTTTGGCTGATATGCCAAAACGTATGACACCATAGGTTTCTGCAGTAACATGTTCTATTACATTGCCTCAGTATTCCACTATCTAAGTTAGATATTGTAGTGGTCTGCACTGACCTCTCAGGCAAGTAACCACATAGACAGGTAGGCATGGGGAGTGTATTGATATCAGGGAGCCTAGGTGGTGTAATGGTTAGCACACTGGCCCGGAATGCAAAGAGATGTGGGTTCGAGTCCGCTCTAGGCGCAGTATTTCCCATTTTCATCACCCCCACGACACTGGTTGCCGTGATCAGGATCCTGTACAAGCTTTGCGCTGTATGGTTGTTGAACCTACCCTGTGTATGTATGTGTTAGTGCATTGCCTGTATGTATGTAATTGTAAGCATTACAAGACTTACAATTCCAGGGGGACGAGTGTAGTGGTCTGCACTGACCTCTCAGGCAAGTAACCACATAGACAGGTAGGCGTGGGGAGTGTGTTGATATCAGGGAGCCTAGGTGGTGTAATGGTTAGCACACTGGCCCGGAATGCAAAGAGATGTGGGTTCGAGTCCCGCTCTAGGCACAGTATTTCCCATTTTCATCACCCCCATGACAATATGCAGAATCAAATAATTGATTTGGTTTTGAAAATGTGATGTTTTCTTCTAACTATGCCGCTTTAAGTTAACAGGAAGAATGAAAAAGCAGGTGAGCCGGAACAGGATGGCTGAATGAGTTGAGTGTCCACTTCCCGTTTTGGTAGATCATGGGATTCAAACCCTGGGCAAGTCCAACTAACGAGTTAACCATTTATACTTGTCGCTAACTAGTCTGGCATTTGGCAATGCTAGGATAAGGCAATAAGAAGTGAAATGAGGAAGACCAATTGTCCCATATTGAAATATCTCCCCACTTAATCAATTAAAAAGTACCAACATGTACAGGGCAGTGTGGGCTACATGGTTACTCTATTTCTAGTGAATATCACGTATATATGTAACATTGGGCAGGCGGGTGTATGGGTGTGTGAAAAGAGTTCAAAGGAGCATGACATACTTTATGAAACTCCCTTTGTGGTCGGGGTGATGTTACTTTATTGGTTTATTTGTTCATATTCATAGACGGGCTGGCCTAATGAGTTGAGCATCTGCCTCTTGTATGGCAGGTCATCGGTCTCAATCAATTCCTGGTTGAGCCAAACAAATGACGTAAACAATTTAGCATAGTTTATCCCATCATTACTAACAAACTACTTACTTCATGTAGTCAAAAACACATCCGAGGTATTAATTGACATTTTAAGCATAACCCTACAAGCTAACCACACTCTATCGAACAAACCATTCTACTAACAGTACCACTCCATCTCAAAATACCATACCAACAACATGATAGTTATGCAATTCACAATACAGTAGGCATACACACCTGTGAAGGGGAACTATGCACCTAACCACTCCGTAATGTAAAGGTCTACTCAATACACATGTAAGGGAAACTATGCACCTAACCACTCCATAATGTAAAGGTCTAATCAATACACATGTATGTATCTAAGTATGTATGTATACAACATATAACTACTATTTTATATGCAAATTGTCCAACTATACCATTTGTAAGTCTTGGAATTTTAATATTGTTATTTCAGCTGACTTGAGCTAGCTGGTGATGAGAATATCAGACTGCATATATTGTAAATAACTGCATTGTCACATGGCTGGAAGACCAGTGCCACGGTGCTGACAAAAGACTTTATTCAATGAATAAACTATATTTACAAAAAAAATACTTGTTCCTACGTAGACGGGTGCACAGCATCACTAGGATAGGACAAGGAGATATGTGATGAGGATGAGCAATAGGGCACGATTGAAATCTCCCCTGCTTAATCAACAGGCATATTAACAAATTGAAAGTAGAGCAAATTTCAATCACAGACAATCGGGCTTCCTTATTCAACCGCACCTTGCCCTATCCAAGTGATACCGAGTAACATGCTACGTAGTGACAGATATCAACAAGATTCAGTCATTGAATCTTGTTGATACTTGTCTCTATCTAGCCAGTCATTGGATAGGTAGTGACAAGTATCAACAAGATTCAGACATTGGCTAGGTAACGACAAGTATCAACAAGATTCAGTAATTGGCTATGTAGTGACGACTATCAACAAGATTCAGTCATTGAATCTCATTGACACTTGTCACTATCTAGCCAGTCATTGGCTAGGTAGCGACAAGTATCAACAAGATTCAGTCATTGGCTAGGTAGTGACAAGTATCAACAAGATTCAGTCATTGGCTAGGTAGCGACAAGTATCAACAAGATTCAGTCATTGGCTAGGTAGCGACAAGTATCAACAAGATTCAGTCATTGGCTAGGTAGCGACAAGTATCAACAAGATTCAGTAATTGGCTAGGTAGTGACAAGTATCAACAAGATTCAGTCATTGAATCTTGTTGACACTTGTCACTATCTAGCCAGTCATTGGCTAGGTAGCGAGAAGTATCAACAAGATTCAGTCATTGGCTAGGTAGCAACAAGTATTCATCAGATTCAGTAATTGGCTAGGTAGTGACAAGTATCAACAAGATTCAGTCATTGAATCTTGTTGACACTTGTCACTATCTAGCCAGTCATTGGCTAGGTAGCGAGAAGTATCAACAAGATTCAGTCATTGGCTAGGTAGCAACAAGTATTCATCAGATTCAGTAATTGGCTAGGTAGTGACAAGTATCAACAAGATTCAGTCATTGAATCTTGTTGACACTTGTCACTATCTAGCCAGTCATTGGCTAGGTAGCGAGAAGTATCAACAAGATTCAGTCATTGGCTAGGTAGCGACAAGTATCCAACAGATTCAGTAATTGGCTAGGTAGCGAGAGTAACAACAAGATTCAGTCATTGGCTAGGTAGTGGCAAGTATCGACAAGATTCAGTCATTGGCTAGGTAGCGACAAGTATCAACAAGATTCAGTCAATGGCTAGGTAGTTTTTTTGTGGGTTTTTTTTTGTTCAAGTGTTTTTATTGCTCTGATTAACATGTTGTCAGTGTTAATGCACTGGTTTTCCAGCCCTAATGACAATTTCCACTAAAGTGACAAGTTTGTTTTTTAATTCATTAATTTGGTTTGACTCGGCCAAGGATCAAAACCACGGCCTGTCACAATGGAAGCGGAAGTGCATCCTCAACTCATTTGGCCATCCCATCGCATGGTGACGGTGCTTTGCGCATGCCCCACGAATACAGCAGAACGCCAGTAAACTTATTTTAAAATTTTGTTCATCAATGTTCGCCATGTTTTTTCTCTCTCTATCCGACCCTTGTTTATTACTTCATCATCACATCCTAAGGCGACGCATGCACATAAATAACCTGTCTACGCATGCTAATACAGGCAACCTCACCTCACACTAATGGTCGACACGTCATTTAAATTAATTACGCTCAGGGGAATCGAGGCCTCCTTTTTAATTAGCCAGAGCACTCCAGACAACAGTAGTCACTTTGGTTTTTGTCGTAATTAAGAAAAGGACACGGACTGCGCCATCATGAATAGATGATGCATGCATGTATATATATGTATATATCCTCTGGTGCGACTGACACTGGTCTACATCCGGTGGAGGAGAGGAGGGTAGGTGGAGCCACCTGTACAGTGTTGGTCTTACGGAGTATAACAAATAAAGTAATAATTAACCCTTACATATCTTTTATACTTGCATAATTCGTTCGAACCAGAGCGTGTCCATTTGTCCGAGCCAAGTGAGATCAGGCACGGACAAACAGAATGTGACTTGAGCTTTTCCGTTGGACAAATGACAATTTTTGGGTAAAACTCATATTTAAAGTTAACCTCGTACATATAACACTGATCATTTATATAACAATACTTAAACACTAGAATTAATTGACCATTAAACAGTTAAATAGGTTAAACTAATAATAATCATGATAATACAATCTGGAAAAATGAAAGTTCAGGTGGACAAGCAATCCAAGCCGACATGTCCGAAGGACAAGTGACAAATTGTGCATATTACTACCTCTATCTGTCTGACATGCAAACATCTATCCGACATATATATGATACATATATACGATACACGCGCTATAGAGGGAGTGCACGTGACGTCATCACTCAGCGGTCAGCCATCTTTGATTACGAGCACCCGCCCTAGCCATGATGTTGTGAATGCATTGCAGATACAGTAAAACAGAGTTTTCTTGTGTTCTGGGCAGTTTACATCCAATGTGTTTACTTACACTTACAGCACTTTAGCAACAACTTCTGAGGCCAAACTGTTCAAAACAGTGACAAATAAACAAACAAACAAATCATTAAATAAGCACAGTGTAGGCTGTTGCAAGCCTTCTGTATATAATCCAATATGGCCACCGAAAGTTCTTGTGATGTCATTACACCACCTCTATATGTTGGTTTATTTGTCACTGTTTTGAGCAGTTTGGCCCAGAAGTTGTTGCTAAAGTGCTGTAAGTAAACACATTGGATGTAAACTGCCCATAACCTCCCAGAACACAAGAAAACTCAGTTTTACTGCATCTTCATGCATTCACAACATCATGGCTAGGGAGGGTGCTCGTAATCCAAGATGGCTTGCCGCTGACCACTGACGTCATGTGCACTCCCTCTAAATATTGTACTACATTTGACGATATTTATGTTTGTTTGTTGTTGTTTTACATCATAGCAACATCTAAGGTCATATCAGGACGGGTACTGACTCGTGACAGTGCGCACTCATGGCGACTTTATAGTGCTGTCCCACTGGGAGACCAGGCCACCAGCACCATGACGTGATATCCCACTCAGTCACATTATCCTGACACTGAGGCAACCAGTCCTTGCCCTATCCTAATAATGCCGAGCGCCTGGCTAGGAAGCGACAAGTCTCAATTTTTAAGTCATTGGTTTGACTCGACCAGGGTTCGAACCCATGACCCCACGATCTACCAGCATGGGAGACGGACGCTCTAACTCATTCGGCCATCCCAATATTTATGATCATACAGATGATTTTACACTGCATCTACCAGGTTCAAAGTGAGCACCAGTCAGTTTGCGCCGCTCGCTGTAATAAACATGCATCTGCACTGAGTGTTGTTTCCGTCCACCATGCCAAGACCTGACCAAACCGCCATCAATTTCGGCGGGGCGCTTGTGTCAGTCTTACAGAAGAAGCGGCGTCCCGGTTCCCCCGGGGCGCGAAACATGACGCCTCACACCCTGCAGCCACCGCAAACCTTTGCCAGCCTTTGCCGGCCACCAGGGGCCAGCCTGCGGCACCGGGGGTGGGGGTGGGGGTGGGGAAGAGAGAGAAGAGGGGGGAGAGTCTGCGTTTCATCACCGAGATCGCACAAGTTACAGCCATTGCCAAATCGCATAACATAAGCCCCGTTTACACGGGCGATTTAAAACGTTTCATATGAACCCACTTGACTAGATCGACTCACATTTGCCGTGTAGACGCACCTCTGTGGCGTTTTAGGGCTGAATCGATTCATATGAAACGCTTCATCTATACCAGCTGGTTCCCGGCAGTGTTAGGGCCCGATTAGGTGGTCGCCGGCTACAGGCGCACCACAGGCTGCTGGTTCCCGGCACCAAAACACTCTTTAAACTCTGTCCGTGTAAACGCACCTCAAAAACGCTTCATATAAATCGCCTTGTCTAGAACGTTTCACAATTCCCCGTGTAAACACGGCTTAAGTCCGGCCGCCCGTCCGGGCGTCTGCTTGTCGCTGGCGAGGGTTGGCGGCACCTCACGCCCCTGGAGCTGGAGAAACCTGTACCCCACCGCCGGGCTGGTGGAGTGGTGGGATGGGATCGCCACACCGCACCACTCCACTGTGGATGGTTGGTTGTTGGGAGTTTTACGTCCTAGCAACATGTAATGTCATATCAGGACACCGAGTTGTGACACTGACAGTGTCAGCGCACACTCATCAGTCTTGGCGACTTTATATATAGACTTATAGTGGTGTCCCACAGGGAGACCAGGCCATCAGCACCATGACCTGACATCCCACTCACTGACTCAGTCACATTATTAATTTGACACTGAGCCAACCAGTCCTTGCCGAGTGCCTGGTTAGGAGGTGACAAGAATCAATTTTTATGTCATTGGTTTGACTTGGCCAGGGTTCGAATCTGTGAGTTCAAATCCCACCATCTACCAAAATAGGAGACTGCCTCTCAACCCATTCGGCCATTCAAATGAGTACGGATAGGTTGTGTGTTGGCAAGGAAACGAAATCCCATTATGGCCCGGTGTAGACTGGGAGTAACATACAGTAAAACCTTTCTAACCGACCACCTCCACAGATCGACCGCTTTATTTGGGTCCCAACAGTAACATTGTAACCACTCCCTAAACCGACCACCTCACTAAATGGACGACTTAAAAGTCGGTCCCAAGGTCGGTCGATTTAGAGAGGTTTTACTGTAGTAGCAATTAAGTCTCTCATTCAGTAATGTCTAGCTTTCACCTTTTTCAGGAGTCTTGGATTCTAAATAAAGACAAAGCCACTATTATTACATAGACACCCGACCGGAAGCACATTTCCCTTTTCCGAGACCGCAGTCACATTTCAATTTCCGAGATAACACATTATAATCCAGTGTTAGCTTCAAGCCACTGTACTACTAGTCTGCAGTTGCTTTGACCTCATTAAAGAACACAAAGAAAGGTTATATTTGATCATTCTTTTGGATTTGATTGCAAAACACATGACGCATGTTGGCACTGTCAACATGGATAATTTACTGGCGGGAACACATGCACTACTTTCTCTCGGCACTACTTTCTTGCCCTAGTTCCTCGTCACTGACTGCTGACTCGCACTTCACTTTCACGCCGGTCTTTCTCCTTGCAAGTCGCTTCACCCACCCACCCACCCGATGATGAAGGAGGTAAGGGGTAGGGGTTGAGGGCTGCTGGTTCCGTGCTAGTTCTTCTCTCTCATCTCTTTCCTGACCTTTCCATTTTCCTCGCAACATAACAACATTTAACTAGTCTCATCTCTAATCACTATCCAATTGTTCGATATGCCTGACACTTATCATGACATCATTTAACCTTGCTGGTACTCTATACGATACCTCAATAACATCATTCTCATTTAACTCATGACACGATACACCATACCGATATGTTCTCCAGCCAAGACCGACCTAACCTTGCTGGTACTCTATACGATACCTCAATAACATCATTGTCAATTAACTCATGACACGATACACAATACCGATATGTTCTCCAGCCACGACCGACCTGCCTGCAGGTTATGTTCTCCAATAAATTTTTGTTATCTCCATCTCTGTCTTGTCTCCAGTTTGTTCCCGTATGTAAATTATGCTACAGGATAGCACTGAATCACCTACATCTATTTAATAGTATAAAGAAGCGAGGCGGTGAGAATTATAGAAGTTGCCGAATCGGCAGAGCAGAAGGTCAGGGGTTCCAATCCCAGCCAAGTGATACCAATGACTTATAAAATATATACTAGTCGGAACCTAGCCTGTCGCTCGGGATTACTAGAATAGGGCATAGTGGTTAGCGCAGTACCAGGTAGTGACTGTGTGGTATAGAATATATAAATAATCATATATATGTAAGTCAGTGTGGACTATAACAATATCCTGCATTTAATTACATCTTGAAGATTGATACTGACTATCATGGATAAGTCTGAATATACTTGTTTTCACCATTAAGCTGAGATTCCTTCTACGCGGTATGCGGATGGGAAGATTCCTTCTACGCGGTATGCGGCATGCGGCACACGACTGGCTATATTTAAAAAATAAAAATAAACAAGTATACTCCATACTGCACTGTATATGTCCTAATATGGCATTTATATCTATGTAACTCTTGGTACGTCACATGAAGGTTCCTACCTTTATAATTACCAAATTATAGATAAGTATTCATATTTTTGTGCATATGGTAGCATTTTTACCAACCCGAACCCCCACCACCACCACTACCATATGTTTCCCCTCAGCACCCTTGTGCGTGACCGTTCCGTAATGCTCAGTCGCCTCTCCTAGTGTTAAACTAATCAGACTCAGGTTTCTATTCGCACCCCGCTTGCCGCACCGATCGCTACATGGACCGATCGGAAAAACGCATTCGCATACCGCGTGTAAGGGTTGTAGCCCATTGACCTCAAGGCGTTTCGATTTTTTGCCGCATTCGCATACCGCATGCCGCATACCGCGTGTAAGGAATCTTAGCTTTAGACAGTTTGTAGATAGAAAGCAGAGCCTACACTTTTACCGACCCAAGGGATGTTTAACCTCCCACACCCCATCGACATGGTATGGGAGCAACTGGCCTTTGATGATGCTGTAAGTTATACATGGCAGTGGAAATCCAAATTGGCAGAGGTGAGGGTATGGGGAATCGAACCACCAACCTTCAGATTAGGAGTGTGACCTAGGAAAAGGTCAGACACTCTAACCACTCCACCACAGAGAACACCACCATGACTTCAAACCATACTTTAAATAATAAAAGTTAGGTTGTTTTTTTTACTATTCGCTTGATTCATGATTTCCCGAAACAAGATAAAGGAAAGATTTAATCTAGCAACTTGTTTCTTGTCATATCCATGCTACTGCAATAGACTCCACTGACCTCTCAGGATAAGAGCCACATAGTCATAGATAGGTAGGTGTGGGTAAGGTGATGAGATAAGGCAGCCTAGGTGGTATAATTATTTGCCCAGTAACACTGGTTTGTTGTTGTTTTACGTCCTAGCAACATTTAAGGTCATATCAGGATGGACACCGACTTGTGACAGTGCACACTCATGGTGACTTTATAGTGCTTCCCCACTGGAAGACCAGGCCGCCAGCATCATGACCTGATATCCCACTCAGTCACATTATCCTGACATTGTGCCAAACCAGTCCTTGCCCTATCCTAATAATGCCAATCGCCTGGCCAGGAAGCAACAAATATCATTTTTTAAGTCATTGGTTTGACTCGACCAGGGTTCGACCCCACGACCAACCAACACGGGAGATGGATGCTCTAACTCATTCGGCCATCCCGTCTCGTCCGGTAAAACTGGAGGGGAATGCAAGAGATGTCGGTTCGACTCCGGCTCTAGGAGCAATATCCCCCCTCCCTCCCCACAACACTACTGTACCCCAAATTTAATATTTGTACCGAACACACACATTGAGCAGTGTAGTCGTGTAGAGATTTGAGGATGTTTGTTTGTTGTTGTTTTACATCCTAGCAACATCTAAGGTCATATCAGGATGGGTACCAACTTGTGACAGTGCGCACTCATGGCAACTTTATAGTGCTGTCCCACTGGAAAACCAGGCCGCTGGCACCATGACGTGGTATCCCACTCAGTCAAATTATCCTGACACTGAGCACGCCAGTCCTTGCCCTGTCCTAATAATGACGAGCGCCTGGCTAGGAAGCGACAAGTATCAATTTTTAGTTCATTGGTTTGACTCGAGCAGGATTCAAGCCCACGACCCCACGATCTGCCATCAGGGGAGACGGGAGCTCTAACTCATTCGGCCACCCCCTCTGGTCGATTTTGAAGATGTAGCTGGATGGGGAAATCCCCAGACGAGTGTGCAATTACGGTAGCGTTCCAAATTATCCCAATTTCTCGCTTCTAGAAACGATGTCAAAAGCCACTTCTAATCAGCGCCAATACTGATAAGTCTTTAACCGTGAAATGTAACCCGACGTTGAACGGCGGCTTGCTGCGGAAGACTATTTAAACTTCAGAGGAAACTGAGAAAATGGTGAACTGAATTTGGGGGTATAATATAAATATCATATATAGAATACACCATATATAAATATAATATAGTTGACATACTAGTCACATAACATATAACACACATATATATTAATATACAAATATCTATATATATATATATTAATATACAAATATCTATATATATATATTAATATACAAATATCTATATATATATATATTAATATACAAATATCTATATATATTAAATATTTGTCACCCATAGCCTAGAACGGAATACCGAGCCAATTTAATAGAACAAGTTACCGCAGAAGCCTAGAGCTTCAGAGTGCTTGCCAAAATTAATCTGGTATGTTTGCACATCAAATATAACAAAAGTTAGACATTTAAAATAAAAGTTACTTCAAACTAAAGTAAGATGGATTATAGGGATCAACCTAAGTCACTCACTCAGCCTTATGCAGCTATGCTCTCCAGACTGGCTGCACTCTCAACTACAATAAACACACACCACAGACTGTCACTCTCCAATCCCCACTCTGACCACCCACCCCACCCCCACACCACACACCAAGCCCCGTCCCGCCCCATTCACCCACAAGTACTAGGCCTTGGCTCAGAAAATGACCAAAACTCAAAACCAGCGGACTATGCAACTTTAAAATACAAATATCTATATATTAATATACAAATATCTATATATTAATATACAAATATATACTATATATATCAAGGATGAAAGTGGTCCCCGGCAAAAAACAGCGGATATTCACCCATAGGATTAGCACTGCCGGGGAATCGCAGGAAAATGTCACTTTTACGTCGTAGTGACATCCATGGTCATAATCAGGATGGAGTCAAGTTTCAACTGTCCCTATCGTGGCTGTATCATTGCCTATGGTCGTTCCGAACTCTTTTTTTGGGGGGTGGGGTAAATTCTAGAAACATCAAAGTTAATATAAGAAAGGGATTCGGACTAACCAGTTAGGCAAACCAGCTTCATAATTTATTCCGTAAATTTGGTTTCATGACAAAATATGTAATTGAAATTTATGTTTGTTTGTTGTTGTTTTACGTCCTAGCAAGATTCTAAGGTTATATCAGGATGGGTATAGACCTACTGTGCACTCATGGCAACACTCTGCTGTCCCACTGGAAAATCAGGCTGCTGACACCGTCCATGCCCCGATGTCCCTCTCAGTCACAGTATCCGGATACTGCACTAACCAGTCCAATTTAATGCCAAGTGACAGCTAGGTAGCGACACATTTCACATTTATAAGTCATCGGGTTAACTCGGCTAGGATTCGAACTCTCTACCTTCCGCACAGGAAGTTGGAAGCCTGTGTTCTGCCGATCCGGCCACAGCGTACGGTTTGGAATGTATACAAATAAACAGCAAAACTGATCTCAGGCACAATTTCTAAACAGTTAAATATGAAATTATAAGTAAATCATGAGTCACAGCACATGAGTCGTGACATAGTCATAGATATAGCAAATAAAGCAATGGAATCAAGAATGCGCTAGCTTTTAGTAGCTAAGTCCAGGTAATCATGATAATGTTGTCTACTCGAGAACTTCCCAAAGTCGAGCATTGGTGATGAGGAATTAATGCGTTTTAACTGGAAATTGAAACATAAAAACAAATGGTTTCAGAGATCAGCACCACACACTATCAGTGCCAGACCACCAGGTTCTCATTACACTTTACAGTGTCCAATGCCAGTCAGATCTCCCCTGACCTTGTGCTATGAACTATTATAAATATAATTATAAGGGTCAAAGTTGCATAGTCCGAGGGTATTGCGCTTCCACCATTTTCTGAGGTACATACATTCGAACGACTGTTATAATACCATTTAAGGCTTTAAATTAGTTTGAAGGAATGTTATATGGTTAACTTTGGACATATATATCATGTGAAAACATGCCAAATTAATCGTGGCAAACACGTAAACACATAATTAAAGTGAAAAGACAAGTTAATTTTGCCATAGCATTTTTTAGATATAAATATTCAACCCTAAGTCCTAACCAGAGTGCAGAACAGTACTGGGTGAATCTTTGATCTAAATAAATTTCTGACATGTCACCAGGCATAGGGCTTCTGCAGTAGCAGGTTCTATTATATCAGAGATGAGAGGGACAACTCCCGCGAAAAACGGTAACACAGGCTACAGTGGCGTTCCTGGCGGTTAGTGTTGAACAAGCCTTGAGTTTGCCGGTACGCTCAATGCAAAACATCTGTTTTTATTCAAAATTAATAGAAATCCAGAAACCTAACCTACAAAATATAATCCTTTTGGTAAACATGTTTTCTATATGTCTTCCAAGCGGTTTGTTTCTATGTGGTGTAGTTTTAGAGATATTTAACGTTTTCTGTATGAAGATTGCTCACCGCCATTGACAATGCCTTGAGTTTGCCGTACGTGTAGTGCAAAACGTGTATTTTATTCAAAATTAATAGAAATTCAGAACCCTAGCCATGTAAATTTAATATAGTCTCATTGTTAAATATGTTTTCTATATGTGTTCCAAACAGTTTGTTTCTATGTAGTGTAGTTTTAGAGATATTTCACTTTTTCTGTACGAAGACTGCTCAAGGCCATTGACAATGCCTTGAGTTTGCCGTAAGCGTAGTGAAAAACGTCAGTTTTATTCAAAATTAATAGAAATCCAGAAGCCTAACCATATCAATTTATATAATCTTGTTGGTAAACATGTTTTCTATGTGTATTCCAATAAGTTTGTTTCTAGGTTTTGTAGTTTTAGAGATATTTAACGTTTTCTGTATGAAGATTGCTCACTGCCATTGAAAATGCCTTGAGGTTTGCCCATATGCTTAAGCTGTTCAACAACCACCACTTGGAGCGCCACAGTCGGCAGATGTTACAGCTCTAGTATGGGAGTTGTCCCTCTCATCTGTTTATATACACGCTCTCTGATTATATTAAACTGATTTAATAGGAATACTACCTTTTATGCAACAACAAATGCCTAATAAGTGCAGCAATATCTAACTCTAAGTTTCAAGATATCTGATGCGGTAGCATATTTGTTGTGGCTTTAAAAATGTGGTGTTGATTACGTTATTATAAGTTTATATCGCCCTTTTTAGGCTTTTATCGGGATATGCGGCTTTAACGTAGCATCCATCCTCTCACCTGACAGCAGATGATCCAGGGTTTAAAACCAGGTGCTCAGCTCATGTGATCCATCATTCCATGTGCATTAAAATTGGTTGATTGTTGGTGTTTTACGTCCTAGCAACATCTAAAGCCATATCAGGCTGTTCATTACGGTAAAGGATTAACTATCCCTCTACATTCGCGACAACGCTTCCAGTTGGTTCAATCAAATCCCTCCACGGTCTGACACGCATGTAATAAATGATGTATCCATATAACTCTGCCTCCCCTCCAGAACTGCAGAAGCAGTGCCTCTGCCACTAACTTGAGTAAGTCTCAATTAAAGACACTCGGCTTCACTTCAGGCTTGACTCAAAATTAGGTGTTGGAGAATAATAGCCAGAGCAGAGGCGTCCATGAAATAAAATGGTGTCGGTGTTATAACTTATAAGTTATATACCTGTACACTTCCGGAAAGTTAGAAGGCGCTGTCTGCATCTGGTATGTCCGTGTAAAGCCTAATCTTTAGGCTAAAGGGCCGGGCACTCGCACCCTTCTCCAGGGGGACGAGGCAGGTAATTGTGAGTCCTCCAGTGGAGGGCCCCTCCTGGGCTGGGCTGGGCTGGCGGAGTTGGGTGAGGTGTGAGGTGGGTGGTGTGATGTGTGATGATACTAGAGGCGTGGAGGTGTGTGTGCTCTACCAGAGTCGGTATCCTACTGAAGGAGATGCCGGGATCATCCCGGGTTCCCGGCGTTTGTATGGTGTGTGTGTGGGGCGGAGGGGGGTGGGGGG
>CM059191.1:26224108-26241138 GCA_030323885.1 Branchipolynoe longqiensis
TTCCATATACGCGTAATGCGTATTGCGTAAAGGGCGCATTCCATATACGCGTAATGCGTAATGCGTTATGCGTTACGCGTTATGCGTTATGGGAATGCCAGCATTCCATATGCGCGTAATGCGTTATGCGTTATGCGTTATGCAGTGAAGTATATAAAAAGTATATAAAAAGTGTGTGTGACTCTGTGTCTCTGTGTGTGTCTCTATGTGTGTGTCTGTGTCTCCGTGTCTCTGTGTGTGTCTGTGTGTGTGTGACTCTGTGTCTCTGTGCATGTCCCTATGTGTGTGTCTGTGTCTCCGTGTCTCTGTGTGTGTCTCTGTGTGTGACTCTGTGTCTGTGTGTGTGTCTCTATGTGTGTGTCTGTGTCTCTGTGTCTCTGACAAAGAGACACACACAGACACATATACACACAGAGACACACACAGAGACACACACAGAGACACACACAGACACAGATACACACACAGAGACACACACAGAGACACACACAGAGACACACACAGAGACACACACAGAGACAGAGACACACACACAGAGACACATATACACACAGAGACACACAGAGACACAACACAGAGACACACACAGAGACATACACAGAGACACACACACAGACACACACACATAAACACAGAGACACACACAGAGACACAGAGATACACACACAGACACACACACAGCAACAGAGACACAAAGACACAGAGACACAACACAGAGACACACACAGAGACACACACAGAGACAGACACACACAGAGACACACACAGACACAGATACACACACAGAGACACACACACATACACAGAGACAGAATACAGAGACACACACACAGACACACACACAGACACACACACACACACACACACACAGACACACACAGACACACACACAGACACAGAGACACAACACAGAGACACACACACAGACACACACACAGACACACACAGAGACACACACACAGAGACATACACACAGACACAGAGACAGACACACAGACACACACAGAGACACACACACACAGACACACAAACAGAAACACAGAGACACACACAGAGACACAGAGATACAGACACAGACACAGCAACAGAGACACAAAGACACAGAGACACAGACACGCACAGAGACACAGAGACACAACACAGAGACACACACACAGAGACACACACAGAGACAGACACACACACAGACACACACAGAGACACACACAGAGACAGATACACACACATAGACACACACACAGACACAGAGACACAACACAGAGACACACACACAGAGACACACACACAGACACACACACAGAGACACACACAGAGACACGCACACAGACACAAATACACACACAGAGACACACACAGAGAATGGGACGGTCCAAACATGGCTCAGTTTAGCTTGCTTAGAGGGATGTTAGGACCGTCCCAAATATGAAGACTGCTTCCTCACAGGTCCGCCGCATAAACCTACATGTTTGCACAGGCTGTCCGTAATTATCAGTCGCCTCCTCCAGCCTTATATCAATGGACAAATGCGACTGATGCTATTCTATTCGCACCACCTTGTCCCGGCTGTCCGTAATTATCAGTCGCCTCCTCCAACCTTATATCAATGGACAAATGCGACTGATGCTTTTCTATTCGCACATCTTTTACGCATTACGCATTACGCACCGATCGCTACAGGGACCGATCGGGATAACGAATTTCTGACGCATTCGCATTCGCATTACGCATTACGCGTGTATGGAATGTAGCTCATAGGTTTCAAGGCGTTTCGATTTTTTGTCGCATTCGCATTCGCATTCGCATTACGCATTACGCGTATATGGAATGCGCCCTTTATGCGTTATGCAGTGAAGTATATAAAAAGTATATAAAGAGTGTGTGTGACTCTGTGTCTCTGTGTGTGTCTCTATGTGTGTGTCTGTGTCTCCGTGTCTGTGTCTGTGTGTGTGTGACTGTGTCTCTGTGTGTGTCTCTGTGTCTCTGACAAAGAGACACACACAGACACACATACACACAGAGACACACACACAGACAGACACAGATAGATACACAGACAGAGACACACACAGAGACACACAGAGACACAACACAGAGACACACACACAGACACACACACAGACACACACAGAAACACAGAGCCACACACAGAGACACACACACAGCAACAGAGACACAGACACACACAGAGACACACACACAGACTCACACACAGCAACAGAGACAGAGACACACACAGAGACACACACAGAGACATGGGTATGGTATGGGGTGTTCGTAACCTTACGACGGTTACCGGTTGCAGAACTGCAACATTTATAGAGAGGCTCCGATAAATCGGCCCAGTCTTTGGTTAAGACATGTCTTCTGCGGGTGAAGTGGTCTCAGAGGAAGTGTTGTGAAGGCTGGGACATCCTTCAAGACGTAGTGACGACGGGGCGCCGGGTGGCAGCGGATCTCTCCGTGCCGTCTGTTTGTAGTAGAGCTGTATGGTGTCTGTAGTGTAGCACTTGCATCCGGTCAGCAGGGGTTCGAGGAAGGCGGGCAAAGGTGGGAGCAGCGGTCGTTCCAGCAACAAGAACCAGACAGAGAAATGGTAAAAGGTCAAGAGCCCCACCCAAGAACACAACAACCCTGGTTAGGGGAAGAAGTGAGCCTGGGAGAAATCGAATGGGCAGATCTAGGAAAGAGAAATGAGGAGAGTTGAGTCAAAGGCCCGTGCCTATCTGCCCTATGGTGACCAACCGGCGAGCCATAGACACGGACAGAGTAAGGGTAGAAAGTGAAAATGCCGGCAGGCACCCCCTCCTGGAACTCTTTTCAGACATATCAAGGAGGTGTCCGGCCGGCGGAGAGGTGATAGAGAGAGGTGTGGACGAGGTGCGGTCCGGACAGCAAGTGACACACAGAGACACACACAGAGACACACACACACAGAATGGGACGGTCCAAACATGGCTCAGTTTAGCTTGCTTCGAGGGATGTTAGGACCGTCCCAAATATGAAGACTGCTTCCTAACAGGTCCGCTGCATGTTTGCATGTACCCTTCTCCATACTGCTCTGTATATGACCAAATATTGCATTTCTTATCTTTGTTACTTTTTGTACGTCATGGGGGTTCACTACCTTTATTATAACCAATTATAGATAAGTATTCTTTTCTTTTGTGGCTCTGGTGTGGTTTTACAACCGAACCCACACCCTTGAAGACTGCTTTCTAACAGGTCCGCCGCATAAACCTACATGTTTGCACTGTCCCCTTCTCCATACTGCTCTGTATATGACCAAATATTGTATTTATATCTATGTAACCTTTTGTACCTCACATGGGGGTTCCTACCTTTATTATAACCAAATTATAGATAAGTATTCATATTTTTGTGGCTCTGGTAGCATTTTTACCAACCCGAACCCCCACCACCCTTGAAGACTGCTTTCTAACAGGTCTGCCGCATAATCCTACATGTTTGCACTGTCCCCTTCTCCATACTGCTCTGTATATGACCAACTATTGCATTTATATCTATGTAACTTTGTGTACGTCACATGGGGGTTCCTACCTTTATTATAACCAAATTATAGATAACTATTCATATTTCTGTGCATATGGTACCATTTTTAGCTTTCCCATAACCATCAGTCTCCCGATTGGGACGGTCCTAACATCCTAAACTGAGTCATGTTAGGACCGTCCTTTTTGTTCAACAAAACGGCTGTCCATAATTATCAGTCGCCTCCTCCAGCCTTATATCAATGGAAAAATGCGACTGATGCTTTTCTATTCGCATCACCTTGTCCCGGCTGTCCGTAATTATCAGTCGCCTCCTCCAACCTTATATCAATGGACAAATGCGACTGATGCTTTTCTATTCGCACGGCCTTTACGCATTACGCACCGATCGCTACATGGAGCGATCGGGATAATGAATTTCTGACGCATTCGCATTCGCATTACGTGTATATGGAATGTACCTCATAGGTTTCAAGGCATTTCGATTTTTTTGTCGCATACGCATTACGCGTATATGGAATGCGCCCTTTAGTAATTCCGATGAGTGCTGAAAACTGCGTTTACAGCAAAACAAAGACGTATGGCCATTGAGTTTGCTGATATGCACAATACAAAACTTTGATTGTATTCTAAATTAATAGTATTCTAAATTAATAGAAATACATAACAATTTGGCAATATACATGAATGCATGCATGCAATATAATATTATTAACCACTGTCATCCACCCTGTTTGCTGTGGACCGACTGGTCCCAGTGATGTTCGACGACTGTTTTGGTTTCCGGTTGCTGGGATCTGGTGAAGACTTGGTTGTTGTAGGGGGGGGGGGGGTGGGGGGGGGGGGGGGGGGGGGGGGGGGGGGGGGGGGGGGGGGGGGGGGGGGGGGGGGGGGGGGGGGGGGGGGGGGGGGGAGTGGGGGGGGGGGGGGGGGGGGGGGGGGGTGGGGGATTGGGGGGGGTATTGTGGGACCCCAGGCTCTATGAGTATGGGTATTGTTTATGTATGTATGTATGTATGTATGTATGTATGTATGTATGTATGTATATGAGCCTGTCTCAAAAGGTGATCTCTTTTTGTCCATTGTAATGATTGACACAAAACAGCACTGAAAACAGGACATTTCTTCAAATCAATATGTATTCTATTTGGATTATGAAACACCATGTAAAAAACAAATCAGCTTATCCTGAGCAAATGCATAATCAGATAGTATGTTGATCATTACAATGGACAAAGTTTTGTCCGATATTGCTTAGGACCTTTTGAGGCAGTCTTATATATGTGTTAGTATTTGCCTCCCCTCTGGGTGGGTCGGTATTATACTTTTCAAATCAGAAGTAATGGAGAAATATGAAGGTGTTCATGTGAAGAATATATTTTGCTTCTTAATTTAAATTAATTTAATTTAAATGTTGCTTCTTAGATTGTGAATTTAGGGTCTATTTGCATTTCCCGGCTTTTAAGACAGCTTTTATATAGCATTGGTACTCACCCGTGTACTGCGAGTACAGGGTGAATCCTTTATCTACAATTCACCATGCTAAATTTAGGTCGACATGTTTCATTATTCATGGAGTATTTACCAATCAGATTGATCTAACCTCATTTGCTGCTGCTAGAATGATGGTGACGTCATAGGGTAGTTTCCTTCTTTCAGATCGAGTTATTTATTAAAAGGTTATGTGGGAAGACGTAAGCAAACTCCATTTTAAAGCATGTAAATGAATGCAGACACTTTAGTGGGTAAGTGATCCTATTAAAATAACTTTTTAAGAGTATTTTCGTGTTTATTGTATCAGAAAAGGTTAGATATTGGTCAGAGGATTTAATTTTAGCTGATCAGTTTTTAGATAAAGGGTTCACCCGGTACTCGCAGTACACGTCTGAATACCAACCCTATATAAAAACGGTCGAAAAAGCGAGTTAATGAAATGAGATCCTAATTTCACAATCTAAGAAGCAACATTTATTCTTTGTAGATGTCTTCATATTTACCCACTACCTTTGAGTTGAAAAATATAATAAAATAGCTAGTTTAATACGATTTAAAATTGAAATTGATGGCGTTCTATGGCCACCATCTTGTCTTTTTGCATTCTCTCCCATTTCAACAAATCTGTGCCAATATATGTAGCCATTTGATCATGGAACCACAGTTTCTACTTCATGTTCCATACTAAAGCTATTTTCACCCATATTTACACTATGTTGTCGTTCACCCGTGTACTACAAGTTCCGGGTGAATCTTTTATCTAATCAGTTTTGTGCTTGTTTGTGGGTGGCTAGTGTAGGGTGTTTAACAGCAAATATATGTATTTAGTATGGCCACTCCTAAATAGCCTATTCCGATAGAACCTTTTCTGACAAATTCAATGGTCTAACCCTCGTCTTTCTATCTCTATTCATTCAAAAGTCATAGACCAAATCGTAGCCTAAGATTATCCATTTTTATGGAAATTGATACCAGCAAAATCTCACTGCTACTGGGTGATAAAAAGTGGTCATGTGGGCTTATTTTATGTCAGTATCAGTGACTATCTCACTAGTCAGGTGGGTTATTTGTTTTTCACGAACTTTGAGCATGGAGTACAATTCTTGGTGCGGGTGGTCCTTAACAGTTATTAAACACTTGAGTCCGTTACATTTTCAAAATTAAGCACTTGGGTTCTTCTTTGAAATATGTTACAGCCTATCCCAATTAGGCTGGTTGTGTTCCACATATATCCAATTTTAAGACACATTTAAAAAAAAGCAGTTTGGCCCGTTGCACTACTTTTTTTTTGTGTGTGTGTGGTGTTTGCTTTCACCATCCTGCCCTCTTCCCCACCTTCCCCCCCCTCCCTCCTCCCCCTCCCCCTGCCACTCCAGCCCGTCGCCCTCCCCCCTCCCCCTCATTACCTCCTCCCTCCTCCTCCTCCTTTCCCTCTCCACCTCCTCCCCCTCCTCCCTCCTCTCCCCGCTCCTCCCTCCCCTCTCCTCTCCCTCTCCTTCTCCTCCCCCATCGTCTCCTCTCGCCCCCATTTTCGCCACGCCCAATTTCCCGTGAGAGCGGCTGGCGTTAGTTCGGGTGCACGCCACCAGGTGGAGCGAGACGGTTATTACACTGCTCCACGTGTTATTAGAACGTCACCTCTGGTGGCCTGAGGCGCTAGAGGTGAATCGATGCCCGCCCAGAAGTTTCCACTCTGAGGTTCCTTGGGAAAAGCAGACTTTTTCTGAATCTCAATAGCAACATCATCAGCGTAGTGAGGTCCACTCACTTCATCCAGGTGAGATGCCACGTCACAAGGTGGCAAGGATAGTTCAGTTGCATCATAGAGTGTATGGTTAAGACACACGCCTTGGAATGGCATAAATGCGGGTTCAAGTCCCACTCTAGGCGTAATGTTCAAGACATGCACCTTGGAATGGCATAAATGTGGGTTCAAGTCCCGCTCTAGGTGTAATGTGCAAGAAATGTGTCTTTGAATGGCATAAATGCGGGTTCAAGTCCCACTCTAGGTGTAATGTTCAAGAAATGTGTCTTTGAATGGCATAAATGTGGGTTCAAGTCCCGCTCTAGGTGCAATGTACAAGAAATGTGTCTTTGAATGGCATAAATGTGGGTTCAAGTCCCGCTCTAGGTGTAATGTTCAAGAAATGTGTCTTTGAATGGCATAAATGTGGGTTCAAGTCCGCTCTAGGTGTTGTCAAGAAATGTGTCTTTGATGGCATAAATGTGGGTTCAAGTCCGCTCTAGGTGCAATGTACAAGAAATGTGTCTTTGAATGGCATAAATGTGGGTTCAAGTCCCGCTCTAGGTGTAATGTTCAAGAAATGTGTCTTTGAATGGCATAAATGTGGGTTCAAGTCCCGCTCTAGGTGTAATGTGCAAGAAATGTGTCTTTGAATGGCATAAATGCGGGTTCAAGTCCCGCTCTAGGCGTAATGTTCAAGAAATGTGTCTTTGAATGGCATAAATGCAGGTTCAAGTCCCGCTCTAGGTGTAATGTACAAGAAATGTGTCTTTGAATGGCATAAATGCGGGTTCAAGTCCCGCTCTAGGTGTAATGTTCAAGAAATTTGTCTTTGAATGGCATAAATGTGGGTTCAAGTCCCGCTCTAGGTGTAATGTGCAAGAAATGTGTCTTTGAATGGCATAAATGCGGGTTCAAGTCCCGCTCTAGGCGTAATGTTCAAGAAATGTGTCTTTGAATGGCATAAATGCAGGTTCGTCCCGCTCTAGGTGTAATGTACAAGAAATGTGTCTTTGAATGGCATAAATGCGGGTTCAAGTCCCGCTCTAGGTGTAATGTTCAAGAAATGTGTCTTTGAATGGCATAAATGTGGGTTCAAGTCCCGCTCTAGGTGTAATGTGCAAGAAATGTGTCTTTGAATGGCATAAATGCGGGTTCAAGTCCCGCTCTAGGCGTAATGTTCAAGAAATGTCTCTTTGAATGGCATAAATGCGGGTTCAAGTCCCACTCTAGGTGTAATGTGCAAGAAATGTGTCTTTGAATGGCATAAATGCGGGTGCAAGTCCCACTCTAGGTGTAATGTTCAAGACATGCACCTTGGAATGGCATAAATGTGGGTTCAAGTCCCGCTCTAGGTGTAATGTTCAAGAAATGTGTCTTTGAATGGCATAAATGTGGGTTCAAGTCCCACTCTAGGTGTAATGTTCAAGAAATGTGTCTTTGAATGGCATAAATGTGGGTTCAAGTCCCGCTCTAGGTGTAATGTACAAGAAATGTGTCTTTGAATGGCATAAATGCAGGTTCAAGTCCCGCTCTAGTCGCAATGTTCAAGAAATGAGCCTTAGAATGGCATAAATGTGGGTTCAAGTCCCGCTCTAGGTGTAATGTTCAAGAAATGTGTCTTTGAATGGCATAAATGCAGGTTCAAGTCCCGCTCTAGGCGTAATGTACAAGAAATGTGTCTTTGAATGGCATAAATGCGGGTTCAAGTCCCGCTCTAGTCGCAATGTTCAAGAAATGTGTCTTTGAATGGCATAAATGTGGGTTCAAGTCCCGCTCTAGGCGTAATGTACAAGAAATGTGTCTTTGAATGGCATAAATGCAGGTTCAAGTCCCGCTCTAGTCGCAATGTTCAAGAAATGAGCCTTAGAATGGCATAAATGCAGGTTCAAGTCCCGCTCTAGTCGCAATGTTCAAGAAATGTGTCTTTGAATGGCATAAATGTGGGTTCAAGTCCCACTCTAGGCATAATGTACAAGAAATGTGTCTTTGAATGGCATAAATGCAGGTTCAAGTCCCGCTCTAGGTGTAATGTACAAGAAATGTGTCTTTGAATGGCATAAATGCAGGTTCAAGTCCCGCTCTAGTCGTAATGTTCAAGAAATGAGCCTTAGAATGGCATAAATGTGGGTTCAAGTCCCGCTCTAGGTGTAATGTACAAGAAATGTGTCTTTGAATGGCATAAATGTAGGTTCAAGTCCCGCTCTAGTCGCAATGTTCAAGAAATGAGCCTTAGAATGGCATAAATGTGGGTTCAAGTCCCGCTCTAGGCGTAATGTACAAGAAATGTGTCTTTGAATGGCATAAATGTGGGTTCAAGTCCCACTCTAGATGTTATGTTCACATGTGTTGTAACATCACCATGACACTGGTTCCGTGACCAGGATTCTGTACAAGCTGAGCGATATATGGTGTTGAGCCTGTTCTGTGTAGTTATTAGAGGTGCACTATCCTGATGTTTGTAATAGTAAGTATGATATTTACGATTGCAGGGTGAGGAGAGTGTAGTAAGTTTCACTCACCTCCCCATCTGAAATGCTACACAACATAGGCCTTTGTTAAGTGGACTACACTCAGGCAACATGAGTGGGATGAAAACATTAATAAACTTAAAGAGATTGAACCATCTGTGGGAAAACCACCACAGAATCATGTGGGAGGTCGGCGGGACCAAGTGGTCCTTAGCCGCTGTCGTATTGGCCACTCGTCGCTTACACATGCTTTTCTGCTCAAGGGGGAACCTCCCCCTGAATGTATTGGGAATCAGTCTCCGCTGACACTCAAGCACATTTGACTAGTTTATGTTGATTTTTTGGCCCTGCGCCAACAATTCTACACTGGAGACAGTATGCATGACCTATTTACTAAAGTAAAACAAGAACAAATTTTAGCCTTTTTGAGTGCAGCTGGACTGCACCACCTTATATAGTTTACTAAATAAATCTATCAATTATTAATCAAACTTTTCTTTTTCTATGGGAATTTATTTCCCTTGACCACAAATATATGATTGTGAGCTTTCTAATTTAATCAGTGTCTATTGGCACATAATTGATTGTCTCCTTTTACATGTAAAAGCGATGGTTTGAACAAAAAACAAACATTTCTCACCGTGAATATGCCCTATGCTGCTGACATGGCGTAAAGCAAGCACCAATCAATCAATTATGTTAAGTGGATTGCACCAAGCAGCCTAGATGGGCTAATGGTTACGATGTTTACCACAGAATGGCAGACTTGTGGCTTTGACATCGGCTCTAGGCATAATTTTCCAATGTATTGCAACACTCCCAGGACTTCGGGTAATACCACACAGGAAAAGGCAAAGTTGAAAAGGCAAAGTGATGTGTCTTTATTCACAAAATGTAGAAACATTCACGGAAATGTGAAATAAGACAAAGGAAGTTTGAGCCACCGAAGATAGAGAATTAGGAACTTAGATTCGTCTACATATGTGTGATATAATATATTATTCGAATATAAACAACTACATTATTTAGACTATGTCATATTACCTCTACATACATACAGACTGCGCCACCTGAATTCCTACATTGTCACTACCTCCCGGTGACCGAATCGGTAGAGCGCGGCCCTCGCGTGCGGGAGATCGGGAGTTCGGGAGTTTGCGGTTCCCGGTCGAGTCAAATCAATGACTTAAAGATTTATACTTGTCGCTTCCTAGCCTGGCACTATGCACTAATAGGATAGGCCAAGGACTGGTTAGCTCAGTGTCAGGATAATGTGAATGAGTGGGATATCGGGTCATGGTGCTGGTGGCCTGATTACCCAGTGGGGCAGGACTATAACATCGCCATGAGTGCACACTGTCACAAGTCAGTGCCCATCCTGATATGATCTTAGATGTTGCTACGCCATAAACAACAACAAACAAACAACTCCATCATTTCATCATTCCATCGAAACCAAAAACTAGTACACTACTTATGGATAATAAATCAGGTATTGCCCTAGATGGAGTTTTTAGGCCCGGGGGACTCCCGATGACTATCAACCGAGGCCTAGCCAGGTTTCGATATGCATTACAGATGGCCAAAGCACTCAAACCACAATATTGGAACAATAATGCATCTATGAACTTAGTTTTTAAAGTTTGGCAATGTTAAAGCTGCATAGTCCGATGAAGTATCACATTTTCAAAACCAAAATAATGATCTAAAATTGATTTACATATCTAACTTATATACTGATGCACCTATTAGACATTTGTTCCCAAATATAAGGGAATACTTAGGAGATCTAATAGAACCTGTTACTGCAGAAGCCTATGGTGTCACAGTTTTGATGTGCTTATCAAAATTAATTTCACATGTTTGCACTTCAAATATCTAAAAATGTAACCATTTAAAATAAAATTACCTCAAGCTTAAGTAAGATAAGTTATAACAATCAATTAATATAATTATCTTAGAAAAAAGACAGAAACTCAAAATTACCAGACTATGCAAATTTGAGTTGTGGAAACTGAAATTTAAATGGATACTGGAATCTTCAACGCTGGCCCATTTGAAATGACTCCATGCGTGATCTACTCAATGTGGCTATTAAATAAGTCTTCACTCACTCCTTCATTTGCATAATATATGCACGGACTTATTTTTAATAGTTGCTATGCGGCTATATTTCATGCGGCACCAGATGCAGCTATATTTCATTTGGTGCCAGTGTAGTCTACTCAGTGTCATTCGATGGAGCAGAGTGCAGCGGAGCATCACAAGTGACACATGCGCAATAAGTAGGTTGAAGGCCCCGCGTTCAAGGATCACCCTGATGATAGATGGGCCCACTTTACTAACAAGTCGCTCAGAAACACCACAATAAATACCACGACCTGGGCCTGCTTTACTAAGAAGCTGCTCAGAAACACCACAATAAATACCACAGCCTGGGCCTGCTTGACTAAGAAGCTGCTCAGAAACACCACTATAAATACAACAACCTGGGCTCACTTTACTAACAAGCTGCTCAGAAACACCACAATAAATACCACAACATGGGCTCGCTTTACTAACAAGTCGCTCAGAAACACCAAAATAAATACCACAACATGGGCCCGGTTTACTAACAAGCCGCTCAGAAACACCACAATGACAGCTGGTACCGAGTTTGGTTTGTATATTTAATATTGAAAATTATTATACTATTCAAGAACTGTTTGCATATAACTTACAGGTATTATATATTGTACTTGCACATTACACGAGTAGTATTTTAACTGTACACATTTCCATGTATGCATAGTTGCATTGACATATATGCTAGATGTCAATAAGAGCATACACTTTGGCGTCATATGTCTAGTGGTGCTGGTGTGTGGTAGTGGTACTGGTGTGTGATGGTGCTGATATGTGGTTGTGCTGGTGTGTGGTAGTGTTGCTGGTGTGTGATGGTGCTGATATGTGGTTGTGTTGGTGGGTGGTAGTGTTGCTGGTGGTATGTGGTGGTGGTGTTGGTACTGAGTAGTGGTAGTGGTGCTGAGTAGTGGCACTGGTGGTGTTCGTGTATGGTTGTGTCAGTGTGTGGGGCGGGCGCCAGGTGTCACCTGTATAGGGTGGTGACAGTTTGCTGTGTACGTGATCAGGTGTCGCCTGTAGCTGGTATGTGGTGGTGCTTGTGTGGTGAGTAGTGGTGCTGTTAGTTCTGGTGGTGCTGGTGGTGCTGGTGTCTAGTGGTACTGGTGAGTAGCGGTGCTGGTGTGTGGTGGTGTGTGGTGGTGTTAGTGTGTGGGGAGGGCACCAGGTGTCCCCTGTAGCGGGCGGTGACTGCTCGTTGTGTACGTGATCAGGTACCGCCTGTAGCTGGTATGTGGTGTGTAGTGGTGCTTGTATCTGGTGGTGCTGGTGTGTAGTGGTACTGGTGAGTAGCGGTGCTGGTGTGTGGTGGTGTGTGGTGGTGTCTGTGTGTGGGGAGGGCGCCAGGTGTCGCCTGTAGCGGGCGGTGACTGCTCGTTGTGTACGTGGTCAGGTGTCGCCGGTCGCGGAGCTGACAGGGCGTTTCCGAGCCGCTGGTACCCGCCGTGCACGTACGCACGGAACGTCCAGCTACGCTCAGCTACACTCAGCTACACTCAGCTACATTCAGCTACACTCAGCTACACTCAGCTGCACTCAGCTACACTCAGCTACACTCAGCTACACTCAGCTACACTAAGCTACACTCAGCTACACTCAGCTACGGTCAGCTACGGTCAGCTTCACTCAGCTACACTCAGCTACACTCTACACTCATCTAGAGTCACCTACACCCCCTACACTCAGCTACACTAAGCTACACTCTGCTACACTCAGCTACACTCACCTACACTCACCTACACTCACCTACACGCAGCTACACTCACCTAAACTCACCTCCATTAAGCTACACTCAGCTACACTCAGCTACACTCACTTACCACTCATGCCTACACTTTGTTACCTCACAGTTATATCCAACGTTGCGCCAAGTTAGTCAGAGTAACACTCAAAGTTACACTCAGTTAAATGAATCATTTCATTCACAATCTCACTCACGTTCACAGGTAGTTACACTCATACCTACACTCATAGATATCCTCACTTAAAATCAGTTACACACAATTACTGTCATAGTTACAGTTACATAGTTATCCTCCAACACCCAAGCTCCAGCCTCCACCCCGCCTCCACCCCAATCTTCACACCCGCCTCCACATCAATCTTCGCCCCCTCCCACCCTAATCAATCAATATCCGACCCTTCTACCCTCCTTCACCCAAGCTTCACCCAAGCTTCACTCAACCTTCACCCACACTCCAATCCCGTCTCTCCCCCCCCCACCACCACCACCCACCCTCCACTCACCCTCCTCCCCGTCTTCAACCCAACCTCCAACAACCCCGCCCTCCAACCCCTCCCACCTCCGCCACACACCCCACACCCGCTACCCCCTACCACCTACCCTCTACTCAGTCGGGCAGACTTGTCGGCAGTTAGCAAGCAAGGTGGAGTAGCAGGAGAGTAGCAGGAGTAGCAGGCACTGGCACCAGCAGGCGGAGGAGAGGAGGGAGGAACAGGCCAGGCTCCGGTATAACCCACATCCACAGAGCTGGCTGCAGGAGACAGACCAGGCCACCTCCATGAGTTGAGAGGCGGCGGTGAGCGGCAGAAGGGGACCGGCAGGAGGAGGGGGGCCCGGGAAAACGTGCAATCGATGCCGGTAGCGCGAGCCAATGTGGCCGAGCCGGGCCGAGTTTCAGCCGCGACGCATGCGCCAGTGATCGGTAGCGGCGGGCGGAGTAATCGCGACGCGCCGACTTGGTTAAGTCGCTTTAATTGTCGCCGCGTCACCGCACGCAGGCGCACACGCACGGACATTCGCACGTGAGGTCCAGTGAGTCCCGGCGCGGCGGCGGGAAAGTGGCAATAAGGGTGGCGCGACTGTCTGGAGACTGCTGGGTAGGTTTCGATGCGACTTGCGGTCGGATATGCAATGTATAAAGAGGACAGGGTATATATATAGTGATTTAAAATCATTATTGTTAAATGGGATGAGACAGTATGGTTGGTGACACTATTGGAAGATCCATTGTGAAGATGCAGTGAACCGATACAGTGTTAAGACATAGTGTGTCGATGCAGTGTGAAGATAGATCCAGTGTGTCGATATTGCTGATACAGTGGGAAGATTCAATTTGCAGATTCAGTGTGAAGATCCAGTTTGCAGATACAGTGTGAAGACGCAAATATCTGACACAGCATGGAGATCCAACTCGGTGATACAGTGTGAAGATCCAGCTTACTGATACAGTGTGAGGATCACGTTTTCCAATATTGCAGATACGGTGTGAAGATCCAGTTTGCCAGTACAGTGTGAAGATCCAATTTGACAATACAGTGGGGAGATTCACTTTGCTGATACGGTGTGAAGATCCAATTTGACACTACAGTGTGAAGATCCAGAACCAATTTGCCAATGCAGTGTGAACATCCCAGGTTGGTGGTAGCACCATGTGAAGATCCAGTGCTACACTCTACAGTCATCTAGTGTGACGATCCAGTAGCGACTTTGAAACTTGTGGCAAAAGGCCGACACCAATAACAGCTGGAGACTGAGGCTGCCCAGACTGGCTACTTACTGCTCAACACGTGACACCAAAACAAATGCGCGCGCACCTGGATACAGAGCCCGCGTCAATGTGACAACGCCCTGTACTACTTACTTCCTCAGTTCAAACCGCCATCATCCGTTATACAATATAACCAGATGGGCTGGGAACTGAATGGTTAACCAACACTACTACTACCGTGAGCGATAATACAGTAGGGGGAAACGATAATTAAACAACCGGAAGTGCCTGGAATTTAAAAAAACACATCAATGTGCGACAGGGTGCAGCACCTTACACTACTTATACACCCGACACCCGACACTACCACCACACGGTAGAAAGCGGGAGGAACAGGAGCAACGGCAGGATGAGGAGGAGGCAGGAGGCATTAATTAGAGGGTTGGGAGGGCCCGACATAAAACCACAGCAGTGTGGGAGAGGTGGCTGGCTACTTTCTAACTATGCCTTGCTTGCCGTGTTCATAGCCATCGCGTGTTTCAAGTTCTCGTGGGCCGAGCGGATGATTTAAAAAGGTGGTCAGTAGCCAACCCCCCAACACCCCACCTCCCCCACCCCCTGCTACCGCCCCCCTCTTCCGGCTTTATAACCCCCCCCCCCCACACACACACACACTTCTTCCCACACCCACCTACGCACTACTCAAGGAGACTGTGTGGGGTGGTGAAGACTGAAGGCCAACTGTTTATTTAAGGAACTCGTCTAACAAACTTTGCTGCTGTTGATGAGGCTGAGTCTGGGGACAGTGGGAGATGGTCACGGTGAAGTACCCATCAGATGGGAGGAGATGAGTGGACAATATTCTACAACAACAATATCAACAAACCAGCACAAACTTGGCGCGCAGAGAGTGGGCTGTCTTGTAGCGGTATAGAGGAGTGGCGGAGTAGCGGAGTGGTGAAGTAGCGGAGTAGCGTAGTAGCTGAGTGGCGGATTAGCGGGGTAGCGGTGTAGCGGTGTAGTGGATTTGCGGAGTGGTGGAGGAGCGGAGGAGCTGTGTAGCAGAGTAGCCATGTAGTGGAGTTGTGGAGTGGTGGAGTAGTGGTGTGCCGGTGTATCGGAGTTGTGGAGTTGTGGAGTAGAGGAGTATCGGTGTGCCGGTGTATCAGAGTTGTGGAGTTGTGGAGTGGTGGAGTAGCGGAGTGGCGGTGTAGCGGTGTAGCGGTGTAGTGGATTTGCGGAGTGGTGGAGTAGCAGAGGAGCTGTGTAGCGGAGTAGCCGTGTAGCGGAGTTGTGGAGTGGTGGAGTAGCGGTGTGCCGGTGTATCGGAGTTGTGGAGTTGTGGAGTAGAGGAGTATCGGTGTGCCGGTGTATCGGAGTTGTGGAGTTGTGGAGTGGTGGAGTAGCGGAGTGGCGGTGTAGCGGTGTAGCGGTGTAGTGGATTTGCGGAGTGGTGGAGTAGCAGAGGAGCTGTGTAGCGGAGTAGCCGTGTAGCGGAGTTGTGGAGTGGTGGAGTAGCGGTGTGCCGGTGTATCGGAGTTGTGGAGTTGTGGAGTAGAGGAGTATCGGTGTGCCGGTGTATCAGAGTTGTGGAGTTGTGGAGTGGTGGAGTAGCGGAGTGGTGGTGTATCGGAGTTGTGGAGTTGTGGAGTAGAGGAGTATCGGTGTGCCGGTGTAGCGGAGTTGTGGAGTTGTGGAGTGGTGGAGTAGCGGAGTGCCGGAGTAGCAGAGTAGAGGTGTAGCGTGGCGTTACCTGAGGAGCAGCTTGTTGGAAAGTTGGGAGTGTCTTTCCAAGTAAGTCAAACTCACGGAGCAGGTGAGAGACGGGGCAACCTGGACCGGCAGTCTGCTCCCCTGAACCGGGACGGCACTGGAACTGGACTGGAACTGAATTAGAACTGGATCGGAATTGGGCCGGAACTGAACTTGAATTGAACGAGAATTAAACGGGAACAGGACTGGAACTGGATCGGAACTGGACCAGAACTGAACGAGACTTAATTAAACGAGAACCTGGACAAGGACTGGGCTAGTACTGGACTGGACTGGAACTGATTGGAAACTGGACCCATAATTGGACTGGAACTACACCAAAACTGAACCAGAACTAAACCGGGACTGGACGGGAACTGAACCAGGACTGGACCGGAACTGAACAAGGACTGAACTGATCAGAACTGATCAGGAACTGAACCAAACTGGACTGGACTTGGACTGGGACTGAATCAGAACGGAACCT
>CM059191.1:26241636-26258296 GCA_030323885.1 Branchipolynoe longqiensis
TTCGTCTAACTAATCTATTATATTGTAAATATGCAAATCAGTGGATCCAATCACCAATACCAAATGCGGAAACCTGCCCATTTTTTTTTTTTTAAATCCCATCACAAGTGTTCCGTTCTGTGTGGCCCAATGATGGGATCGAGGTCTGAGATTGCAGTGGGGACTTACATCAGACAGGTTTTATGTCAATTTAAAGGAAAATGTTAGGTAATAGGTTTTGAACGAAGGTGTAGTAGGGGTGGGGTAGGGGCGGGAAGGGGATCAGCGTGCAGGGCTGTGTAGTGAATTTGAAAACATTTATATATATATGTATGTACAAGGGTCAGGGCAAGGATGGCCTTTAGAATACCTATAACTGTGTCGGGGTCTGACAGGCCTGTTGTATTTTCATTAAGTTTTTAAATTCAAGGAGACTTGTGGACCGTCTTGTCCTCACTGGAAGTTTATTCCACAATGTGCCACCTCTGTAAATCGGTGCTTTAGTCAGTTTGTTTGTTAGTGGCTTGGGTGTTTTTAGAAGTGTAGCTTCGCTCTGTCTGGTTACTCTGTTTGTATGGTCAACATATTGTTCATCATTGGATCTTTTATACATGAGACTGAGGAGATGTGTTTCCCTCCTTTGGCTAAGGTAGCTGACTTGTGCTTTACAGACAGGTTTTTCCGTCTGTAGACAGTTCTAAGTGCCCTGTTTTGAATCCTCTGTAATTTGTTTTCTTGTTGTTTTGTCAGCAGTCCATATATTAAATCATTGTAGTCAATTATTGGAAGAATAGTGACTTTATATAGTAACAGGGCTGTATTCTCGCTCATGTAGTACCTAATTTTTCTGAAAGTTGTCATTTTTATGGCTATCATTTGATTAAGTCTTGAGAGTTGTCGATTACAATTTAGTGTAGAATCGAGTGTGGTCCCTAAATATTTGTATGATTCTACCTCATTCAATACTGCATCACCCAAATGTAAATTGATAGGTTGTGCTCTGGATTTTTTTTACTTTGGTTCCAAAAATTATGTAGTCAGATTTCTTTGCATTAATTGTCAGTTTATTTTCCTTACACCAGATATTAACCTTAGCTAGTACATCCTCAACTACCTCTGCTGCAGATGCAATATTTGGTCTATGGACTGTGAGGGCCGCATCATCAGCAAAGTGTGAACATGGCCTCATTTGTTACCATGGGCAAGTCATTAATGAATATGAGGAAGAGTAGTGGCCCAAGCATGGAACCCTGGGGTACTCCAGTTGTAATTGATCTCTCCATTGACTTAGTACCATTTATTTTTGTAACTTTTTGTCTATTTGATAGATAGTTGGCTATAAATGTACAAGATTTAGGACCAAGTCCTGCCCTTTCAATTTTCCAGAGTAAAATGTCATGGTCTATTGTGTCAAAAGCTTTCTTGAAATCAAGAAAAACAGTTATTGTCAGATCTCCTCTATCCATGTTAGTCAGCAGTTCATCTAATAGAGTGGCTAGGGCTATTGTGGTTGATTTATCTTTTCTGAAGCCATTTTGCTGTTTGGCAAGGTAGTTGGTGTCTTCCAGGAAGGTTTTTATCTGATCATGGATTATTTGTTCGATGACTTTGCCAGGGAGGGGCAGTATTGATATTGGTCACAGTTCATTGCATGATTTAGGATTACTTATCTTTGGTATTGGTGTGACAGTAGCTATTTTCCATTTATCTGGGAATACACCTGTTTCAATGACAAGGTTTTAAAGATGTGTAAATGTCTTAATGAAGGCTGAATTTATATTCATCATACTAGACGATTTATATGGTGAAAGTTCCTCAATCTTGGTGAGTACTTCTTCTCTTGTTGTTTTCTCAAGATTGTATTCATGTTGATTTGCGACTGGGTGATAATTTTGTGGATACTTGGTTTTTTGTTTGAATTTCTTGGCGAGACTTTCCCCAATGTCTACAAAATAGTTGTTTATTACTTCAGCTAACTGACCATCAGGTACTCACTCACCTGTGCTGTCGTCTACTATGCTGTTTATCTGTGGTTTGGCTTCTGGTTGAATTTGACTTAGTTCATACAAGAATTTCTTAGGATTCTGGTTGTGCTTCATGGCTTGATCAATGTAGTACATAGATTTTGCTTTCCTCACCTGTTCTGGCTTTGCTTGTTAAGCATTTTGCTATAAACTGGTCTCCTGGGTCTTTGGTCAGGTCAGCCTTTTGCTTAAAATAATCTCTGTCCTTTTGTAGTTCTGGTGATGTAAACAGCCGTGTTCTCTTCTATTTTTAGTTTCAGTCATCGGACAAAGTTTACCTGCTGCATGGTTGATTATATCTTCTAAAATATCCCAACATTTGTTGGGATCCTGCTCTTCAAAGATTGTAGTGGGGTTATAAATCTGCAAGATTGTTGTTAGTGCATCAGTTCAAAAGTTTCTATATGTCCTTCCACAGTATGCGGTGGTTTTTTGGTTGTTTCTGGGTTTCTTTTTGATAATATAGACTGGCTTATGGTCACTGACATTGTAGTTAAGGACTCCTGCTTGAGTGCAATACTTATGTTAGTAAAGGCTAAATCGATTGTGGTTGCAGTAGTTCTAGTTGACCTAGTTGGTTTATCTATCAGCTGTTGGAGCTCATGTTCTGAAGCAAATTGATTTATGATTATGGCTGGTAGCTTTCTCTTAGCACTACAGTCTGCATTGAAGTCGCCTATCAGTAGGGTCTCATACTTGTCTATGTCATCTATTTCACTCATCATAATGCTCAATTCCTCAAAGGCCTGTTTAATACTTCCATCTGGTGGTCTGTACACATTTCCAATTAGGATCTTCTTTGAATAAGGCCTTGTTACAAGCACCCATTGCAGTTCCAGCACATCATTTGAAATATTTTTATCTGCATATCTATTAGAATCTACTTGTAGAGAATTTCGGCAGTAAATTCCTAGTCCACCTCCAGCTTTGGCTTGCCCATTTAGATGTTTTGCTTTTCGATCATACCTAAGGAAGGTGTAGTTTGTTATTGAAGTTAGTTTTTTTCTATAAGGCTATTGAGCCATGTTTCTGATACTGTGAAAATATCAAGTCCCGATCCTGGCAGATCAATTCTTAATTGCTCTATTTTATGTGTGAGACTACGTACATTCAGGTGTGCTATTTTGAAACCTGGCAGACCCTTCAGTTCATTCAGAGGAAGCCTGCCCAGCCACTTGTCCCATGCTCATATCCTCTGCACACTATCCCCCGGTACCCAGGTTCCCCCCGCATTGTCCCAGTCATTCTATTAACCGTTAAAAGTTATATGAACAAAATAATAAAACGATCTATATATAATCTTCAAAAATGTTTCTGTGAAGATAAATAGCTTATTTAAGCTGAGATGTGCCTAGATGACTTTGGCACCAGTATTTGCCCTCTTATGATTTTAGAGGGGTTAGCTAGAGTATTCAGTTTGGATATTATCACGTGTCTCTGTAGGTTCTGGGTATTGGTTAGCAAGAAGATTGCAATGGGTAGCAGGGTGTCAACTATATGTCATGCAATTTAGTGTAAGGTACTGCCTGGGTTATAAATCCATGGATTAGTTGATTTCAATGCCCTAACTTTTATGAGGTGCTAGAGGAGAGATGGAAGGGAAACAATATGGAGCTATAACAAGTTTAGTGATGGACTAACTGGGCATCTATACACATACACATAAACCCCAACCACATCACACACAAAACTATCAAAACTAAGACACAGGCAGTATCTGCAGGACTAGGTAAGCCCATACACATAATCATGAACACTTTGATATGAACACAGTTGATAAGGAAGCTAGTATGTAGTCCAATATCAGGATAGTATATGGAGTGTTTCTAAGGCAGGACTAGGTAGTCCTATATACAAAATCATGAATACTTAAACTTAAAGGGGTACACCTACTCTCATAGTTATACGAGGAACAGTTGATAAGGAAACCAATACAGTCTAAGTTCAGGGCAGAGTATGCACTGAATCTCCAATGCAGGACTAGGTAGACCTATGCTCATAACCATGAACACTGGACATTTAATGGGATACCCAGAGTTATACAAGGGACCATTGGCAACAATCATGAGAATGTAGTCTAAGGTCAGGACGGCATAAGCAATATGTGCCTAAGACAGGACTAGGTAGGCCTATTCTTATAATCATGAGCACCTAAGCTCAAAGGGATGGACCTATACTCATAGTTATACAAGGAACAGTAGACCAGCGAGCTAACATATAATCCAAGACCAGGATGGTATATGCAGTGTGTTTCTAAGGCAGGAATAGCTAAGCCCATACCAATAATAATGAATACTTAAACTTAAAGGGATACACCTACATTCATAGTTATACGAGGAACAGTTGACAAGGAAGCTAACACATAGTCTAAGATTAGTATGGTATATACAGTGTTTCTAAGGTAGGACTCTGTAAGCCAATGCTCACAGCCATGAACATATAATGTGATACATATACATTCATGGCTATACAAGGAACCATTGGGAAGCAAGCAAGAACCCAGTCTAAGGTCAGGACAGCATAAGCAATATGTGCCTAAGGCAGGACTAGGTAGGCCTATTCTTATAATCATGAACACCCAAGCTCAAGGAATATACCCACATTCAATTACACAAAGAACAGTTGACAAAGAAGTCAGAACACAGTGCAAGATCAGGGTGGCATAGACAGTATGTGTCTAAGGCAGGACTAGATAAGCCCATATACGTAATCATGAACAATTTGATATGAACAGTTGATAATGAAGCTAGTATGTAGTCCAATATTAGGATGAAGAGCTAAACCCAAAGGGGTACACCTACACTCATAGATGACAAGGAAGCTAATACAGTCCAAGTTCAGGATGCCGAATGCAGTGAACTTCCAACACCTGACCAGGCAAGCCTATGCTCATATTCATAACCATGAACACTTAATGGGATACACATATATCCATAGTTACACAAGGAACCATCAAGAAGGTCAGGACGGCACAAGTAATATGTGCCTAAGGCCTAGGTGGGTTCTAGTCGCATAATCTTGAACACCTAAGCTCAAAGAAATACACCCACACTCACAGTCATACAAGGAACAGTCGACAAGGAAGCCAGAACACAGCGAAAGATCAGGACGGCCTAGGCAGTATGTGTCTAAGGCAAGAGTAGGTAAATCTATGCTCATAGTCATGAACACCATTGTCTTCCTTCGCTGTCTGAAGCACAAAAAGCACACATGATACTGGCATCACATACTCATGTTGCTGTACTATCATAGCCCAACATGGTGTCTCAGCTTTGATTAGTGCCTCTGAACTTTACTAGTATCATCTTGAAAACACAAGAGTATATGGGAGAACATGTTCTGCCAAAACAGTCAATCTAGGAGTCAGATTAGGGTGTAGTTCCAGAGTAAGTCTGCATATATTGGATCAGCCTTCAGACTGACGGGAGACTCTAAGGCTCTTGCGCTTAACAGCCAATGCCATACCCAGCTTGTTAAGTCCCTTGTATGATTTATCCCGTACCTCACGACTATGTAGCATAGCTCCGATCCCGTAGTATGAATTGGAAGTGGCCTCATTTAATGGCATGTCTCCCGTCTCAATCAAATACCCTGCCAGGTGTGGATTCTGATAAAATTTCTTGTTTACAATCAATGCAACTGGGACTCGAACCCATGACCCCACAATCTACCAGCACGGGAGACGGACGCTCTAACTCATTCGGCCATCTCGTCTGGTCGTTAGTGAAAAGTGAAATATCCCTAAAACCGCACAACCTATTAACAAATCGCTTGGTACACATATAGAAAACATCTTTACCAAAAAGATTATATTAAATTTATAAGGTTTTCTATTAATTTTAAATAAATATATTGTGTCGGGCCGACGGCATTTGCTGGAAAAAAACAAGATGCCAGTGCTTCGTCAACATTCCGTACCGGATAATTCAAATCGTATTAACACGAATAATTCCATTAATACGTCGTAATAAATTACAAAACTTTTACAAAATAATCTAAACATATTAATAAACAAAGCTGTTAAATAATTCCTTAAAATTCCTGCGATTTCTGGAGTTATTTGTAGAAAAAGAATGCTGCTCAACGATCGCACGTGTTCCGCTGGTGACTCGAGCCGGAAACCAAATTTAAAGAACTGCGCATGCGTAGCCCACCACCGTCGGCCCGACGGTGGCCCACATGTGGAAAATGAATGGAAACCAGTGGCGGCCCACCACTGTCGGCCCGACGGTGGCCCAAATGTGGAAAATGAATGGAAACCAGCGGCGGCCCACCACTGTCAGCCCGACGGTGTAAGGTATGTGAGTCATGTGAGGCATGCAAGGCAGGGCAGGGTGGTCATGTGACCACCTGACCACCGCCGGTACCAACGAGTGAGCTGTGGAAATAAACCAGTCTACCAACAGAGCTCATGGTGTTCAGACGTGTCCTGTTCATACATCACATGGTGTCAAATCGGAACGAGACAAAATGACGACGTCAGGACTAAAGCCACCGGCACCGCTGAAGTTGTCAGATAACATGGCAATGAACTGGCGGGATTGGCTGAGTTTTTATGAGATATATGCCGGTGCTGCCGGGGTGATAGCAAAGTCCGAGAAGGTGCAGTGTCTTACGTTTTTACATGTCGCGGGACCGGATGCCCAAAAAGTATACCGAACATTCAAATTGGAGAGCACCGAAAGAGAGAAGATAAGTCCATTGGTTGAAGCGTTCAGAAAGTATTGTGAGGGAAAAGTGAATATTACTGTTGTCAGGTATAAATTCCACTCATATAACCAAACAACCGAGGATATGGACTTGTATATAAGAGAGTTGCGGAACAGGATAGAATACTGTGAGTACGGAGAGCTCGAGGAGTCACTGTTATGTGACCGCCTCGTGTGCGGAGTTAAAAGCAAGGAACTCCGGAATAGACTGTTACAGACGCCCAACCTCGACCTAGAGCGGTGTGTAGAAATGTGCCGCCTCAGTGAACATGAAGACTCGCAGTTAAGTGGTAGCAATGAAGCGGTCGAAGGTCAAGTAGACGCCCTCTCCAAGTATAAACGACAAAAGTTCACGCCCTCTGCTGGTGCCACATACACGCAAAGGGGCGGGGCCAGCAGGTATCCAGCCTACGGAAAAAGGGGCGTATCCCGTGAGGAGTGCACCCGGTGCGGGTACCGGCATGACGGTCGGCCATGCCCAGCAAAAGGGAAGGAATGCGCAGGCTGCCATAAAGTTGGGCATTTCAAGAAAGTCTGTAGAAACGACAGAGAGACGACACTAGTAGATGAAATACAAGTTGACAGACATAACAGGCCAGACGGAAGCGAAGACGGGGAAGAGGAAATGGACCTGTCGCTGGGCGAACTCAACAGTGACTTGTTCGTCGGAGAGATTAGGGAAAACAAAGAAGACGACTCGGAGTTATGGTACTCAGACATTTGCATAGAAAATACGGTGGTACATTTCAAGCTGGACACTGGGTCCGAGGCCAATATCCTGCCACGGGATATTTTCAACAAACTGAAGAACACCGATATGAAGCCGTCACGATGTCGACTCGTGACGTATACGGGGCAGCGGATACAGCCGGACGGGGAGGCGGACATCATGATGAACGATAGAAGCATCCATTGCCAGATCACCGCGTCCGGGAGTCCTATACTGGGGAAGAGCGCCTGTGTACAGCTCAACCTACTGGCCAGAATTGACGAAGTACAGAAACAAGCAACTGACGCAGCGGCGAAAGAATTGGTAAATAAATATCTTGATGTGTTTGAGGGTTTGGGAACAATAAAAAGTAATGCTAAGATTCATGTTGACCCAAATGTACAACCAGTCATAGACCCACCCCGTAGGATACCACATGCCATAGAACATGACGTAAAAAAAGAAATAGAACGAATGGTACAGTTAGGAGTAATTGTGAAGCAAGAGGAGCCAACCCCGTGGGTCAGCTCTATTACGATAGTCCGGAAGCCTGGAAAGATACGCGTATGTCTTGATCCAACGAAGCTAAACAAGGCTATATTACGGGGGCCATACCCTATTCGAACAATAGAGGAGGTAGTTGCCAAAACGCATGGTGCTAAGTTTTTTACAGTGCTTGACGCCAACAGCGGGTACTGGCAGATAGTGCTAGATAGTGAGAGTTCAAAATACTGCACGTTTAACACGCCGTGGGGCAGATATCGATTCACGCGTCTGCCTTTCGGGATCAAAACGGCAGGCGACATATTTATAGAGCAAATGAATATGATATTAGCTGACTTGCCAGGAGTTAATGTAGTAGCCGACGATATTTTGATCTATGGTTCAACAGTACAAGAGCATAACGAAAGGCTAGAGTCCGTGTTAAGAAGAGCGAAAAGTGTAAATCTCAAGTTGAACCCGAAAAAATCAAAGATATGTAGGACACAAGTGAACTATGTGGGCCATGTACTGACTCAAGAGGGACTCAAACCCAATGCCGAGCGCATACAAGCGATTGTCGAAATGCCCATGCCCACCAGTAAAGCAGAGATACAGAGGTTTCTAGGAATGGTAGGATATGTCTCAAAATTCATTCCAAATCTGTCAGAAATATCAAAGCCATTACGGCTGTTATTGAATCGCGAAGTAGCATGGCATTGGGATGAGGGCCAGCAGGAAGCGTTTGACAAGTTAAAAAAATGTCTAGTTGAAGCTCCCGTATTGAGATACTATAATGTGCATGAAGCAATAAAAATACAGGTAGATGCTTCCAAGTCAGGCTTAGGAGCCACGCTGTTTCAAAGTAATCAACCTATTGCCATGGCATCTAAGGCTTTAAATAACGCACAGAGTAATTACGCAGTAATTGAAAAGGAACTATTGGCAATATGTTTTGGGTGCCAAAAGTTTCATCAATACATTTTCGGGAAGGAAACTATCATTGAGACGGATCACAAGCCATTGGTTGCAATCATGGGAAAACCGTTGTTTACTTTATCAGCAAGAATGCAACGTATGCGCATGCGGTTGCAAAACTATGATTTGACTGTTATATATAAAAAAGGAACTTCCATGTATTTTGCAGACACCTTGTCACGAGCACACTCAGCTACCACGCAACCCGATAACCTGTTTGACAAAGACATCACGATCGCTGCCGTCGACATCGTGGAAGATGAATTAAAGCAGATAAGACAAATAACACAAACTGACAACACGTTCGTAGAAATAGCAAATTACATAACGAAAGAATGGCCAGGAACAAACAATAACATGCGTAATGATGTTAAACCATACTTTACATACAGAGATGACATGACAATACATGATGGAATACTCATGAAAGGGGATCGTATCATGATACCAAAACAATTGCAGTCAATGATACTAGACAAGATACACGAGTCACACATGGGTATCGTGAAGAGCAAGCAGTTAGCGAGGGAGTATTTTTTCTGGCCCGGGTTAAGTAGCCAGCTCGAAGATAAAATATCGCGGTGCGAAATATGTCAGAGGTTTAGAAACAAACCACAGGCTGAGCCACTCATTAGTCATGAAATCCCCGGGTTGCCTTACAGTAAAATAGGAGTATATTATTTTCAGATTGAACAGAGACATTTTATATTGATAGTCGACTATTATTCTAAGTATCCAGAAATCGTAGAAATGAAGGACACAACTAGTGCAGCCACCATTAGAATGCTAAAACAAATGTTCGGGAGGTATGGGATACCTAAAACAGTAGTGACAGACAATGGGCCCCAGTTTGTGAGTGCCGAATACAAGACGTTTGCGAAACAGTACGGGTTCAAACCAACGTACGCTAGTCCATTATACCCACAGAGCAATGGGCAGGTTGAGCGCTATGTGCAAACCATCAAAATAATGATCAAGAAGGCAGTATTAGAACAGAAGGACATTAACATTGCATTGTTAAATTATAGGAACACCTCGATAAGTGGGTTGGGTGTCTCACCGGCTCAATTGCTAATGAACAGGCGATTGCGGTCCAAATTGCCATCACACGAGAGCCACCTTAAACCGAAAGCACAGGCAACCCAAAAGCAACAAATAAAACTGAGGCAACAAAAACAGAAACAGCATTTTGATAGACATGCAGGAACAGGCCACAAACAATTAGACATCGGAGACACAGTAAGGTACCGAACTTACAATGAACAATGGGGGAAAGGCACGGTTGTAAGAAACAACAACCCCGGTAGTCGAGACTATGAAATAATCAACAAAGAACAGCACAGGCTGAGACGCAATCGAGTACAGTTATTTAGAGTACCCACTAAATTCCCGCCGATTGAGGTGGGTGAGGGCACCCCCAGCCCAACCACACAACAAGGGCTACCAATCAAAATACCAGAGACTGGTCCAAAAGTGCACGTCACGCGTTCCGGACGGGTCAGCAGGTCGGTAAACAAACTAGGGTACTAGGGTACAGTAGCATTTGATATATGATTGGAAAATGATCGATAGACATTGGACTGTATAATGTTGTATAATATGAGAAAAGTAGTGTAACGTATCATGATGACATGAAATGGTCGATGTAATGAGAAATACTAGATGTATGTTGTGTTTGATCCACAGGCCTGTAGCGAGCTGCGATGGAATAGAGTAACATGTCGGATTGTTCAAACTGTATGTACTTGGTGCGGTGACAGAGCCGCAGGTCGACAGCCAACGTGCAAATGATGGCAACATTTTTTTTTGTTTGTTCTTTATACTTGATGTTTATTACTTGTAAAAAAAAAAAAGAGAAGGGAGATGTAAGGTATGTGAGTCATGTGAGGCATGCAAGGCAGGGCAGGGTGGTCATGTGACCACCTGACCACCGCCGGTACCAACGAGTGAGCTGTGGAAATAAACCAGTCTACCAACAGAGCTCATGGTGTTCAGACGTGTCCTGTTCATACATCACAGACGGTGGCCCAAATGTGCAAACTGAGTGAAAACCAGCGGTGGCCCACCACCGTCGGCCTGACGTTGGCTCGCCAGTGGCCCAAATGTGGAAAAGATTGAAATCCAGCGGCGGGCCATCACCATCGGCCCGACGGTGGCCCAAATGTACAAAAAGATTGAATCCCAGCGGTGGGCCACCACCGTCGGCCCGACGGTGGCAAATATGTGCCGACGGTGCGACCAATAGCCAACGTTGGCCTGACGGCTGTGTGCTATCTGGGAAATGTTTTTTTTTGGGTACAAAAACACTTCATAGCTAAAAAGACCAAAGTTGCACGCGGTTTATTTTATTTCTCTTATTTCTTACATCAAATCTGAACATGAATATGAAAAGTATAAGGACAAAAGTAAGTAAGACGTTTTTTTATTGATGTTTTTAAATCCCATCCCATGCTGACCAGTTTTCAGGAGAGTGACCCATACACAACACATTCAAACTAGATTTCTTTGATTACAGTTAAGCAAACAAAATGATGTCTTACAAGAAAAAAGTTGAAGAAAAAACAAGTTGGTGTAAATGTTAGTGTAAATGTGTAAAATTTCATATTTTCACTTTAGCACAAAAGCATATAAACATACTTTTGATACATTTTGTGGTATATATTAAATACATATAGTATTGCTAACATAATTAATAACAAAAGGCAACAATAATTATTTGACTTACTATTAAAAAAAAGAAAGAATTTATTATGTCCTACGTGACACGGAGACCAGATAAATATGTGGTACCCAGTTTCAAAGAACGACCCAAGGTAGTGTTGTTACGCTCATGTGGCGCCAACCAGCGTTGATTACTTAAGTTAAAACACAGTTATAACCATAATCATCGGCTTCTGATTTTGTTAGGCTTTTTGGATAAAAGATTCACCCCGTACTTGCATTAAAGCACAACTAGTACAAGTACCGGGTGAATCTTTTATCTAGATGTTAGTAAGTTAGTCAACAATTGTGACTGGGGTATGACTGTACGGGGACGGGGTGAATCTTTCATAGCCTAATCTTTTATCTAGCCCTGGACTAGGTTACATGTAGTAGGGACGAATCTTTTATCCAGTTATAATACCAATGTATCTAGTTCATGGTCCACAGTATGGTGTAGGGGATAATAGCATATTTACCTTGTGTAATGTCAATGTTTGGTAGTTTCCGACGTGTTATGAGTAGGCGATAATAGAGGAAGTTGGTGGCGACAGCGCACTCCACGATCATGTGACCATGGGACTTTCTCCAGCCCTGATTACCCCGCAGCACTGTCTCAGTTTAGATATAAAAAAAAGATGCATCCCGACCCAGAGTATGGGTGAATGGTAACCTAATCTAAATTAGAGCAAACATGTTTTGGCATTTAATCAAACAAACAAAAAAACAGGAAGTCCTGACCGAGTGTTTATCTATAATCATGAATTTTAAATGCCAAAGCAGTTTTTGCTCTAATTTAGACTAGGTTAGGTAGGTTGCCATTTTACCCATACTCTGGGTCAAGATGAATCTTTTTTTAATTACTGATTTGTTATTTATTTAGGATTCGGTGGTGTTTGTATTTAAATATACAACAAATCCTCTGCTCGTCCCAGTTGTTGGAGGGTGGAAAACGTTGCTTTCGATTATTTTGTGATGCATACACATGTTATATTTAACTTATAACTATTTAAAACTGACTTCACTGAAATTGGCTTTTGACATCCTAGTGTATTTTGGCGATACAATTAGAATTTGTTATATAGGCCTTATCTTCTAGGAAATAACAAAAAAAATCACAAAACCTTTAGCTTAGCGAGAATGAATTATCAGTGTATCAGCGTACAACTAACACATTTCAACGGTGGGCAATCATCCTTCCCAGGTGGTCTAGTGGTTAGGATTCGGCGCTCTCACCGCCGCGGCCGGGGTTCGATTCCCCGTCTGGGAATGACGCATTTTACGTTTCTTTATTATTTAATGTTGATACTTTAATAATTGTGGGATTTCTTTCCCCCCCCCCCCCCTCCCCCACACGCTTTCGTAGTTATATTTGTAGGTAAGGACTATGGTATGTTAAGGCCCTGTCACATTACGGCGTATGGCGGGAGCGTATGGCGGCGTAGCGGCTTACGTCATATACGTCGCCATACGCCGCATACGCTACGCATACGCCGCCAGTGCCGCAACACGCCGGCGTATGTGAAGCCTATGATGCATACGCCGCCATACGCTTTCATAAATCCGTCCGTCCAAATTTTTTTGTGCATGCTCAAAAAAACGCGACCTATGAGGGCGTATGGCCCATACTGTCAAAAAATGTCACAGCACGCTCCCATACGCTCGCATACGCTACGCATACGCTACGCATACGCTACGCATACGCTCTTCATACGCTCCTCATACGCTCAAACACACCCGAAAGTGGCACCCGATGGCGTACGTAGGTTTTCAATACGCTCCCGCCATACGCTGTAATGTTACCGAAAAAAAGGAAGTTTACTGCAAAGCCAAAGCCAAAGATATTAAATTTATACCATTGTCATTGACATTGTAGAAAGCAGAGTAGTATACTGTATAGAGCAAAAGAAGCTTCTGAATGACATCAAGATCATGTATATTAATCTAATATTAACAAAGTTGAAAACATCATTTCTTTCAAATTCGTTGGGTTTTTGGCCCATCATCATACTAAAAACTAAAAGCTAAAAAGGGAATGGGTGTGACCATAAACAAGGCCAACTGAATGAAAAAATGTTTATAACTTCCTTGAATAAATATTCAAGATATTTACATGATTCCTCTATCACACCGGACACATGTTACTGCTGTTGAATTTATGCATTCAGCTGGATCCAGGTGAGCGTGCATCCCTATCAAGCCCATGAGAAAAGCTCATATTTCTCTAGGCCAAATCAGTGGGCTGGCAGGTTCATGTTGTGTTACTTATTTACTTTGCACTCAAGCAAAAATGAGAGACTTGTGACTGGGGTATTCCTGTCTACCATTTCACTATTTAATCGATTAAGTAGAAATGTGGTTTATTTTAAGACTGCATTAAAGCCTGATTGTGTTAATTATTTAATTAATTGATTAATTAATACATTTCAACGCAGCTGAAACCAAAAATATGACATAACTTTCTAATTTTGAAGATGTCTATATATTCTTTTCTTTTTTAGTAGATTGAAGAGGAGAAAGTCTGTTTTCACGTTGCATTAATGTTTAATTTATTTTGTTTTATTAGTTAGTTAATTAACGAATTAATTAATACATGGCCTTCTCTGTGGTGGAGTGGTTAGAGTGTCTGACTTTTTTCTAGGTCAGACTCCTAATCTGAGGGTCAGTGGTTCGATTCCCCATGCCCCCAGCTCTGCAAATTTGGATTTTCACCGCTGTGTATAACTTACAGCTTCATCAAAGGCCGGTTGCTCTCATACCATGTCTATAGCTGTGTTTACACGGGTGAGTTAAAACGCTTCATATAAAACCACTTGCCTAGATCAATTTACATTTGCCGTGTAAGCACGACACTGTGGTGTTTTAGGGCTGAATCGATTCATATAAATCGGTAGATGTAAACCACCTTGCCAGGTAGTATAGATGAAGCGATCTAGCTTCACACGCATGCGTAGTCGAGACCTTAGTTTGTTGACTTTCCGGTCGATCAAAAGCACATATTATAGAATTTAGTCTATGAAACTGCTAGCTGTGCACAGATATTTTTTTGATCATTTATTTTTAGGGTTTCACTGCCCAGCAGAAGTTTTGACCGTTCCAAACCAATACGATTCAGTCCATACAGATCTAGGTCGAACCCACTCTCTACTGGCGACGTCGACTAACCGAAACTGGCACTGGTTCGTATGGACTTGCTCATGCACAGATATCGATTTCCGCCTTCAAACTCGGTCCGTGTAAACGCGCCACTACATCGCTTCATATAAATCGATTTGCCTAATTCGCTTCACAATTGCCCGTGTAAACAAGGCTTATGTGGTGTGGGAGGTTAAAAATCCCTTGGGTCGGTAAACGTGTAGGCTCGGGCTTTCTAAGTGGAGTGGGGAAGACCAGTCATCTGTTACCGAGATTTCCCCTGCTTGGGACAACTAATGTACAAAATGAGAGACAAATAAGTGTTCACACTTCCTGTCTAGCATTCGCTATATATCGCTATATATCTTGATGAGCAAATCAAACCCAAGATATGGTGTTTTTTTTGCAGTGGCTACCCGTACGTGACCGTACGTGTAGAGTTGAAGTCTAGGCGTACGCGCGCATGCGCGGTCGTTCCTCACGTATCTTTAGCAGTTGCTAAGCGTACGTGACCGTACTCGTAGAATCAAAGTCTAGGAGTACATGCACATTGCTTAAATATATAATAAATTAAGATTTTAATTTGGTGGAAATAGCCCTAACCCTAACCCTACAGATGCGCGCGCAGCGCACGCACGTACGCCTAGACTTCAACTCTACCCGTACGGTCACGTATGGGTAGACACTACGTTTCATTTTCTCTCTGTCATTTAAGGATTTAGTGTCATTTTGCCTATGACATATATGGAGATAATCAGTTGGGTGTTTTTGTTCCACTATCAGAGATATCTATTTTGTTTATCCAACATATATTTGTTGCCTACCTCCCATGTAGACTACACGATACATCACCATAGTCAAGTAATCGTAGTGTCATATGCTTGTAGATTTTAATAGCCATGTTTTTGTTTCGGTATTTTCTGGTGTTCGCTAATATCCCGATTTTGGGGTATACATGGCTACATCATCCAGTGTTGGTTGTAGTGTCTGTGCATTTTTGGTTAATTGATTTACAAAAAGATTAATTATTTGTAGTTAGCACAGACTATGGACTTTCCACATATTCCTTAATAACACCGATCACATTATTCACAATCCCAATGCAATCTGTACATGGCTAGAGCCGTGTTCACACCTCGGCGTTAATTCGCCTCATTTAGTGCGCCTAATCTAAGTCGGCTCACATTGGCCGTGTGAACCCGATGTTGAGGAGGATTAGGGCTGAGTCGCCTCATCTAGTTCGCCTCATCTAGTTCGCCTCGCGTGGTGGTTTAAATGAAGCGAACTAGCTTGGGTCGGCCCATCTTGCTTGTGTGAACGGTAGCGGTTTACTTGAAGCGGATTAAGCACGTCACACTGTACAGTATAATTTGGTCTATGAAGGGGCTAGAGGTGCACAGATATTTTTTTCAGCATTTATTTTTAGGGTTTCACTGCCCAGCAGAAGTTTTGACCGTTCCAAACCAATACGATTCAGTCATTAGATATCTAGGTCGAATCCACACTCTCTCGTGCCAGCGTCGACGAACCCAAAATGGCACTGGTTAGTCTGGACTTGCTCTTGCGCAGATATCCACTTCCGCCTTAATCCGCTCCGTGTGTGGACACGACACTAGTTCGCCTCATTTAGTTCGCCTTATCTAGTTCGGCCTAAAGTTGTGGGTGTGAACACGGCTTAACCATTTGATTGCTGGCTGAGTCGGGTCCCAGTACCCATGGTTGCCGCTAGGTGATGTCTAAGTGTATCCGCACGACCACAGTGCCGACCTCTGTTGAAAGGCCAAGGAAGCAGGAAGTGTAGAGCTGGACCTAGTCCGTTCCGGTACTCATCGTGGCCGCTAGGTGCCGTCTGAGTGCATCTACGTTGAAATGATCACAGTGGCGACCTCTCTTGAAAGGTAAGGGAACCAGGCCAAGCTTGACCATCCACGGCACAGAAAACAGTT
>CM059191.1:26258796-26283154 GCA_030323885.1 Branchipolynoe longqiensis
AGGAGGCGAGGAGTGGTGTGAGGGAGGGGAAGGAGGGCGATGAGCACAGAATAGAAGGAGGGGAAAGTGAGGTGGGAAATGAAGGAGAGAAGAGGGAGGAGATGGGCACGGGACGGCAGTAGGAGTGCAATGGGAGGATGGGAATGGAGGAGGGAGGAGGCGGGTACGGGAGGAATATGGGTATGGGAGGAGGGGCTACGGGGGAGGGGAGATGGGAGGGAGGGGGGGGGGGGGTTATGAGCGGAGGCGGACCTGGGCTAACGGGATCCGTACGTTAAATACAACGCCCCAGTGCGCCGCCCTTCACCACGGCGGTAACAGCAGGTGGGGGTCCCGGGTGGAGGTTGGGTAGTGGGAGTCTCTGCGGACTGGCGCGGGCAGACTTGACACACGTTCAGGGAGCAGCTCATAAGACGGGTCACCGCCAGGGCCACGATCAAAGTGGACCAGCGTAGCGTTCTATTTAAACTCCCACTCCGGCAGCCGGCTGATTTCGTAGGCACAACCAATACTGGCAATAGTGTCGGGACGAGATGCCTTATACTTTATCTCTCCCAATATATCCACACACACACACACATATGTATTATATATATATATATATATATATATATATATATATATATATATATATATATATAGATTAGTTAGACGAATCTTACCTGGGTATAGATGATGGATAACTATTGTTTTACCGAGGTAGAAGCCTCGGTTAGACGTGGGCGAGGGAGAAGGAAGCACATCCGGGTCCAGCAATCTTTACCTACTAATTCAGGATAAAAATGATTCTAAAAAACAACCTAAGGTCAAGTGACCTCATGCTAAATTGAGTGATTGACTAGACGTGGCAGGGCGTGGTGGGTGGGCCCTCGCCCACGTCTAACCGAGGCTTCTACCTCGGTAAAACAATAGTTATCCATCATCTATACCCAGGTAAGATTCGTCTAACTAATCTATTTTACCTCGGTATGCCGCCTCTGGCTAGCCGTAGGCTAGGGAGACCTTTACGTAAAATAATTTTTATCCTGATATTCTTGTTTTGTTATTATTCTTTAGTGATTATGTCTTATGTATGCAACAATGGAAAAGCGATTTGTATGGCAAAAAAGAGGAAAAACCAATGTTTTTCTTACCTCTCTCTTTCAGTTGGTGAGTAGCCTGTGCGCTATAGGCTGAGGCTTCTCTAGTCGTTTGTGGTAATGTCTAGCAAACGAAGTAGCGGTTTTCCATCCCGCGTGAGCTAGGATCCGTTTAACGGAGATGCCTAGCAATCTTGCCTTGGACACCATTGCACCACGTGTAGAGTGCGATGAGTACCTGTCTGTATTTACTCCCGCCAGTTTTAACACATTCATTGTCCATCGGGCGAGGGTATCCCTGGAAATGGCCTTGTGTGGCTTAATAAAGCTGACCAATAGCTGTCTTGAGTTTCTTATTAATCTTGTCTTGGATATATAATTTCGTATCGCAGATACGACACATAACTTGCGATCCTGAGTGAAGCTGGACACCCCTATCGTAGAAAGGGTGTCACCTAATCGGTTTTTTTGTTTGTTGTTTTTTTTGTTTTTTTTTTTTTTTTTTTTTTTTTTGTTTTTTTTTTTTTTTTTTTTTTTTTTTTTTGTTTTGTTTTTTTGGTTTTTTTTTTTTTGTTTTTTTTTTTGTTTTTTTGTGGTTTGTTTGTGTTGTGGTTTTTTTGTTTTTTTTTTTTTTTTTTTTTTTGTGTTGTTTTTGTTTTTTTTTTTTGGTTTTTTTGTTTTTTTGTTTTTTTTTTGTTGTTTTTTTTTTTTTGTTTTTTTGTTGGTTTTTTTTTTTTTTTTTTTGTTTTTTTTTTGTTTTGTTTTTTTTTGTTTTTTTTTTTTTTTTTTTTTTTTTTTTTTTTTTTTTTGTTTTTTTTTTTTTTTTTTTTTTTGGTTTTGTTTTTTTTTTTTTTGTTTTTTTGATTTTAATAAAGTTGATAAATCAAACGTGGCCTCTTTACTGTCAATTTCTAGACCATTCAGCGACAGGGCAACTATAGTTTGGCCTCTGTGTCCAGTGACCAGGAGAAGCAAAACTGCGACTTTGAAACCTAAAAGTTTAACGTCCAGAAACTTATTTTCTGGCCATTTCTTGAAGAGGTTGAACACTAGAGAAACATCCCAAAACCTATTATATTTGGGTTTAGGCGGATTCCTCTGATAAATTGATCGTATGATCCAACAAATAACATGGTGTTTACCCATTGTTTGTCCATTAACCCGCGGTAGGATTATCGACAGAGCACATCTGGCAGCGTTAATAGCGCCATATCCTAGGCCTTCGTCCTCTAGGTAACGTAGGAAGAGTCCTACCTGGGATACTGTGGGAGTCATTGGCTTAACTTTCTTAAGCAGGCAATAAATACCCCATTTCTTTAAATACGTAGTATACATTTTCACCGTTCCTTTTCTCCACGCATCATCAACCAAACGCTGTTGTGTAATTTTGTCTAAGCCAAACTGTTCTAAATATTTATTTAAAAAAGGAATGCCACCAACGGAGTTGTCGACACGTTTCCGTGGCGTTCTAGTGGTCCCTGATGTTTGAGGTTTCCTCGGAATCTTGGGAAGCGAAGGCTGCTTTTGGCTGTGGCTAGTAACGTCGGTAGCCACGGTTGCGTGTGCCACTCGGGGACGATGAGTATGGCGTGTGTCCCCTCCATTTGAATCTTTCTGGCGACTTTGCTAATGATAGTAAAGGGGGGGAAAATGTAAAAGAAATGATGTCGCCACTTTAGGGAGAAGGCATCAATGTGCCAAGCATTGGGTTCCGGGTGCCACGAAACATATTTTGGAATTTTAAAGTTATTACGCGAAGCGAACAAATCGATCTGAGGTGAACCCCATGTGTGACAAATGTGTTTGAAAATGGATGGATTAAGTGACCACTCTAAGTGATCATGGAACTGGCGACTCATCTTGTCAGCTAGACAATTTTGTGTGCCTGGAATGTGATTAACAGTTAACCAGACATCAAAGGTTTGAGCCCAGTTCCAAATGAGAAGTGCCATTGCATTACATTTAATCGATTTTGTACCTCCCATATTTCTGACATAAGCCATAGCTGTGGTGTTATCCGTGAGGATACGTACATTATTTTTGGGTATTTTTACTAGACTGGTTAATCCCAAGTAAATGGCCCTTAGTTCTAGAACGTTAATATGATCGGGGAGTTCCGATTCTAGCCATCTTCCTCCCGTTGCTACATCATTTTGATGTGCTCCCCACCCTTGGAGAGACGCGTCAGTGGTAACGGTAGTGTCAGGCTCTCCCATTCTAATGGGATTGGGGGAATGGTCAAAGTGGTTTAGCCACCAATCAATGTCGGCTAGGCCGTTCTCCGAAATAAACATGGTCTTTTCAAAGTTTCCCTTTGCGCGGGCCAGCGCCAAATTTTTATCAATTTCGAGGGATTTTATGTGTGCCGCTCCGTATAGAATAGCTGGACTATACGAAACCATGACCCCGATAAGGACCGCGACCTGTCTAATCTTTGGCCTAGAAGTGTCTAACAGCTGTATCGCTGTGCGGTAAAGCTTATCTTTCTTTTGGCGTGTAAGCGAAACGGTCATAGCCGTGGTGTTCAGAATGAACCCGAGACACTTAAGCTCCTGAGTAGGAGAAAAAACCGATTTCTTGTTATGTATGAAGAAACCCAATTTGGTGAAAATGTTGCATAAATCTTTAACAGCGAGTTCACATTGCGTGAAAGATTGGCCCATAATAAAAGAATCATCTATGTATGGAAACATACAATGCCCCAATTTTGCCATGTGTGCAAAAAATTGGTTTCAACAACTTAGTAAACAGACGCGGTGCGCAGGCCAAACCATTAGGTAAACATGTAAATTCAAAAAGTTGGCCATTCCAGAGAAAACGTAGGTATTTCCGATCTGTCTGGTGAATAGGAACGGTGTAGTACGCATCCCTTAAATCAACACTCGCTAGCCAACACCCTGGGGTAATTAAATCACGAGCTGTTTCTAAAGAAAACATTTTGAAATGTTTGTATTCAATGATTTCATTCAACTGAGTTAAATCTAAAATCATTCGGATTGAACCATCAGGTTTAGGAGTAGAGAAGATATTGGAAATATATTCCCCTTCAGTATGTTCAACTCTGTTGACAATGCCCTTAGACTCAAACAGTAGAACCTGGTGATCTAGCTGAGATTTTTCTAGTGAATTAAACTGATACGGAAAAGGCGCTCTCTTTTGTATAGGCAATTGTGTGAAAGGGATGTGAATGCCTTTAACAATATTCAGGACCTCTGGATTAGTGGTTAACTGTTGCCATTGATGTAAACAATTAGAAACATTCCCTGCTTGAAAAAGGCTTACTTCAGTTTGAGTTTCCTCCGTGACCATTGTAGGGTCAGGAGGCTGCACTGTTTGTGTGGAAATCTCTACTTGTTCCCTTGTTTCGGGAACTGGGGCTTGGGAACGAAATCCCTCTTGTAGCCGCGGTTGTCGTTCCAGTTTGAGGCCGGCCTGTCGCCTCGGCCCCTTCCTCGCTGGTTGAACTGGAAGGACGGTCCGCCCCTGAACGGCCTTCCTCCTCTGCGGAATCGAAAATCCGTCCTAGACTTTCTGAACCCTGCTGGGTTTTGGAAGCGACGACTCTTTGCTTCAGTGTTTTTAGCACTCTTGTAGTCGACCTCTACCTGTTTGTACAGGTAAGCTAGCTGACCCCCAAACATCTTGGATTTATCTAGCGGTTTGCTCTTGATAGGGGTAGGTCCGGAATACACGGTGTATTCCTTACCATCATGGTCCGTTACCTTGTTCGAGCGGGCAACCTCTTTTCCGGCATCTGTGGTGACCGATTTGAAAACGTTTTCAAATCTCCGATGGGTCATGTAGTTACTAGCGGCTGCTAACAAAGCTATGCCCCGGTCCATAACCCGCGCCAAAGACGAGAACTTGTTCTCTGTCTGCATCCTGTTAGCCACAGGGATAACAGACGTCAAGGCACCCAAAACTGCCTTATGGATAAGGCAGAGGGAAGTTTCATAACGACGGCGTTCGTCGGAAAGATGAATGCCGGAATCCATCTCTTTGAAAACCGAAGCAGGAATGCCCTTAACTCCTGAAATCTGCTCAGTCAACTTGTTGATGACTTCGATCGGTTTAAACGTAGTGAAATGGCTATTCACCGTTTTGCGCATCATGGTAGTGGTGCGCACTTTCTGAGCTTTCTTTTTGACAATTTTCTTGCCAGCTTTAACGCCTATTTTGGCGTAGACACCCGCTCGTTCCGTGTCGGAATCCGACTCGGTGGAAGAAGAGTCGGACGACGAGTCTGAAGAAGAGTCCTTCTTCTTCTTCTTCTTTTTCTTTTTGGACTTTTTGGAGCGCTTAGACTTCGCTTTCTTTGTGAACTCGTCACCAGAACTGCTCACTGGGCGGCGTTTCTTGCCGCGCGCTTTCGGTTTCGGAACCTCAGGTGCCGAAAGCGTGTCCTCTTCGTCCTCAGAAAAGTCTTCCCAATCCTCATCAGGGATTTGGGAAGGATCTGGAAAGTTCTGCGCCTGGAAAAGGCGCATCTTCTCCTCCATCATCTCCGCCATTTTCGCCTCCCACCCCACTGGTTGAGGGGCGTGATCACTGTCTTGATCCGAGGCATGAGCCCCAGGATGTGGGGACGGCGGAGCCGTAGCCGGTGGAGACGAATCGTAATCCGTCGGGGGGACACCCACCGCTGCAGCGGGCGGCTTATTCCGGCGAGTGGCCATCGGGAACTGTAACGAAACCAAAGCGTTACTAACCCGGAATCATCTCAACTACACAAGTGTAAGCCAGTAAACTGGGTTGAGGAACATGGTACAGAGAACGTGTTTTGCAACGTGTCAGTACAGGCGTGAAGCTAAATTTGCCGTAGGTGTGTGGTAACGAAACCAACCAAACGGAGGGCATCGATCGTGAGATCGGCCCCTCTCTCTGTTCCGTACACTTCTCCCACCTGTGGCTACAGCGCCAACAAGTTGGAGAAAATATTACGAAACTCGGAGGTTCGCCTTAAACCGGTCAGGGGTGTTTATAAAAAACACCCAGAAGCATCCCCAACATCATCCTCTATTAGGATCCGGGAGACTTTTCTTAGGAAATGAGCAACTCGGGTTGCCATTTCTCCCTGTCTGAAAAACAGGTGTCGATAGAACTCAGTATCGGTTTCGTTTGTGCCAGCGGCACGCAATGTTCTATCCGTAAGTTAAAAAACGTACAAAGTCCAAACAGGACTGAAGAAAGTTCTGAACTTTCATAAAAAGATGCTATAGAGCATGATAAACAAAGTTATCGAAGAAAACAGTACTTACTTTTGGATAAAAGCAGTAGTAGTAGATAAATCCTGTGGAGCAACTCACAAACGTCCTCCCGTTGTGAGTTACTTATGCTAATTGCTGGACCCGGATGTGCTTCCTTCTCCCTAGCCTACGGCTAGCCAGAGGCGGCATACCGAGGTAAAATATATATATATATATATATATATATGCACATGTGTGTGTGTTGGTTGGGTGTTGTTGGAGTTTTTATGTCCTGGCAACATCTAAGGTCATATCAGGACAGGTACCGACTTGTAACAGTGCACACTCAAAGCGACTTTATAGTGTTACCCCAGTGCGATACCAGGTATAAGCCTCGGGTAGACGTGGGCTAGGGCCCACCCACCACGCCCTACCACGTCTATTCCGTTGGTGTACCATTACGGGAAAATCATAGTATCCATTGTATTGAAAGATCATTTTTATCCTGAATAAGTAGGTTAAAATTGCTGGTACCTCACATGCTTCCTTCTCCCTAGCCCACGTCTACCCGAGGCTTATACCTCGGGAAAACAACAGTTATCCATCATCTATACCCAGGTAAGATTCGTATAACTATACTATATATAGGTATGAGTGTATATGTATAGTCAATTTTATACGTCGAGAAGCGTCAAACTTTTCGGCGAATGGGGGGGGGCATAGTTGAACATATACACAACGTATACACAACGTACTGAACGTATGCAGAATGTATGTCCGACATATTGCTAGCATATGACAGCATATCATAGAAAGTACGATACACTCACAAAACGCCCACGGAAGGCTTGCAGAACGCCAGAGAACGTTATATACATTATTCGATCGCCAGAAGTATGCCTTATACGTTAAATACATCAAAACATTGTGGAGAAATGGCAAACATATGTTAGATACGTTAGACATACATTACCCATACGTTTTCAATATGCGGACTGTATGTTTCTGCCGGCTCGACTTACACCTGACGTAGTTCAACATAGTCAAACATATGTACAACGTATGTATAATGTACATGCAGTGTACATCAACGTATGTCTACCGTTAACATATAAGACACATGTTGTTGTACGTTGAAAGTTTTGAGTGTGCTCAAAACTTTTGCGACCCCTTGGCGTGCGCCGTCGTATGATGCCGTATAATGATGTATATCGAAATATACCAACATACACATAACTTACGTATAACGTACGACTAACATATGTCAACATACACCAACGTGTTGGCGCAAAATCACCTACATCAGCGTACGCCTGCACGATGGGTGGTAGTTGGTACTGTGACAGGGCTATAAAACTGGGACGCGAACCCAAAGATTGAAGTGTATCATTCTTTATTCCGTGAGTTCCAATTTAAGCTTTGGAAATGTTCAAAAGAGAGGTACTTTTGAGGCAGATGTAGCCTCTGTGATAGTAGCATACTCTAGCATACTCTAGCATACTTCTTAGTGTACTCTAGCATACTCTAACATACTCTAGCGTACCCTAGCATACTTTGACCCACACAAAAACTTGGCCATTCTGCCATGGTCACATAGCTGTTAGTGGACGAAGTTGAACATAGTTGAACGTAGTGGAGAGTAATGTAATTCAAAGTGGTTCAATGTATTTCAATGTAGTTGGACGTACTGGGATCTGTACCTGGTCACTCAGTAGGGCAGGACTATAAAGTCGCATGAGTATGCACTGTCACAAATCGGTACCCATCCTGATATGACCTTAGATGTTGCCAGGACATACAACTCCAAGAACCAACCCACCCATCGACCAGTATAGCGCTTGCAGGTTCCATCCACTCTGCTATTTCTCTGTGATTTTCTCTCACGCACAGAAACGGCTGCCCGCGGTTAGCCGAGCACCCGGTGAGAACAGGCTTGAATCAAACAAAGGCGTACTACTTTATTTCCTTTGTTGCGGAAGCTTTAGTCACTCGAGCGGCGCCGGCGTCGACCCTGGAGAAGGTTTGTTTGTTGTTGTTTTACCTCACAGCAACATCTTAGGTCATATCAGGCGATGGGTTTGCTTGGTTGTTGGAGTTTTGCGTCCTTGCAATATTTAAGGTCATATCAGGGACGGGTACTGACTTGTGACAGTGTGTATTCATGGCAACTTTACAGTGCTGCCCCAATGGAATACCAGGCCGCCAGCACCATGACCTGATATCCCACTCAGTCACATTATCCTGACACTGAGCCAACCAGTCCTTGTCCTATCCTAATAATGCCGAGCGCCAGGCTAGGAAGCAACAAGTATCAATTTTAAAGTCATTGGTTTGACTCGAACAGGGTTCGAACCCACGATCTACCAACACGGGAGACAGACGCTCTAACTCATTCGGCCATCCCGTCTGATCCCTGGAGAAGGAAGAGGAAGAGGGGAGGGAGGGTGACCGCGTCACACCCCTTCACACACCCATCGCCACCCCACCGCCACCAACACCCTGATCTCCACCAGCCTCTTCTTCTCCCGTCCCGGAGGCCACAACCGCCATCCCACCCTACCAATGAACATACAACCCTCAATATTGGTTGATTGATTAGTTCATGGGTTGTTTGCCAGGAACTCATACATCCCTCAAGACTGGTTCATTGATTAGTTGATTGATTGCATGACAGGAACTTATATTTCTTCCACATATCCCAAGACTGGTTGACCTGAACTAAATTATACATTACATACATGGTCTACCGCATAAGATGCATAATACACATAATACACATAATACACATAATACACATACTACACATAATACGCACAATACACATAATGCACATCATACACACCATACACATAATACACATAATACACATAATGTGCAGAATACACATAACACACATACTACACATAATGCACATCATACACACACTACACATACTACACATACTACACATACTACACATAATATACATAATGTGCATCATACACATAATAATCATAATACACATAATATGCATAATACACATAATGCACATAATACACATAATATGCATAATACACATAATAAGCATACTACACACATAATATGCATGATATACATAATATGCATAATACACATACTATGCATAATACATATAATACACATAATAATTAATATGCATAATACACATAATATGCATAATACGCATAATACACCTACTACACATAATACACATGAATTGATAATTCATACAACCTAAAATATATGCTCTATAAACCACTATATGAGTATTATAAGGCCAGAAGATTCCAGCTAATCCTCAGCCTCTTCTTCCTCAGTGATCGGCTGGAGGAGCCTATATTAAGTCATATACTACTACAACCCACGCGCAACCTACCCGCTCACGTTTCAGGCCCCCTATCGTCACTCACTGTTTTTTTTTGTCTTTAGGCTAGAGGTGTTAGTTCCTATTGTTGGATATAAGTTTAAAAGTGAGCAGAATGACCGTTTGCTCACGGTGCAGAGAAGGCCGGGAGGAGAGAATGTCCGCTCCGCAGCGAATATCATGGGGATTAAAATGGACAGACAGAAACCTTAAGGGGTTGCCATAATGAATTATATAGTACATAATATATGTGTTTAACAGCAACTGGGACTAATGCCTAGCTGTGTAGGGTCGGTGGAACTGGAAGAGTTAGGCAGGCCATCCGCGTGCTTGTGTTTCAGTGTTTGAAGGGTTCAGGCAGGCGGGATGCGGGAAGGTGGGGGGGGGGGGGGGGGGGGGGGGGGGGGGGGGGGGGGGGGGGGAGCAGGTGGAGCATGTTGGTCAACGCTCGGCCCGATCCATCTGCTCCAAATCCAGATTACCGCCACTATCAGGCGGCCCGAAGACTGAGTGGGAAATGGCGCGGCAGATAGCCCCCCCACCCACCCACCCACCCACCCACTCACACATTCACCTCCCACCTCCCGCACCACACCCCCACCCCGCGTCAGACGTCACAAAGATCTGCCAGGCACCCCTTTCTTTAAAAGGTCAAAGGTCATTTCCTATTTTTTTTAAATCAAATAGAATGGGGGTTGGGTGTCTTTTTTTGTGTGTTAAACAGAACCAAACACATTCCATTCCCATCTCACCACGACTTACTATTGCTGAAGCCTATGGTGTCAAGAATCCTAAGTGACATGCGCACTAACATTAATTTGGCCTGTTTTTTCTTCAAATTTGTCCAAACCTAGCCGTTTAAAATAAAGGTTATTTCTAACCAAAGGATGGTTGATTGTTAAAGTTTTACGTCCTGGCAACATCTAAGGTGATATCTAGACGGTCTAACTAAAGTAATGTAGATGATAGTTATCAGCCTAATAAATATATATCCTTTTTTTTAAAGCAGAACCATAAACCATCGGATTAGGTACATTTAAATAAAGAAACATGGTTCACAAATAGCAAAAAGAAACAATAATTTTTTAAATAGGACTAAATCTAAATAGGATCCTCTTTCCATCCTTCATCTGTCGAACTGAATTGTTGAGATAAACATCTCTAAATGTAGCGCATGACATATCTAATAGACCCTTATCAATCGAAGTCCCATCGACTGGACACCGAAATAAACATTCATCCCTCAAGCTAATTTATTCTCAAACACCCAAATAAACTTCACTTCACACCAACCTGCCAGTTATATAATCTTAGTTGTAATTATTTCCCTCCCTTTAAAAAAAAAGAAAGATAAATAGATTATAACCTATGGTCACATTTCTTAAAGAATAATTTGCTGACTTTGGAAACATTTAAAGCGAAAGCATAGAAAGTCAACTAATGTACCCCAAAAAGGCCCTCAGAAATCATCAAACTATGCAACTTAAATGCAAACAATCTGACCAGCTGACGAGATACAGTTTTTATTTGATCATTCTTGTCCAAGATTATACATGTGTATAAATGCACTCACATTCCCATGACATCTAAATAATTTATGCATGGAATAGCTAATTTGAGCTGTCAAAATAGCCCTAAGAAGATGACAATGAACTTTCAGAAATATACTTCACCCTGGCTAGCTGGTCGGGTACCCCCGCCCACCCCGGTCACTATGGTTACTGTTACTATTAACCCAGGAGGAGGGGGAGGGGGGGGGGGCTGGCCCACCAGGGTGGACCTGTGACCTCGTGCCGCAAACCTCGTCAGTAAAGCCGGGACCTCATGGAAGACATCGCCACTTGGCGACGCAAACCGAGAAGACTCGGGCAATCGGCAGCAAATAAATCACCACCCTGGAGGAGGGGGGTCATCCGACACCAGCCAGGCCCTCCAGTGTCGCTCATCGCCCGATTGGTCAACGCACGGGGCAGGTTCAATACCAAGTCACCGGTATGGGGGTGCTTTGCTAACAATTCACCAATAGTGTCTGTTTTTGTTGTTTGTGTTGGGGCTTTTATCCTAGCACCATCCAATGTCCTATCCGGACAGACAGATTCGAACTTGTGATAATGCACGCTGATGGTGGCTTTATAGTGCTGCCCTACTGGGAGACTGGACTGCTGGCACCACAACCTAGCTACACCACTCAGACATTTTTTTTTTCTGATACTGAGCAAACCAGTCATTGTCGTATTCTATTAATACCAAACGCCAAGCTATGTAGTGATACGTATCAATGTTGGAAGTCATTTGTTAGATTCGAGTTGGGTTCGGGCGCACCGACCTCCCACATGGGAAGCTAGCCGAATGCTCTTTCTCACCAATTTGAGAGTCGAGCCGTGTCGAAGTCACTGACAAAGGCTGTGTGAAGTTTAAAGTTGCATAGTCCGATGGATTTGAGTTTCTGTCATTTGCTGAGATAAATATATTAGATTGATCGACATAATCTGCGTTACTTTAGTTTGAAGTAACTTTTATTTAAAATTGCTAACTTCTGAGATATTTGAAGTGTAAACATGCCAAATTAATTTTGGCAAGCACACCAAAACTCTGATACCTTAGGCTTCGCAGTAACATGTTCAATTAAATTTCCTCAGTATTCCCCTCTATGTGGTGACAAATGTTTAATAAATGCACCAGTATCTAAGTTAGATATGTAGAATCACATCTAATTGATTTGGTTTTGAAAAGTTGATTTCTTTTTTTTTAAATAGAAAAAAACATATTATTAGATTGATCATTATATTATAGCCTACCTTACTTTTAGTTTGAAGTAACTTTGATCTTAAATGACTAAGCTTGAAGATATTCAAAGTGCAAACATTCAAACAATAATTTTGGGCATTTGCTTTTTGCGGAAGGGGTAACGGGACGGGAGTGAGAGGGGGGGGGGGGAAGGGAGGAGGGGAGGTGGATGGAGGGGGCGGGGAGAGGGGGGGAGTGGGTTGTAACTAACACTTCACAAATCCTTCGGTTTCAGTCACGTTCCGTTACAAGTCCGCGGTTAGAGTGGTTAACGCCGCGTGTGGCCGCGAAACACACACACCCCTACCCACCCCCCCCCCCCCCCCCCCCCCCCCCCCATCGCCATATCATTCCCGTCCACCCAAATCTGAATCCATGTGATGTGGCGTTGTATTGCACCTCGCAGGTCACGCTATATAATGCGGGTATCGCAATACCGCATCGTGGATGACACTTTTTCCCCCATCCACCCGCCCTCCTGTCTTCACTTGGTTTATTTCTATTGCACCCCTCCTCCACCCACACCAAACACATACATACACACATACATTGACACATAAGTTAATTCGCACATTAATCTTCTGTCTACCCCAGCCTTCTCTTTCCCCAAGCTAAACTTTCGCATAAGTTTTATTTTCTGTTTTCTGTTTTCACCAATGTGAGCAGGGACCTTTTGTTCTCTTTAAATGTTTTTTTTTCTGGTTCCATCCATCTCACTTGCTAAAAGAAGCACACAGACATGGCCTCGTTCAGTGATTGCAACCATTTGATCTCTGAAGACCATTTTCGATCACAACACCCTTCACTTCCAGTAACATTAGATAGTTTAAAAAAATAAATTACAAGTTACATAGTCCAATAGTTTCTGAGATAAATATATTAGATTGGTCATTATCTACTTTACTTTAATTTGAAGTAACTTTCGTTTTAAATCGCAAACGTTTGAGATATTTGAAGTGCAAACATATCAAATTAGTTTTGGCAAGCATGCCAAAACTCTTACACCATAGACTTCTGGAGGAATGGGTTCTATTAAATTGACTCAATATTCCATTATATGCAATAGTAGATGCTTAATACATGCATCAGTATATAAGTTAGATATGTAGAACCAAATCTAAATAATAGACTACATCACCATTCCAGCCGCACGGTGCATTGTGGGATGCGTGGAAGATAAACAAACCCCCGCGAAGCACATGGCTAATGCTAAGACACTGGGTGCAGGTATGAAATGTGCTAGTTTCAGCTCATCTCAGCTCTTGTTTGAAACGTAGAATACCAACTAAAAAAATATATATAATGAATTAAGATGTTAATCTTTTATCTAGCATTGCATTTAGATCAATCCAATCAGCATATCTTATACCATCTGCATTTAGATTGAGAAAAATCTGGGCACTCAACTAGTGTTAGAGCCATAGCCAGAGTCAGTTATACTCATTGAATTCATGTTTTTATTCATATCCAATGGTTAATGACATGTTGGGTTAGGAAATGGGTAGGGTTAATCAGACATTGGTTATACATTTTTTTTAAACAAGTTTTTGTTGACACATTTGACATTTTAATATTCAGGGCTGAAAGTGGTCTCTGGGAAAAAAAGCGGAAATGCTGATATTCTCCCATAGGCTTAGCATTGTCAGGGAATCGCTGAAAATTCCCAGAAGTCGGGTTTCATACATATTGGTATACGCTGACAGTGCTGCGCCGTTTGAAGGATGTATTAGTAGTATACACTGCTAATGCTGCGGTATTTGCACCACATATCGGTATACGCTGATAGTGCTGCAGCGTTAGATGCACGTATTAGTAGTATATGCTGATAGTGCTGCGCCATTTGAAGCATGTATTAGTCGTACTAGTATATGCTGACCCTGCTGTGGCGTTTGAAGGCATTAGTACTAGTATACGCTGCTAATGCTGCGGCGTTTGCACCACATATTAGTATACGCTGATGGTGCTGCAGCGTGAAACAACATATTGGTTGGTTGGTTTGTTGGAGTTTTACGTCCTGGCAACATATAAGGTCATATCAGGATGGGTGCAACGTATTAGTAAACACTTATAGCTACAGGAAAAATCCCGGAAATCCGCGAAATCGTGGCGATCCTTCATCCCTGAATATTTAGAACAAGAATTACTAATCAATGGTGATGTAAACATCAGCTTGTAGAGTAACTGAAATTGAATGTTTCTTAGCGCAAAATGCTTAATTATGGAGAGTTGTGTCTTAAACACATTCATTATATTATTATATTGTATCCATCCATCCATGTTTGTGCCAAATTGTTATGTATTTTTTAAATTAATTTTGAATAAAATTGAAGGTTTTCCCTATGCGTATGGGCAAACTCAATGGCCGTACGCCCTTGCTTTGCTGCCAAAGCCGTTTTCAGCGGATGTGCGCTCGCAACGGTGATCTCGTCTATTGTTTTGATTTTGAAAATTTAATATTTTAGCGGACTGTGCAGCTTTACATTAAACAAAAATCGCTGGTTGACAATTTGTTATTATAATCCGACCACTATCTTGCAATTGCATGCAGTCTGTAGTTTTAGATATCTAGTTATCTGTCACAGGTACGACTGCCTGCCCCCCCCCCCCCCTCCGCCTCCCACTCACCCCCCCGCCCCCTCCCCCACCAGGGAATCCGGAGTCCTTATCGGTGTCACACTTGCATGTGAATGAAGCTCTCGGTGACGAACGATGACGTTAGACTGTAACGTTATCGTTGAATTCTCAATCCAATCGTAACACCATCCGCCCCCCCCCCCACAGAGTGCCCCCCCTCCCCAAACACCCTCATGCACACAGCCTGACCTCTACAGTGTCTACACCCCTACCCACACCGAACCACCCACACACCCAAACTACTACAACCCCCCCCCCCCCCACATCGTGACCCCCTCACGTCACCCCCACCTTCACGCGACCACCCCTCCTCATCCGGCAACCCTACTCCTCCCCCTCCACACACACGGATACACCCACACACACTGAAACACACGCAGTCCTACCCCTCACCCCTGGCTCCTCCCCCCCCCCCCCCCCCCCCCACAACACCACCACACACGGATACACCCACACTCGGACAGGAACGCTCGCCACCAATAAGTGTCACATTACAACGAGCGTCGGACGCTGGAGAACAATGGACTCGTCCACTGACACCGAAACAACGTTATCAACGCTGCCCGGTCGTCAATGAACGCGGGGCCTGTTATGGCCCAGTCACACTACGACGTGATGGCCAACGTGAGCCCGACGAGGGCGACTTTCGAAAAACCCGACGTGATATGCAAATACGGGGCCAAGTTGGACGACACCGCGGCGTGGTCGACATGGGTGTACCGACTGTCTAACGTGGTTGTTGGTTGGTTGTGGATTGGTTGTTGGTTGGGTGGTTGTTGGTTGGTTGTTGGTTGTGTGTCTGTGTGTGTCTGTGTGTGTGTCTGTGTGTGTGTCACATGTGTCTGTGTGTGTGTGTCTGTGTGTGTATGTGTCTGTGTGTGTCTGTGTGTGTCTGTGTGTGTGTCTGTTAGGCCATCACGTCGTAGTGCGACTGGGCCATCAAGCAGAGGTGTGTGTGGGGCAGCTTTTTTGCAAATACTGCTGCAAATTACCTCTCGGAGGTGTGCGGTGGGGGTGGGGGTGGGACGGGCTGAGGTGGGGATGGAGGTGAGGGTAAGGGTAAGGGGTTGAGTGGTGTAGGGGTGGAGTGGGGGAAGCGCTGGGATTGAGGGGAGGCAGGGGACAGGGGAGGGGACAAGGGAGGAGGGGAGGTGGGAGGAGGGAGATGGAGGTGGGGAGGGGATGGGGGGAAAGAGGGAGGGAGATGGGAGAGGGAAGGAAGGAAGGGATGGGAGATGGAGGGAGGAAGAGGGGAAAGGGGGGGGGGATAGGGGGAGGGGAGAAGTTCAGGTTCCGTCCCATGTAGTAAGTGACACGCCCCCTCTTCCTCTACCCACCAACATTTCAGCTGCTGGGGGAAATAGTACTTTTAGTAGAAAACATATTGTGTATATATATTATTATTATATAGTATAGTTATACGAGTCTTAAGGTCGCATTCCTTACACGCGTAATGCGTTATGCATTATGCGAATGCCATCATTCCTTACACGCGTTATGCGTTATGCAGTGAAGTATATAAAAAGTACATTCTTCATATTTCTCATGAAGACTGCTTCCTAACAGGTCCGCTGTATAAACCTACATGTTTGCACCAGCCCATTCTTCATATTTCTCATGAAGCCTGCTTCCTAACAGGTCCGCTGCATAAACCTACATGTTTGCACCATCCCATTCTTCAGATTTCTCATGAAGACTGCTTCCTAACAGGTCCGCCGCATAAACCTACATGTTTGCACCGTCCCATTCTTCATATTTCTCATGAAGACTGCTTCCTAACAGGTGCTGATAAACCTACTGTTTGCACCATCCATTCTTAATATTTCTCATGAAGACTGCTTCCTAACAGGTCCGCGCATAAACTACATGTTTGCACCGTCCATTCTTCATATTTCTCATGAAGACTGCTTCCTAACAGCCTCAATGGACAAATGCGACTGATGCTTTTCTATTTGCACCACCTTGTCCTGGCTGTCCGTAATTATCAGTCGCCTCCTCCAGCCTTATATCAATGGACAAATGCGACTGATGATTTTCTATTCGCACCACCTTTACGCATTACGCATTATGCACCGATCGCTACATGGACCGATCGGGATAATGGATTTGCATTCGCATTCGCATTCGCATTACGCGTGTAAGGAATGTACCTCATAGGTTTCAAGGCATTTCGATTTTAACGCATAATGCATAACGCATTACGCGTGTAAGGAATTCGACCTTTACCTTGGTACACATGATGGATAGCTGTTGTTTTCCTGCGGTAATAGCCTCAGATACTCGTGGCTCAGGGAGAGAAGGAAGCACAGCCGGGTCCAGCAATCTTTTACATACTTAATAGGATACAATATTATCTAAAAATTCTATGGATATTAATATGTTTTCATTTCGGCACAAGCCAACGTCATAGTTGTGGTAGGGTAGGGTGGGTGGGTGGGCCCTGACCATGACTATCCGAGGCTAGTACCTTGGGAAAACAACAGTTATCCATCATCTGTACCTAGGTAAGACTCATATAACTATACTATTTTACCTCGGTACTACACTTCTGGCTACTCATCGTCCATGGAGAACTTTATGTAATCTCACTTTTTATCTTTTTTTATACTATCCTTTAAACATATAATGTTTCAGTACAAAATAGAATTTTGTTTTTCTCACCCGTATTTAGTTGGTGAGTAGGCAAGTTGCCAGGCCGCTTGACTTTTCTAGTCATTTGTTGTAATGTTTTGTAAACGATCTAGCCATCTTTCAGCCCGCGTGCGCCAGGATTCTCTTCACTGAGATTCCTAACGGTCTTGCTTTAGAGACTATGACCCCCCACATTGAGTGGGATGCATAGCGTCCGGTATTACCACCTGCCTCTTAAAATACTATGGGACTCGGAGGTATGCCTAAAAAAATTGGGGAATCTCAAAGAAACCCAGGAATAAATCCTAATGATGTAATCCTGCCAAACATCTCGCCATTCTGCCATGGGCGGCATAACAAAGAACAATGGTTACATTGTTCTAATGATGTTACGACACATCATAATTGACATGTAAATCAGTTAATATTCGATCAAAAGTTTTAAAAACTTGATGTATGTGAATGCCAACATGAACTAAAACCATTGTATCCATTCAAAAATGGTACTAACCTGGTTGGTTTAGTAGTTATGTAGACAAACTGCCGGTGCTACTCAACAAACATCCTCCTGTTGTGAGTAGATTATGCTAATTGCTGGACATGGATTCCCTTCCTTCTCTTCCTGGACTACGAGTAGCCAGAGGCGTCGTACCGAGGTAAAATTATAAATAACTGCATTGTCACATGGCTTGCAGGATTAAAAGGAACTTTAATAAATGAAGGAACTATATTTACAACTAGAAAATACAAAAATTTAAGTAAAAATAAAACACCCGCCAGTACCCAACACACACACACAGACAAACACACACATGCCCTCCGGGGAGGATATTGGGTTGCGGAGAAAGGGGCGAGGTGAACCGGTAAGGCTCGAGGTGTTGTATTGTTAGTAAAATGCAAGGATGAGGCGTGTTGGGGGCGGGGTGGGTGTGGGTGGGGTGGATGTAGGGGTGGGGGTTGAGAGAACAAACACCAGGAATTTAGTTGGATATTAAGTGAAATGTTGCTCAATGAATTCACTGTCGGATCGACGTGAGTGATTAGAGGCAATGGGCGTAGGGCAGAAGAGGCGGTCACGTGACTCACGGAGGAACGGGAACAATGAGCATTTCTTAGTAAAGTCATGCACACACTCACAGACAGACAGATATATAGACAAACATACACAAATACAAACAGATTGACACACATATAAAGGACAGTTATTTAGATACAATTATATATATGTACCCAGCTAGCCAAACACATAATATGCACTATCCACAACCCAGATGCAGAATCGAAACCAGAACTGGTTTGCCTTCCTGGGCTGTGACTAGATAGATAAAAGATGAACTCCTACCACAGTACTCAGTAGCGTGGGTAAGAAGCGACAGGAAGCGACAAGTATCAATTTTGTAAGTCATTGGTTTGACTCAACCGGGAATGGAACTCTCGATCTTCCGCACGGGATCCGATGGGATGGCCGAATGAGTTGAGCATCCGGCTCCTGATTTGGGAGATCCCGGGATCAGAACCCATGGGTTCATGGGTTCGAACACTGGTCGAGTCAAACCGATGACTTAAAAATTGATATTTGTCAGTTCCTAGCCAGGCACTCGGCATTATACTATTAGGATAGGCCAAGGACTGGTTGGCTCAGTGTCAGGATAATGTGACTGAGTGGGATATCAGGTCATGGTGCTGGTGGCCTGGTCTCCAAATGAGGCAGCACTATAAAGTCGCCATAAGCTCACACTGTCACAAGTCGGTACCCATCTTGATGTTGCCAGGACGTTGACCTTGGATATTGCTAGGATGTAAAACAACAAGAAACAAAAACAAGCAACTTTATCTCCCTGGGCTGTTACTAGCTAGATAAAAGATTAACCCCTACTAGAGTAGCGTGTCTAGGAAGCGACAAGTATCAACTTTGTCAGTCATTGGTTTGACTCGACCGAGAATGGAACCCTCGATCGGATCCGACGGGATGGCCGAATGAGTTGAGCGTCCGTCTCACGTTTTTAGTAGGTCGTGGGATTTGAAGCCACGGGTTCGAACCCTGGCTGAGTCAAACCAATGACATTAAAATTGATCATTTTTGCTTCCTAGCTTGGCACTCGGCATTAATAGGCTAGAGAAAGGAGTGGTTAGCTCAGTGTCATGATAATGTGAACGAGTGGGATATCAGGTCATGGTGCTGGTGGCCTGGTCTCCCGGTGGGGGCAGCTCTATAAAGTCACCATGAGCGAGCACTGTCACAAGTCGGTGCCTGTCCCGATGTTGCCAGGACATAAAATACAACAACCAACCAACCATCTTCCGCGCGGGAGGTACGCGCTCCACCGATTTGGCCACTGCGTCCGGTTTGGGCATGAACAGATGAACATGGATGTGTGGGGTTAAGCCCAGACACTTGCTATCCGGACCGCACTCTGTCCACACCTCTCTCTATCTCCTCTCCGCCGGCCTTGCTCCTCCTTGATATGTCTGAAAAGAGTTCCAGGAGGGGGGCCCCACCGGCATTTCACTTTCTACTCTTACTCTGTCTGTGTCTATGGCTCGCTGGTTGGTCGCCATAGAGGAAATAGACACGGTCCTTTGACTCAATTCTCCTCATTTTTCTTTCCTATACTCTACCCTTTTTTTTCTTCTCCCAGGCATACTGCTCCCTCTTAGAGTCTTACCAGGGGAGTTGTGTGCTTGGGTGGGACCCTGTACCTTTACGTTTTCTCTCGCTTTGTTCTCGTTGCTGGAACCACTGCTGCACCCATCTTTACCCGCCCTTCCTCGAAACCCTTGCTGCTGTCGACTGGATACAAGTGCAAACTACCACTCAACTACCGCCGGACCAAAGAGATTCGGGGCCACCTCAACACTTCACCGTTACAACGTTGTAAAGATGTCCCCAGCTTCTACAACACTCCCTACTGAATCGGCCCAACCAAAGGTTGGGCCGATTTATATGAGCCTCTCTATTAATGTTGCAGTTCTGCAACCAGTAACCATCGTAAGGTTACAAACCACCCCCAAAGTCAAGTCAAAGGTTAAGCTAAGTTTCGGCTATTGGGGTTCGTATTTATCTATTCCGCATATACCACATTCGCATTCGCATGCTACATACCACATATAAAGGCTACATTCCTTCTTTACGCTGTATGCGGCATGCGAATGCAGCAAAAAATCGAAAAGCATCTAAGTCAATGGGGGTGATTCCTTACGTCCGAATGCGAATGCGAATGTGAATGCGAATGCGGCAACTGAATCGGCCCATGTAGCCATCGGTGCGGCATGCGAATGCGAATGCTGCTGCATTTCCCATAGGAAACAGTGTTAGAGAAACCTGACACTATGTGTGGGTGTGGGTGTGGGTGTGGGTGAAAGGACCCAACAGGTTCGCATGCCGCATTCGGATGCCGCATTCGCATGCCGCATGCCGCATACCGCGTTTAAGGAATCCTAGCTTTAAGGGCGCATTCCATATACGCGTAATGCGTAATGCGAATGCGAATGCGAATGCGACAAAAAATCGAAACGCCTTGAAACCTATGAGCTACATTCCATATACGCGTAATGCGTAATGCGAATGCGAATGCGAATAAAATCCATTATCCCGATCGCTCCATGTAGCGATCGGTGCGTAATGCGTAATGCGTAAAGGTGCTGCGAATAGAAAAGCATCAGTCGCATTTGTCCATTGATATAAGGCTGGAGGAGGCGACTGATAATTACGGACAGCTGGGCTTCATGAGAAATATGAAGCAGTCTTCATATTTGGGACGGTCCTAACATCCTTCAAAGCAAGCTAAACTGAGCCATGTTTGGACCGTCCCATTCTTCATATTTCTCATGAAGACTGCTTCCTAACAGGTCCGCCGCATAAACCTACATGTTTGCACCGTCCCATTCTTCATATTTCTCATGAAGACTGCTTCCTAACAGGTCCGCGCATAAACCTACATGTTTGCACCGTCCCATTCTTTATATTTCTCATTTCTGTGTTTCTGTGTGTGTCTCTGTGTCTATGTGTGTCTCTGTGACTCTGTGTGTGTCTCTGTGTCTGTGTGTGTGTCTGTGTGTGTCTCTGTGTGTGTCTGTGTGTGTGTCTCTGTGTTGTGTGTCTCTGTGTTGTGTGTCTCTGTGTTGTGTCTGTGTGTGTGTATCTCTGTGTCTCTGTGTGTGGGTCTCTGTGTTTCTGTGTGTGTCTGTCTGTGTGTTGTGTATGTGTGTGTCTCTGTGTCTGTGTGTGTGTCTCTGTGTCTGTGTGTATGTCTCTGTGTGTGTCTGTGTGTGTGTCTCTGTGTCTCTGTGGGTGTCTCTGTGTGTGTATCTGTGTCTGTGTGTGTGTCTCTGTGTCTGTGTGTGTCTGTGTGTGTGTCTCTGTGTGTGTCTCTGTGTTGTGTCTCTGTGTGTGTCTCTGTGTCTGTGTGTGTCTGTGTGTGTGTCTCTGTGTCTGTGTGTGTGTGTCTCTGTGTATGTCTGTGTGTGTCTCTGTGTGTGTATATGTGTCTGTGTGTGTCTCTTTGTCAGAGACACAGAGACACAGACACACACATAGAGAGACACACAGACACACAGAGTCACACACACTTTTTATATACTTTTTATATACTTCACTGCATAACATGTAGGTTTATGCAGCGGACCTCTTAGGAAGCAGTCTTCATATTTGGGACGGTCCTAACATCCCTCTAAGCAAGCTAAACTGAGCCATGTTTGGACCGTCCTATTATGTGTGTGTGTGTCTCTGTGTTTGTCTCTGTGTGTGTATCTGTGTCTGTGTGTGTGTCTCTGTGTGTGTCTGTGTGTGTCTCTGTGTCTGTGTGTATGTCTGTGTGTGTGTCTCTGTGTGTGCATGTCTCTGTGTTGTGTCTCTGTGTGTGTCTGTGTGTGTATATGTGTCTGTGTGTGTCTCTTTGTCAGAGACACAGAGACACAGACACACACATAGAGACACACACAGAGACACAGAGTCACACACACAGAGACACACACAGAGACACACACAGAGACACACACAGAGACACGGAGACACAGACACACACAGAGACACAGAGTCACACACACTTTTTATATACTTTTTATATACTTCACTCCATAACGCATAACGCATAACGCAATACGCATTACGCGTATATGGAATGCTGGCATTCGCATAACGCATAACGCGTAACGCATAACGCATTACGCATTACGCGTATATGGAATGCAGCCTTTAGGCTTTAGCGCTACAAAAACTGCGGGCGGGGCCGGGGTGGGTGTGGGTGGAAGGGGGGGGGGGACACCAGCGTGCTCTCCGCTGACGTGGTGGGATTTTCCCGTTGTGTGTGAAACAACAACACCGTCAGAGGGCGCAAAATACATTGGTTTAATTGGTGAAACCCTAGCTGGGCGCGACGCCGCCCGCCGAGTGCCCGACAAAAGGGTGTCGGCGCGACGCGGGAAGATAGAGGCGACGGTTGCTGCGCGTTGTAAGAACGGCCGCTGCTTTTTGTCAGCGCCGTCAGATGGCGCGGCGACACTTAATCAAAGGCAGCCACGGCCAGGGACCACCTACCCAAGGTGACGTCATCACCTCCTCCTCCTCCTCCAGCTCATCCCACCCCCCTCCCGTCACCGGCGCCCCAACCGGAAATACGTGATCCAAGTGCGCAGTCCAATGGTTTAGAGTTTCTGAGATTAAATTGGCGGAATCGGTAGAGCGCGGGCCTCGACTGGGGGCGATCGGGAGTTCGGTTCCCAGTTGAGTCAAACCAATGACTTATACAATTGATACGTGGCACTCAGAATTAATAGGATAGGGCAAGGATAATGTGACTGAGTGGGATATTGGGTCATGGTGGCAGTGGCCTGATTTCCCTCAGGGGCAGCACTATAAAGTCACCATGAGGGTGCACTGTCACAAGTTGGTACCTGTCCTGATATGACCTTAGATGTTGCCAGGACGTAAAATTCCAGCAACCAAACAGCCATGTATGAAAGTGGTCTATGGCAAAGAATGCTGAAATCAGGGCGAAACCGTGGCGCAACCTTGTGGCTTCCATCAGAACCAGTGGCAAATTTCCCCACAATAATGCATATAGGAATAGCACTCTCAGAGAATTGCAGGGAAAATGCTGGAGATCAGGTATTGTGACTGTATTATCGGCCATGCCAAACTCTTTTTTGTTTGGGTTGAATGTTCTTGCAACATCTAAGAACGGGATTCATCCTGACCAATTGATGACATTTTTTGGCATTCTGTGGACGTTAATCAGTGAATATTTAAAAGATCGCGGAAATCCACGAAATGGAGGAAATATTTCATCCCTAAAGATTCCATATGGCTCATTTGTTTGTTGTTGTTTTACGTCCTAGCAACATCTACTGCCAAATCAGGATGGGTAACGACTTGTGACAGTGCACACTCATGGTGACTTTATAGTGCAGCCCCACAGGGAAACCAAGCCACCGGCACCATGACCCTGTATCCCACTCAGTCACATTACTGACCAAGCCAGTCCTTGCTGTATCCTATTAATGCTGAGTACCAGGCTAGGATTAGTAGGAAGCGACAAGTATAAATTTGATAAGTGATTTGTTTGACTCGACAGGGAACCGAACTCCCAACCTTCCGCACGTAAGGCCTGCGCTCTACCGATTAGGCCATTTCGGCCGGTGTTGCGGTTTCCGAGGCAGACCAGTTTGCCAGGGACACATCC
>CM059191.1:26283653-26317736 GCA_030323885.1 Branchipolynoe longqiensis
CAACAAGAAACAAAAACAAGCAACTTTATCTCCCTGGGCTGTTACTAGCTAGATAAAAGATTAACCCCTACTAGAGTAGCGTGTCTAGGAAGCGACAAGTATCAACTTTGTCAGTCATTGGTTTGACTCGACCGAGAATGGAACCCTCGATCGGATCCGACGGGATGGCCGAATGAGTTGAGCGTCCGTCTCACGTTTTTAGTAGGTCGTGGGATTTGAAGCCACGGGTTCGAACCCTGGCTGAGTCAAACCAATGACATTAAAATTGATCATTTTTGCTTCCTAGCTTGGCACTCGGCATTAATAGGCTAGAGAAAGGAGTGGTTAGCTCAGTGTCATGATAATGTGAACGAGTGGGATATCAGGTCATGGTGCTGGTGGCCTGGTCTCCCGGTGGGGGCAGCTCTATAAAGTCACCATGAGCGAGCACTGTCACAAGTCGGTGCCTGTCCCGATGTTGCCAGGACATAAAATACAACAACCAACCAACCATCTTCCGCGCGGGAGGTACGCGCTCCACCGATTTGGCCACTGCGTCCGGTTTGGGCATGAACAGATGAACATGGATGTGTGGGGTTAAGCCCAGACACTTGCTATCCGGACCGCACTCTGTCCACACCTCTCTCTATCTCCTCTCCGCCGGCCTTGCTCCTCCTTGATATGTCTGAAAAGAGTTCCAGGAGGGGGGCCCCACCGGCATTTCACTTTCTACTCTTACTCTGTCTGTGTCTATGGCTCGCTGGTTGGTCGCCATAGAGGAAATAGACACGGTCCTTTGACTCAATTCTCCTCATTTTTCTTTCCTATACTCTACCCTTTTTTTTCTTCTCCCAGGCATACTGCTCCCTCTTGAGTCTTACCAGGGGAGTTGTGTGCTTGGGTGGGACCCTGTACCTTTACGTTTTCTCTCGCTTTGTTCTCGTTGCTGGAACCACTGCTGCACCCATCTTTACCCCCCCTTCCTCGAAACCCTTGCTGCTGTCGACTGGATACAAGTGCCAACTACCACTCAACTACCACCGGACCAAAGAGATTTGGGGCCGCCTCAACACTTCGCCGTTACAACATTGTAAAGATGTCCCCAGCTTCTACAACACTCCCTACTGAAGTTTAATCTTCAACCAAAGGTTGGGCCGATTTATGTGAGCCTCTCTATTAATGTTGCAGTTCTGCAACCAGTAACCATCGTAAGGTTACAAACCACCCCCAAAGTCAAGTCAAAGGTTAAGCTAAGTTTCGGCTATTGGGGTTGGTATTTATCTATTCCGCATATACCACATTCGCATTCGCATGCTACATACCACATATAAAGGCTACATTCCTTCTTTACGCTGTATGCGGCATGCGAATGCAGCAAAAAATCGAAAAGCATCTAAGTCAATGGGGGTGATTCCTTACGTCCGAATGCGAATGCGAATGTGAATGCGAATGCGGCAACTGAATCGGCCCATGTAGCCATCGGTGCGGCATGCGAATGCGAATGCTGCTGCATTTCCCATAGGAAACAGTGTTAGAGAAACCTGACACTATGTGTGGGTGTGGGTGTGGGTGTGGGTGAAAGGACCCAACAGGTTCGCATGCCGCATTCGCATGCCGCATTCGCATGCCGCATGCCGCATACCGCGTTTAAGGAATCCTAGCTTTAGGAATATTAGCTTTAGCGCTACAAAAACTGCGGGCGGGGCCGGGGTGGGTGTGGGTGGAAGGGGGGGGGGGGGGGGGGAACCAGTGCGCTCTCCGCTGACGCGGTGGGATTTTCCCGTTGTGTGTGAATCAACAACGCCGTCAGAGGGCGCAAAAGACATTGGTTTAATTGGTGAAACCCTATCTGGACGCGACGCCGCCCGCCGAGTGCCCGACAGAAGGGTGTCGGCGCGACGCGGGAAGATAGAGGCGACGGTTGCTGCGCGTTGTAAGAACGGCCGCTGCTTTTTGTCAGCGTCGTCAGATGGCGCGGCGACACTTAATCAAAGGCAGCCACGGCCAGGGACCACCTACCCAAGGTGACGTCATCACCTCCTCCTCCTCCTCCAGCTCATCCCACCCCCCTCCCGTCACCGGCGCCCCAACCGGAAATACGTGATCCAAGTGCGCAGTCCAATGGTTTAGAGTTTCTGAGATTAAATTGGCGGAATCGGTAGAGCGCGGGCCTCGACTGGGGGCGATCGGGAGTTCGGTTCCCAGTTGAGTCAAACCAATGACTTATACAATTGATACGTGGCACTCAGAATTAATAGGATAGGGCAAGGATAATGTGACTGAGTGGGATATTGGGTCATGGTGGCAGTGGCCTGATTTCCCTCAGGGGCAGCACTATAAAGTCACCATGAGGGTGCACTGTCACAAGTTGGTACCTGTCCTGATATGACCTTAGATGTTGCCAGGACGTAAAATTCCAGCAACCAAACAGCCATGTATGAAAGTGGTCTATGGCAAAGAATGCTGAAATCAGGCCTAAACCGTGGCGCAACCTTGTGGCTTCCAGCAGAACCAATGGCAAATTTCCCCATAATAATAATGCATATAGGAATAGCACTGTCAGAGAATTGCAGGGAAAATGCTGGAGATCAGGTTTGAACTGTCATTATTGTGACTGTATTATCGGCCATGCCAAACTCTTTTTTGTTTGGGTTGAATGTTCTTGCAACATCTAAGAACAGGATTCATCCTGACCAATTGATGACAATTTTTGGCATTTTGTGGACGTTAATCAGTGAATATTTAAAAGATCGCGGAAATCCACGAAATGGAGGAAATATTTCATCCCTAAAGATTCCATATGGCTCGTTTGTTTGTTGTTGTTTACGTCCTAGCAACATCTACTGCCAAATCAGGATGGGTAACGACTTGTGACAGTGCACACTCATGCTGAATTTATAGTGCAGCCCCACTGGGAAATCGGGCCACTGGCACCATGACCCGGTATCCCACTCAGTCACATTATTCTGACACTGACCTAACCAGTCCTTGCTGTATCGTATTAATGCTGAATGCCAGGCTAGGAAGCGACAAGTATAAATATTATAAGTCATTTGTTTGACTCGACAGGGAACCAAACTCCCAACCTTCCACACGTGAGGCCTGCGCTCTACCGATTAGGCCATATCGGCCGGTGTTGCGGTTTCCGAGGCACACCAGTTTGCCAGGGACACATCCATTCAAATGCATTGTCAATGGCCGTGAGCAAATCTTCATCCAGAAAAAGTCAAATATCTCTCAAATTACACCACCTAGAAACAAATCGCTCAGTACACATATAGAAAACATCTTTACCATAAAGATTATATTAAATTTATAAGGTTAGGGTTCTTGATTTCTATTAATTTTGAATAAAACTAATCTTTTGCACTGGGCATACCATCAAACTCAAGGCATTGTCAATGGCCATGAGCAATCTTCATACAGAAAATACAGAAAAGGTGAAATATCTCTAAAACGACACCACCTAGAAACAAATCGCTTGGTACACATATAGAAAACATCTTTACCAAAAACATTATATTAAATTTATAAGGTTAGTGATGATGCTGTTCGATTTTGACGCATGCGCAGAAGCGATGTGTCCCTGGCAAACTGGTGTGCCATGGAAACTGCAACACCGGGATCCATATGGCCGTGAGCTGGTGGGAGTTGATCCTTCACTCACCCTCCATGTTGGAGCCCTTTATGTTGCTGTTTTTTTGCCCAGGGCCCGTATGCACCAATTGGTGTCAGGGCCTTAACCGTGGTTAAGGTAGCCGCCCATGGCTAAATGCGAAAATTTGGTATGCACCAATCGGAGTTAGCGCTAACCATGGTGGGTTAACCTCGGCTAAGGTAAACCACCTTGAGAGGTGGGTTTAGGGCCTATCCGGTGCGGTTAGTGTGCATGTGTGGCTCTCAATCTATTTAATGTGATCATAGTTAACAGAATTACATACGCAATAAGTGAAATTTTATCAATTTAACCCTAAATTCGAAGAGTTATTAAGGCTGCCGCCGCATTGGCGGCGATATTATTATTTATATTTTAGAATCGACGAATGTAAAGTAAACAAATCGCCGCCGACGCTGCCGCATCGACGTGGCTTTCCATACTGGCGGCGGCGACGGTTTGTTTACTGTACGTTCGTCGATTCGAAAATATAACTATTAATATCGCCGCCAATGCGGCGGTACCCTTAATAATGCTCCGAATTTAAGGTTAAATTGATAAAATTTCACTTATTGCGTATGTAATTCTGTTAAATATGATAGCATTTAATATATTTGAGCCTAATATATGGATACAAATGCAGAGGGAATTCCCAAATCTATAAATAAACTCATGGTTAGCTATCCGCAGCGGCTAAAACATTGGTGCATACCGATTCACACATCTCTCCAACCCGCCGCTACCCTGGGGTAGCTATCCACGGCTAGCGCCTAAAGCTGAGATTCCTTACACGCGGTATGCGATCTGCGAATGCGAATGCGAATGCGGCAAAAAATCGAAACGCCTTGAAGTCAATGGGCTGCAACCCTTACATACGGTATGCGAATGCGAATGCGAATGCGAATGCGAATGCGACAACTCGATCGGTCCCTGTAGCGATCGGTCCGGCATGCGGCATGCGACACGGGGGTGCGAATAGATTAGCATCAGTCGCATTTGTCCATTGATATAAGGCTGGAGGAGGCGACTGATAATTACGGACAGCCGGGACAGGGTGGTGTGAATAGAAAAGCATCAGTCGCATTTGTCCATTGATATAAGGCTGGAGGAGGGGACTGATAATTACGGACAGCCGGTGCAAACATGTAGGTTTATGCGGCGGACCTGTTAGGAAGCAGTCTTCATATTTGGGACGGTCCTAACATCCCTCTAAGCAAGCTAAACTGAGCCATGTTTGGACGTCCCATTCTGTGTGTGTGTGTCTCTGTGTGGTATATGTGTCTCTGTGTGTGTGTCCTGTGTCTGTGTGTGTGTTGTGTGTGTCTCTGTGTTGTGTCTCTGTGTGTGTCTATGTGTGTGTATCTGTGTGTATGTGTGTCTGTGTGTGTCTCTGTGTGTGTCTGTGTGTGTGTGTGTCTCGTGTTGTGTGTCTGTGTCTTTGTGTCTCTGTTGCTGTGTGTGTGTCTGTGTGTGTATCTCTTTGTCTCTGTGTGTGTTTCTGTGTGTGTGTGTCTCCGTGTCTGTGTGTGTCTGTGTGTGTGGTGGTGTGTCTGTGTGTGTGTCTGTGTGTATGTCTGTGTGTGTCTCTGTGTGTCTCTGTGTGTGTGTCTGTGTGTGTGTCTCTGTGTTGTGTCTCTGTGTGTGTATATGTGTGTCTGTGTGTGTCTCTGTGTGTGTCTGTGTGTGTGTGTCTCTGTGTTGTGTGTCTGTGTCTTTGTGTCTCTGTTGCTGTGTGTGTGTCTGTGTGTGTATCTCTTTGTCTCTGTGTGTGTTTCTGTGTGTGTGTGTCTCCGTGTCTGTGTGTGTCTGTGTGTGTGGTGGTGTGTCTGTGTGTGTGTCTGTGTGTATGTCTGTGTGGTTGTTGTCTCTGTGTGTGTGTCTGTGTGTGTGTCTCTGTGTTGTGTCTCTGTGTGTGTCTATGTGTGTGTATCTGTGTGTATGTGTGTCTGTGTGTGTCTCTGTGTGTGTGTCTGTGTGTGTGTGTCTGTGTCTTTGTGTCTCTGTTGCTGTGTGTGTGTCTGTGTGTGTATCTCTTTGTCTCTGTGTGTGTTTCTGTGTGTGTGTCTCCGTGTCTGTGTGTGTCTGTGTGTGTGGTGGTGTGTCTGTGTGTGTGTCTGTGTGTATGTCTGTGTGTGTCTCTGTGTGTGTGTCTGTGTGTGTGTCTCTGTGTTGTGTCTCTGTGTGTGTCTATGTGTGTGTATCTGTGTGTATGTGTGTCTGTGTGTGTCTCTGTGTGTGTCTGTGTGTGTGTGTGTCTCTGTGTTGTGTGTCTGTGTCTTTGTGTCTCTGTTGCTGTGTGTGTGTCTGTGTGTGTATCTCTTTGTCTCTGTGTGTGTTTCTGTGTGTGTGTGTCTCCGTGTCTGTGTGTGTCTGTGTGTGTGGTGGTGTGTCTGTGTGTGTGTCTGTGTGTATGTCTGTGTGTGTGTCTCTGTGTGTCTCTGTGTTGTGTCTCTGTGTGTGTCTCTGTGTGTGTATCTGTGTGTGTATCTGTGTCTGTGTGTGTCTGTGTGTGTATATGTGTCTGTGTGTGTCTCTTTGTCAGAGACACAGACACACAGACACACACGGACAGCCGGAACAGAAAGCAACAGAATACCAATGAATGTACACATGGGTGCACACTTTTATATGCTGCTTACCGCATGCCGCACGCCGCATGCCGTGTGTAAGGAATCTTCCCATTCGCATACCGCATGCCGCATGCGCATGCCGCATGCCGCATACCGTGTGTAAGGAATCCTAGCTTTAGCCTCGGCTAAGCCTATCACCGATTGGTGCATACGTGCCTAGGGGGAAATCCCATTGGTGACATCATATCACGTGATTTGTGTAACGCCATGCTGGCAGCAAAAACCATATTCAGCGTGAAAAATTAGCAGTTAAAATATCCTGAACTAGCGTATGTAAAACATGAAACTTTTAAATATTGACTTGATTAGAACTAGGTACATATAGATACTGTTGGTACACTCGAGGTCATAGATCCCCCCCACCCCTCTTGTGAACCACTATGTAGCAACGCAAACCTCTGACTTTGGACTTGAAGTGGTCTCAGTTAGCAATAAAAAAAAGATTAAGTGGATGATCGTGATTTTATTCCACGTCTTCAGGAAAGCTTATATTCTTGGCGAAAACTGAATAGAATGTATTGTCATTTCCGTTTTCCTTCTTTAAAAAAAAAAAAGAATTTGAGGGAGATTCCCTCTAGGTTTCTTGCCCAGTACCTTAAAGTTGCATAGTCCGATGGCTTTGAGCTTTCATCATGTTTGAAGATAAATATATGCGATTGATAGTATACTAATACAATCTCTACCTTACTGTAATTTGAAGTAACTTATAAAAAATTTAAATAGCTAACTTTGGAGATCTTTTAAGTGAAAGTATGCAATATTAAAGCTGCATAGTCCGATGAAGCATCAAATTGTCAAAACCAAAACAATTATCTGGAATTGATTCTACATATCTAACTTAGATACTGATGCACTTATTAAGTATCTGTTACTGCTAAAGCCTATGGTGTCAGAGTTGTGGCAAGCTTGCCAAAACCAATTTGACATGTTTGCACTTCAAATATCTCAAAACATGACTGTTTAAAATAAACAGGACTTGAAGCTAAAGTAAGGTCAATTATAACGGTCAGGTTAATCTATTCATCTCAGAAAAATCACAGAAACTCAATACCATCGGACTATGCAACTTTAATTTTGAGGCGCGATTCAAAATTCTAACCCAATGGGTTTCAACAGTAACATTGAGTTAGGATCCTTTAATTAGCGCGGCAGTATCTAAGTTGGATGAGTACCAATACCATCAACTAAGCCACTGTTTTACTTTTAAAAATTCAACCCTTTCATCGGATTATGCAGCTTTAAAGATTGTTCTATTCCTTTTCTCATCAGTTCGCCCCACATATCTCCACGGTGCCAGTTATATATAGGGCGTGGTCCCCTTACCTACAAAGGGCCGGAGGAGGCAAGTGGGCGAGTAGATCAGAGTTAACTGGGCATTGCCCGATAAAAGGTCCAACATCCTGTTGTTTATAGACCGCCTTTTAACCCCCCCCCCCCTCACTCCTCACCCCCACTCCCCATCCCCACTCCTCACCCCACCACACTCCTCACCCCTCCCACTCCTCATACCCCACTCCTCACCCCTCCCACTCCTCATACCCCACTCCTCACCCTCCCACTCCTCACCCCTCACTCCTCCCTCCTCCTGCACACTCTTCCTCTAACTAGAGCCTCACTTGGCTGAGTCTACCGGAAGTGCCTCAACCGGAAGTCCACCCGCACCCTCACCGCTCCCACCCACCCGTCATTCTGAACACGCAATCGGCCCGGGTTTCCCGTCCTAGCAACATCTGCCGTCACATCCAGACGGGGATAGGTTTAAAGAGCTTTGGTTTGATTTTTACGTCCTATCAACATCTAAAGGCATATCAGGACGGATGCCGACTTGCTTGTGTTAGTGCGTGCGCACTCCTGGCGACTTTGATAGTGCTGCCACAGTGGGAGACCATGCCATTGGCTCACTGTAGGAAAGCATCTGATAGTATACACAAGTTATAGCAGGTTACTGTGCAGATGATCTGTAAAATGTGCCCTACAAAATATTTCCATGACAAACCTGCCTTCTGATGGAAGTGTGAACTAATGTGAGTAGCAGCCCACTTTGCATGCTTTGCGGAAAAGGTCTAGTGAAACAAATCATCGCACAGATTATGGCGAGTTGGCTATATGGTGTGCATTTTGAAATTGGTAGTTTTCTTAAAGCTGTATAGTCCGATGAAAACATCAAATTGTCAAAACCAAAACAATTATCGAAATTTGATTTGACATATTTGAGCCTGTCTCAAAAGATGATCACTCATTCTTTTGTGTCCATTGTAATGATTGACACAAAACAGCACAGAAATGTACAGATCAAATGCGATCACTCAAACGGCTGGAAGACCAGTGCCCAGGCGCTGACAAAATATGTATTCAGACGAATAAAATGTTTACCAAAAAAAAAAAATACAAGGACATTTGCTTCAAAGCAATATGTATCCCATTGGGATTATGAACCACCATGTAAACAACAAATCAGTTTATCCTGAGCAAATGCATAAGCAGATAGTATGTTGATCGTTACAATGGACAAAGTGTTGTCCCATATTGCTTAGCACCAGTCTCATTTACCTAATGGGGCTGTCACACTACGACGTTTCTCCCGGCGACCCGTCAGCGTTGAAAATAAAATCTTGTGCGTCGAGAAACGTCAAACTTTTCGGCGGTTTGGGGGAAAAGATCGGCGTCAGCGCGGCGCGTTATGCGTGCGCGGCCAACGTGTGTCGACACGCTGGGGAAAAAAAAAAAAAAGTTTGGTGCGACGTCTTCATTTAACCTTAAATGTTGCTAGGGCGTAAAACAAAAACGGCCCAGTTTGCCGCAACGTGTGTGCAACGACCCTCCCGCGCGCGCGCCGTCTTCCTAGCGTTCCCATAACGTTATTCCGGCGCGTCCAATGCAGCGCGATGAGCGCCTAACGTCCTTACCCATATATTTGCGCGCGCTGGCGGTCGTTGGGTTGTTTTTGACATGTTGAAAACAATCAGCGACCAATAACGCGCGCCGACTTTCTCCGGCGACCGTCAACGTCAAACATAGTGTACCGACGAGTACCGACGCGCGCATAACGCGCTCCCAGCGTTTCTCGATATTTCACCCATTTTCGCCCAAATACACCACACGTTGACGGGTCGCCGGCGAGAAGCGTCGTAGTGTGACAGCCCCATTAGATACTGGTGCACTTCTTAATCATTTGTGAGCACATACAAGGGAATACTGAGGCAATTTAATAGAACCTGTTACGCAGGAAGCATATGGTGTCAGAATTTGTGTCTGCTTGCCAAAGATTAATTTTGCACGCTTTCAGTTTCACTTCAAATATCTCAAAAGTTAGCCATTTAAAATAAGTAACTAAAGAATGGTAGATTATAATGACCAACCTAACAATATCTCTGAAAATGATAGAAACTCAAAACCATCGAACTATGCAACTCTAACAATTAATCGGTGCATTACAGTTTAGTTAGTAAAAGTGGACCTGCCCGGCTGTCAGATTGGTTCCAGCCGCTGTCAATCCACATACACACACCCCGCGCGTCCCTTGTCCCCCACTAATTGTCAGAAAAGAGGGAGACAGATGCCTACGTCTTATCATGGCTCACCCCGGGCGCGTCTTATCATGCCTCACCTCGGTGCCCCTCCACGACCCCAGCGCTCAGTCCTCGACCCTCGAGCCTGGGTCCTCGGTTCAACCTCAACAAAGCCGTGCTATTTAGAAAGCCGTCGGGTGAGCTGTGCAGATTCCACTGAGGTCCATTAAAAAGACCTGGTCACGTGATTTTTACCAGGTAGTCGTTGCCTTAGATTTGTTTGTTTGTTGGTGTTTTATATCCTAGTAACATCTAAGGTCATACCAGGATGGGTACCGACTTGTGACAGCGCGCACTCTTGACGACTTTCTAGTTCTTCCCCACTGGGAAACCTGGCCGCCAGCACCATGACCTGATATCCCACTCACTCACATAACCTTAATACTGTTCTAACCAACTCTTCTCCCATCCGAGGGTTAGCGTGGGTAGTGAGAAGTATCAATTTCATAAGTCACTGGTTTGACTCGTTCGGGAATCAAACTCCCCGATCTCCCACACGGGAAGGGACGTCTGCACATGTGCTCTCCCGATTATGCCACCGCGTCCGGTCCAGAGAATAAATTATTCCAAGCACTGTAAACTATGACTAGTCACAGTTGATCTTGATAATTGTGAATAAGTAAAGGTGTGTTAGTCAAAGGGCATCACCATCAATCCCTTAAGCTCAAGGAGCGTGGAGGTACTACAATGGGGGGACATACGATTTTTTTGGTTCAAGCTATTGCCGTTGGTGTCGCCACTGAAACAGTGGGCCTAAACTAAGACCCATAAGTGAGCCATACGTTTAGCATGGCGACCTAAAGGCCCTGTCACATTACGGTGTATGGCGTCGGCGTATGTAAAACCTACCGCAAAAATGTGAAAAATGTTGCGAGATGACGTATGGTGACCATTGTGCACTGCGTATCTTTTGGAGTGTATGTTGTTGTTTTTTTACACGTATGTGTAACCTATACGTAACCTATATGTAACCTACCCCTAGCCTCTGGCAGCCTATTCAAAGTGTAACCCGACCTATGCGTGGCATACTGTGATGTGGTTTGACGGTTGTTCAGCGTACGCCTAACCTATGCCGACGTACCCCTAACCTATGCGTAACCTATGCCGGCATATGCATAGCGTACATCTAGCATATGAGCAGCGTATGAGCCATACGCTGCCATACGCTGAAAATGTTGAGCATGCAAACTTTTTTTGGATGGACTCGCGTAAGATGGTGTATGATGGCATATGATGAGCGTATATGGCATATGCCCAACCTATGCATAGCATATGCGGAACATATGATGGCGTATGATGGCATATGGGTCGAAAACCGCATACGCCGGCATACCCTTACGCCATATGCCGTAGTGTGACAGCCCCATTATAGTACGTTGTGAGTACGCCAGAGACACCCGGAGGGTGTCAGTTCAGCGTATGCATAACCTATGCCGGCGTACCCCTAACCTATGCATAACCTATACCGGCGTATGTAAAGCGTACATCTAGCGTATGCGCAGCATAAGACCAATACGCTGCCATATGCTAAAGATTTTGAGCATGCACAACAATTTTAGGACGGACGCACGTAATAAGGCATATGACAGCATATGCCAAGCGTATACGGTGTATGCCCGACCTATGCATAGCGTATGATGGCATATGACGGCGTATATGATGCAAACCGCTTATTCCTGCATACGCTTCTGCCATACGCTGTAGTGTGACAGCTCCATAAGACTGAGTAAGAGATAATCCCGTCCTGTTATGACGTTAGATGTTGCCAGGATGTAAACTCCAACAACCAATAAACCGAAAAGTTAGCAACTTAGCAACCAGTTTTCTCCATTTTTCGCTGTTCTCCGCTGCCCTCTGGGACATGCCAACCTTCAGGCCTGTCCATTCCCTGGTGTTGTCTTCACACCTCTACCTTTGGTAAAGAGCATATGCTATTAATTATGAACTGTCACACAATATTTGGTTAGTTTTGTAGTAAGGAACCCACATAGGAAATATAGGTAGACAATATAGATATGTAGGCGGACATGGCGATTGTATCATGGGGCCCTAGATAGCCTAAAGCGGGCATTCCTTACACGCGGTATGCGGTATGCGAATGGCATGATTCCTTACACACGACTGGCTATATTTAAAAAATAAAAATAAACAATTATTCTCCATACTGCTCTGTATATGACCAAATATTGCATTTATATCTATGTACCTTTTTGTACGTCACATGGGGGTTCCTACCTTTATCATAACCAAATTATAGATAAGTATTCATATTTCTGTGCATATGGTAGCATTTTTAGCTTTCCCCTAACCGTATGTCTCCCGGGTGCCCAGCTCACCATGTGTTTGCCCTCCTCACCCATGTGTGAGACCGTTCCGTAATGCTCAGTCACCTCTCCTGGTGTTAAACTAATGGACACATCAGACTCAGGTTTCTATTCGCACCCTGCATGCCGCATACCGCATGCCGCACCGATCGCTACATGGACTGATCGGAAAATGCATTCGCATTCGCATGCCGCATACCGCATGTAAGGAATGTAGCCCATAGGCTTCAAGGTGTTTTGATTTTTTGTCGCATTCGCATTCGCATACCGCATACCGTGTAAGGAATGCGCCCTTTAGGGTTAGAACGCTCACCCCAGAATGGCAAATGTGTTGGTAAAATGTGCAGAGGATCACAGAGGCTTTACAGTTGACACGACAAGACTATCGGGCTCCACATTGTTAGCTGATGTTGCAATGGGGTGGCTTAATGGATTTATTTTCCGGGGGTTTTACGTCCCAATGCCATATCAGCGCAGATACGAATGCGTGACCAGGTACGCACCAGCGCTGGCCAAAGCTGACGCCATATCACACTCATAATGTTTCCCAACTGCGATGTCATGCCGCCGGCATCCGACCCTATAATATAATATGACCTTAAATGTAGCTAGGACGGAAAACTCCAAGCAAGCAAACAAAAGTCGTTGTTTTTTTATCGGATCATGCACCTTTAAACCAACCGGTCTGAGGCTCTCTTCGACTGGGAAGGAGGGGGGGGGGGGGTTAGTATGCGTAAATATCAGTACGTGTGACTGATGCTCATTCCCTAACATGACCCCGTCCTGATATGACCTTAGATGTTGCTAGGACGTAAAACAATAACAAACCAACCTTAACACGACTAGCTGACATGCATTGTATTAATGTCCTGGGTGTGCTATATAGCCCAGACGTCGCCCGCAATACATCACAAATTAGCGGCACCTCCCCCCCCCCCGCCCCCCCCCCCCCCCACACACACACACACAACCAGCGTCTTCAGTCAGCGTGTGAGACACAATCCAGGAGGACCAACGTGCCCGCCCGTGTTTACCCGTTCGTCAGACATAGATAAACACGATGTTTCAGTTTGATGGAGCAAGCTTTTAATCTGTTTGTTGGTGTTTGACATCCTGCAAACATCTAAGGTGATATCAGGACGGGTACCGACTTGTGACAGTGCGCACTGTAGGCCACAGTTTGATTGATTGATTGATTGATTGGTGGTTGCTTTCCACCGTGTCGGCAGCATAGGCCATATTCACGGCGAGAAATGTTTGTTTTTTGTTCAAACTATCGCTTTTACAAGTATTAGGCCACAGTAAGCGGTTTTACATAGATGGCATAGTAGGAGCTCATTGGCCTCGGTGTTGGCTCAACATGTCAGTGGCTCGTCATTTAAGCCAGGGTAGCTCAGTATCTAGGTCACGATGACACAGCAGGAAGGCCTGGCGGGGTCACCCACTCAAGCACAGCATGATTCATAGTGCTGTCCCAGCGGGATACCAACTAGCCCAGCAGTCACATTTTCCTGAAACTGAGCTAACCAGTTCTTGCCCTATCCTAATAATGCTGAGTGCCAGGTTAGGTACCGACAAGTATAAATTTGTAAGTCACTGGCTTGACTCGGCCGGCATTCGACTGCACAACCTTCTACACGGGAAGCCTGTGCTCTTACCGATTCAGCCACCACATCCGGTCCAGGGAGCAAGCAGTCAACTCGAGCTTGCTTCTCAGTTCACCCCCAGTACCGGTGTATCTGATTGGGGAGGGAGAGGAGGGCATAAGAGGGTCAAGAGTGGTTATCAAGTACCAGTCGCTAGGGAGCGCGGTTCACCAACCACAGTTCGTTGGAACTCTCAAATCCTTTTCAAAACCAAAATACTGACCATGCATGTTTTTATCGTATGCATCTAATTTCAATACCGTTGCAGTTATTAATATTTATTGCTGGATGGATGTAAAACATTTCTTTGCTGAAACCTCAGTTCCTTTTGGTGTGCACATATTATTAAACTCCCCTCCTCCTTATTTGCATATTAGTTGATTAAGCACGGGAAATCGCATACACTTGGTCTTCCTCATTATACTGCTACTTCTAATTTTGTAGATAGCTGAAATGCACGTTTGCAAAATATAATTAGTTTGCATACACCAATTTAAGTCCATTGCTATATTAAGCAGGTAAGCTAGCAGTAGCAGATGAAAATATAGTATAAAATCTACGTAGATGCCTTGGTTTTTGTGCAATCTTGAAGGTGCATAGTCCGATGATTTGGAATTTTTACTTTAGTTTGAGGTAACCTTTGTTTTAAATAGCCAACTTTTGAGATATTTGAAGTGCAAACATGCCAAATTAATTTTGGCAAGCACATAAAAACTCTGACACTATATATAGGCTACTGTAGTAACAGATTCTAGTAAATTGCCCTCGTATTCCCTGAGATGAGATATGATTAACAAGTGTAACAGTATCTAACTTTCTAAGTTAGATATGTACAATCAAATCTAAGTTAGTATTTTGGTTTTGAAAATCTGATGTTGTTGGACTATGGAACTTTAAATGTATATATTCTTGCACATGGTAAATATTACTTCAGCATGTGTCTCACCGTGCTCCAACATGTGTGTCACCGTACTTCAGCATTTATGCCACAGTACGTTAGCATGTATGTCACAGTGCTTCAGCATGTATATCACATTACTTCAGCATGTACTTTAGCATCTAGGTCACATTACTTCAATATGTAGGTCACATTACTTCATTATATAGGTCAGTACGTCAACATGTGGGGCACAGTACTTCAGTGTGTAGGTCACTGTACTTCAGGATGTAGGTCACTGTACTTCAGTATGTAGGTCACTGTACTTCAGTATGTAAGTCACATTATACATTTATACATGTAGGTCATGGACTTCGGCCTGTAGGCCACACTAAGCGGTTTCACATAGATGGCATAGTAGGAGCTCATTGGCCTCCTAGTTGGCTCAACATGCCAGTGGCTCATCATGTAAGCCAGGGTAGCTCAGAATCTAGGTCACGATGGCTCAGCAGGAAGGCCTGGCTGGGTCACCCGCTCAAGCACGGCATGATTAACTGGGTACACCACACGAGAGAGGCTCGTACACAACAATAGCCCCGATAGCATGTCAGTCACGGCTTGTTTACGGTTAGTTGATGCCATTGGCATTATGGGATGGCTATCCGTAGAGAGAACGCCAGAGCATGAGGGAGAACGTTTGTTGTTGGTTGTTGGTTGTTTTACGTCCAACCCAATCTAAGGTCATATCGGGACAGGCACCGACTTGTGACATTTATGTTGACTTTATACTGCTGCCCCACTGGGAGACCAGGCCACCAGCACCATAACCTAATATCCCACTCAGTCACATTATCCTGACACTGAGCCAACCAGTCCTTGCCCTATCCTAAAAATGCAGAGCATCTTGCTACGAAGCAACAAGTATACATTTTTAAAGGCATTGCTTTGAGAGAGGGAATGAGAATGGGAGGTTGCCAAAAACGGTCACCTGGAAGTCGCCGCTCATTTTCATAGGTTGGTGATCAATCGGCGATATCACCGACTGATTGACAATCAGGCACAACAGGAAGCACCTGCGACCCTCGGCGATCGGTCAGTGATTGGTCAGTGAATGGTCGGTGATCAATCGGTACTCAGTTGATGAGTGGCCAGGGACTGATTTTCAACTGATCTGCAATCAAACGTCAATCAGTCGCACACCACTTGCAAACCAGTCCCCAAATGATCGCTAACCAGTCCCTGACTGATTGCCAACCGATCCCCAACCTGTCTTCCCAGCAGTCACCAATCCCATTCCCCCCAACAAATTGTTGTTTGTTTGGTCGCAAAGAGGTTGGCGACCTGAGTTTTTTTTTTTTTATCGCAAGCGGTTGCAAAGTGGTTGCAAGCCTAGTGTGACTGGGGCCTAAAGGGTCAAACCACACCTCTCGGACAAACTACCAATAGGCAAAGATACCAAGACCGCACATTGTAACGCTCACATTGTCCATGATGTTCGCAACATGGGTAATTGAATGAACGAGACTGTGAATCTCAGTAGATTAGGCACTGTGGCGCCGACTATATTCTATCTTCGAACTAATAACTTTGGCCGCTGATCAACGCGCCATCTACATGATACTTCTTGAACTCCTTATTGCGCAGTTAACTTAATTACGCAGTTAGTTTTAATATCAGATTGTGGCGACACCTATATTCGAGTTTAGAACTAGAAATGGTCGCCGATTGACCCGCCACCTGTGGGGATTTCCAGTCAAAGCCGATGACGTGGCACTGGATATCTTCACTTCGACCAGACTTTTCAAACCGAGAGGACGTACTTCTTCCGACAAGATTTGTTAAAATGCCGCCCGTTAAGAACACAAAGGCTAAGAAATCAAAAGTAGGTGATAGTGACAATGCTGGACCTGCGAAGAAGAAGAAAACTAAGGTTGGTGCAAAGTCAGTGGCTTTATCTCCGAATTCGACGACGGAAAGGCATACTCGTTCCAGCCGAACAAAGGACCGGCGCGAGGATCGATCAGTCGATTCGGACCAAGAACAAATGGACGTTACGATCAACGACGATTCGGGATTAACCGTGCCTCTGGCTACTATACAGAAGCAGATGGCAGAGATTAATGCTGGGATAAACTGACGTATTGATGAACTGCAGAAAAACGCCGACAAAAGAAAATCGAGATCTCTTTCTCCCCGCCGGCGCCACCGTGATGTCACGCCACGTGATGGCGGCCATGACACCTTGCTCGGCAGATCTGATCGGGACGGATCCTTCGAACCGACAAAACGGCGTTCCGGCTCGCTACAATCGGCTGGGACTTCATGGGATGCTGGTCACAGATACCGGCGACGTTCTCGCGAAAAATCTGAGTTCGAGCCGTACTCCTACGCTGACCGGGACCGTCGTACCTGTCTCGGTGCTGAGGCACACTCACTCGATGTACTATCTCCGGGAGGTGGACGTGATGGCGAGCGGGAAGACGCAGTCAATGAGCTGCTGGTGGCGGCCGGATCGGCCTTGGGCAGGAAAAGAGGTACGAATAAAATTCTCGCTCCCCATAGATATGTAATAAGAGGTAGCAAAAATGATAAGATCGGCATGGAAGAGGCTACTTGGCCTGAGTATCTAGCGGCACTATGTCGTATGTGCAAGGACAGAAAGCTCCCCAGAAACTGGTCCCACCATGTTTTTGAGCACATGCACCAGGTTCTCACTATAGCAGGAAACTGGGATTGGCACACTTGCCGACAATGGTCGGAGACCGTATTCACAATGATTGCGGACGGTCGTCTGCCACAGGCCTGGGACGACGCATACGCTATCAAGGATGTCCAACGCGACATCTGTGCAATTGGTACGTGCGTCGACAAACAGGCTGGTCGATCCCGTCGACAGGAGCCGGCCGCGGCTGCCACTGTCTCATCGGCGTCTGCACACGCCAGTGGTAGAGTGAGCGAATATAGTCGACCTGAATACAACAAGGACGTCGATGGTAAGCCATGTCACGCCTGGAATATCGGTAATGACTGTGGTTTTGCCACATCTCATGGTATTCAGCCCGAGAGGCGCTGTCACCTCTGCGCTTGGTGTGCAAATAAAAATAAGAAGGCCATCCGCACCAAGAAAAATTGTGCCAGAACAAAAGGAGATTCCAGGAGAGGATCAGCAACAACGAGAGAGGTCAAGCGAAGGATTTTCAGTAGGTGGCCGAGCTGACCCCGCTCACTCTGTCCACGTCGGTTATGCTAATGCGGGAGGTGCGACTCAGCGCACCGGTGATCGACATCGCTCTATTGTAATGACTCGTGAACTGGGTCAAGAAACCAAGGCGCGCGGAAATGTTTTGATTAACAGCCAGGCCGGTATCGGACCCTTATCAGCTGGAGTGAACCTTGGACTTTCACGTTTAGGCACGGATGGTGCTGAGCGAGAATGCACTCACTCCCTGGTTGATTCTACTGTAGGCTTGGCTGAGTTGGACAATGCTGTGCCTGTTCATACGATAGACAGTGGTGACGGTGCTGGGAGCGCTGGGATGTACGCGCCGGTCTGGCGGCCGGGAGATGGACATGAACCACTGGATCCTCCGATTGAAGGTAGGGAGAGTGTGTCGGTATGTGATTTGGGATCTAATGGGGGTGTCAGTGGTGTATCAACACGATGTGGGGACTCGCCTGATAGGCTACTGATTGATGATCATGTTGATACAGACGACGTGGAATAAGTTATTTTGAACATTAATAATGATCAGCTACCATCTTATAATCCACCCCATACCCCGGTCACGTATAGGCACATACTCGATGATATCTGGCCGCACCCGGTCGATAATATATGGGCAAAACATCTAGTCTATCTAGACATCTATATGCACGTGAGGGCCGGTGCCCTACCAAATTACATAGGCCCCAGGATATCCATACCATCGGGTTTGAACATTGGCGTATGGAGGGAGCTACTGTCCGACTATCATGATAAACAATTGCTAGACTTTCTGGAGTACGGGTGGCCTGTAGATTATACCGGTGACCGCCCCCCAGTCGCGTCGGTGGCGAATCATTATGCTGATACGCACAGTGAGGCTCATAAGACCGAATACATTAACACCGAACTTAAGCATGGTGCCCTCGCTGGCCCATTTGACATTCCGCCGTTCCGTCCATGGACTCAGGTTAGTCCTATGATGACGCGAGAAAAGCGTGGTACGACTAAGACGAGAGTCATCGTTGACCTGAGCTACCCAGCTGGTGCTAGCGTGAATTCCGGTATCAGGAAGGCCCAGTACCAGGGGCAGCCGTACACCTATACGCTTCCTGGTATCATCGACTTGGCCGACGAGGTCACGCGGCTTGGAAAGGGTGCACTCATCTGGTCTGTGGACTTGGCCAGGGCGTACAGACAGCTTCGTACCTGTCCTTTGTCGACCCCGCTCCTTGGTATCACGCTCAAGAAAAAGATATACATAGATCTGGCACCGCCGTTTGGTTGTCGCACGTCTTCGATGGCTTGTGCCCGAACAACAAACGCGGTGGTATAACTTATGAGGAAGCGCGGCCATCACGTTCTCTGCTACCTCGACGACTTTGTCGGGGCGGCGGGAACACTGGACAAAGCGTTAAGAGCCTACCGTGAGATCATTGGCCTCGCTCTCCGTCTTGGCCTGGATCTGGCCACAGAGAAGTGTGTCTCGCCCACAACGGTGGTCTCATGGCTTGGGTTCACAGTCTCCACAGACGACATGACTATAACAATACCACAAGATAAGCTTCAGGAGGTTATCAGAGAGTGCGAGGTGTGGAAGAAGAAGGTTCTGGCGTCTCGTAGGGAGCTCCAGCGCCTCGTCGGACGTCTACAGCATATTGCTAAATGTGTGATGGCGGCTAGGAGGTTCATGTCGAGGATCCTTAATGCCCTAAGGAACGCCCCACACAGGGGCAAGCACATCGTGCCTCCGGAGCTTGCACTCGACGTCGGCTGGTTCACACGGTATGCCGCCAGGTTGAACGGACTGGTCCTTCTCCCTCCCTGTGCTCGGGAGCCTTGGGTCATTGAGTGCGACTCCTTGCTGAGGGCTGGGGGAGCGCATTCGACTACGACCTATTATGCAGCCGAGTACTCACAGGAGGTTTGCGACAAGCACTATGGAATTGCGCAGCTCGAGGCGATCAATCTGGTCATTGCACTAAAACACCTCTCTCCACATGAGGCCCATAAATACACCATCATAATAAATACAGACAATGCAACCTCACAGCAGGTGCTCAGCTCCGGGGCAGGTCGTGACCAAGTCATATGTGCCTGCGCTCGCGAAATCTGGCTCTTTGCCGCACAAAGAAGCACGGACATTCTCGTACGACATAAACCAGGAAAGGACATCATCCTTGCTGATGCTCTGAGTCGTATGTGTTTCGACTTGCGTGCAAGGAGCCTAGCACAGAGACTTGTTGCTGAGGCAGGTCTGAAACTGGTCATTGTGACCCATGACAATGCTTTAACACACAACCTGTAACCTGGGATCGATATTAAACCTTTTTGCCTTCTCTCCCCAGGTTACTCACAACGTCACCATCAGCGGCTTCTTGATGCCATTAGGGCGGGGCTGGCGGTTGGGACCTGGAAGAATAAGGCAGCTCAGGCAAAGGAATACTACATCTATATGCAAGAACATCAAGCAGACCCATTGCAACCGTCCCAGTATCATATCATGTCGTATCTATTACATCTTAAAGATCGACTTTCCTCACCGAGTGCCATATTGAACTATCTGAGTGGCGCCCGCACATGGGTCCTGTCATTTGACGGCAGGACGACTTCATTTGACACGTACCTGGTTGGCCTCCTCAAACGAGGCATTCAGAGGGTGTCACGTCATGTGCCTGTCCAGGCCCCTCCTCTGCTACCTATAGATGTTCGGAATATCATCACTTTCTTCCGGACAACTGGTCCAAATGGTCACGTACTGGTGATAGCCACTATCATCGCATACTTCACACTCCTTCGCCAGAACAACTTGTTTCCTAAAGTTGGCAGCTCTGACCCTGATCACTATCTTCGCGCTAAGGATGTGAGGCTAACCGCAAAGGGCATCAATGTCCGAATCCGTTCATCAAAAACCCAGTACAAGTCATCGTCTCCAAGAGACATCATCGTTCCGGCGATACCTGGATCGCCCTACTGTCCGCGTCAAGCGTGGAAACAATACGTGTCCATGACACCAATTCACGCCGATGGCCCTGCCTTCCTGACGATCAACGGATCACCCCTACGTGCAACCGCGTTGCTCGACACCATACGACTGGCCTTGTCCGTGGCAGGCCACCCGGCCCCTGCGGCCATCACCCTGCACAGCCTGAGACGAGGCGGTGCACAAGCCTGTGCCCTGCAAGGATCGACAATCAATAATATCAAACAGCTGGGTCACTGGACCTCCGATGCGGTGCATGATTATGTGCCAAGGCAGTCGGTTTCATCGGCTCCCAGGACACTTGCTCTACTTTTTGGTTAAGTGCCTGTAATCCTTGAAATATCTAAGGTCATTGTCATCATCAAGAGTAATGTAACAAGCTAATTAGAAAGAATTAAATTGCCACTTTATACTACTGTCTCGTTCTGTTTTCAATTGTCCATGATGTTCGCAACATGGGTAATTGAATGAACGAGACTGTGAATCTCAGTAGATTAGGCATTGTGGCGCCGACTATATTCTATCTTCGAACTAATAACTTTGGCCGCTGATCGACGCGCCATCTACATGATACTTCTTGAACTCCTTATTGCGCAGTTAACTTAATTACGCAGTTAGTTTTAATATCAGATTGTGGCGACACCTATATTCGAGTTTAGAACTAGAAATGGTCGGCGATTGACCCGCCACCTGTAGGGATTTCCAGTCAAAGCCGATGACGTGGCACTGGATATCTTTACTTCGACCAGACTTTTCAAACCGAGAGGACGTACTTCTTCCGACAAGATTTGCCTCCCACCCACCCAACTAGTATGATGTACCGATAGGGTTAAGTGCCTGTAATCCTTGAAATATCTAAGGTCATTGTCATCATCAAGAGTAATGTAACAAGCTAATTAGAAAGAATTAAATTGCCACTTTATACTACTGTCTCGTTCTGTTTTCAATTATGAGATTTATTTAAGGAGCGAAACCAATTTACCGTCCAGTGTCAATTTGCCACCAAGTACCAACTTACCTTCAAGTACAAATTTGCCACCCAGTGCCAAGTTTGTTTTATTTAACGATGTCTCAAGAGCATAGATTTTTTATCATCGGCTATTGGACGTCAATCATATGGTCATTCTGACATATTTCTTTGGAGGAAACCCGCTGCCACCACATAGGCTACTCTTTCTAATAAGCAGCAAGGGGTCTTTTATATGCACTTTCCTACAAACAGGAAAGCACATACCACAGCCTTTGTTGAAGCAGTTGTGGACCACTGGTAGGATTGGAAAATAGGCCAAACTGCAAATATGTCCACTGCGCAAGATCGTCGGATGACCCACACCTTCACAGGTGGACAGGCTACCATTAAGCTACGTCTCGCTCCCTCAATTTACCTCCCAGTGCCAATTTACCTTCCAGTGCCAATTTACCTTCCAGTGCCAATTTACCTTCCACTGCCAATTTACTACCCAGTGCCAATTTACCTTCCAGTGCCAATTTACCACCCAGTGCCAGTTTACCACCCAGTCCCAAATTTTGCGACTTTGGAAGTAAAGTGAGTCTTACTATTTCAAGTACACATATACAAGGACAATCATTTGTTAATTTGAGTTGCTGTTGGCAAAATAAACAACTATCATCTGTCTAAACACACTTACACCCTCTCGCCATTCCCCTTTCCTCCGAATCACCGATTCCACCCGTTGCACTCCTTTGACCCCCCCCCCCCTCCCTTCCCCCACACCATCACGCACCTACGCCCCCCCCCCCCCCCGACGCCAACACAAACACACATTTTGTTTCCCCCTCTCATACACACCCCACCACCACCCACTGGTACTCACCTCATCAATAGCACTGTAGTCCCCTATACCACATGTCGACGTTGGTTGGAATGGTGATATAGCACCCGAACAGTCGGGCATCCAGTGGCTAGAGTGTGTGGGTGTTTGTGGGTGTTTGTGGGTGTGTGGGTGTATGGGTGGATGTGGGCCCAGTTAGATTAACAGAACGCCGTCGGCAAGTTTCTGGGAAGTACAACGATTTTACCAAGACATCATGAGATGTTGGTTATCTGTTAGAGTTTTACGTTCTGGCGACATCTAAAGGCAGATCAGGATGGGTCCTGACTTGTGACAGTGCGCACTCGGGGTGACTTTATAGTGCAGGGATGAAAGTGGTCTCCGGGGAAAAAAAGGTATTATATATGGGATATATAATTTATTACTATGAGTATAAAGGGGCGGAGCTATATTCCTATATCCTGCAGGATCCTAGCATCTAATGCTGCCTTTATTATTAACCCACAATATATTATTGTTATATTCGCTGCGGGCTGGTTCCTGCTGCGCTATCCTGGCGCCCCACCATGTTGTCATATGCCAGTCAGACCTTGTCAGGGTCACATCGGCGCCAGTTAAAAATTGTTCTTGGTAGGGCGGTTATTGCTCAGCCAGATGGGCCTCAGCAAATAAACTAGGCTTCCACCACTTCTCGTCTTGTCTCTTATTCTCCTACGTCGTAGCCCAATTTATATTGGTATACGCTGATAGTGCTGCACCATTTGAAGCACTCCACCAAAGCGCATAAGGAGGAATAATGATAAGACATTGTTACTATACAATTTATTCTCATATAATCCATTATACATCATATATATATATATATTACCTCGCTATAAAGCCTCAGGCTAGCCGCAGGCTAGGGAGAAGGAAGCACATCCGGGTCCAGCAATTAGCATGAACAACTCACAACAGGAGGATGTTCATTGAGTTGCTCCGGCAAAATTTGTCTGCATCAAGCTAAATAACTGTAAGTAGAATCAAAACTTTGGTTTAGCTTGTTACTGATGCATTATAGCATATAGATTTGACAGTTCAGAACTTTCTTAGGTCCATTTAGGACAAGATTAGCATTTTTATGTATATGGGTAGAACAATGCTTTGTGTTACAAACCGAAACCTTTGTTCTATCGACACCTGTTTACACACGGGTAGAGATGTTGGCATTGTCACATCTCCTGTGGAGATTCCCTCGGACCCTAATAGAGGGTGTTGTTGGGGATGATCCTGGGTTTCTTTTATAGACTACCCATGGTTGTTTGAGGCATACCTCCGAGTTTCATAGCATTTTCTCCAACTTGCTGGCGCAGAAGTGGCGGGAGGGAGAAGTGTATGGAACAGAGAGCGTGCGAGGTCCCAGAGGCCTACCCCTCATATGGTTGGTTTCGATACCACACACCTACGACAATACACTTAGCTTACCACGCCTGTACTGAGAATGGTGTAAATACGTTACTCAATACCACATAGATCCTCAACCCGAGTTAAACCTGGCGTCACGTTTGTGTTCACGTTGAGTTGATCCCGGTTTATAGTAACAATTTATTTGGGTACAGACTACCGATGGCTACAAAGCGAAACAAGCCACCACCGGCTGCAGCGGAGGGGCATGCGCCCACGGGCTATGACTCGTCGCCCGGGTTGACGGCACCGCCATCCCCACAGCCCGGTGCACCCGTTCCGTCTGACAGGGAAAGTGACGATGGGGGTCACTTATTCGGTAGACCTGGATGCCCGGATAAGCCAGATGTTGGAGTTAAAGCTACAACAGATCCAGCCAAATGCGTGCCCGGCTACAGGCCGGCCTCTCCCTCTCCTTGATTTGGACTGGGAGGATGTGTCCGATCCAGAGGATACTGACTCGGCAGACGAATTGGTTTGTCCAAAGGCGCCAAAACCTAAGAAAAGGAAGAGAGCCGTCAGCTCGTCTGGTGACGAGTTCACTAAGGCCAGTGAAGCCAAGCGAGTAAAAAAGAGCAAGAAAAAGAGCAAAAAGAAGAAAAAGAAGCATTCTTCTTCGGACTCTTCTTCCAATTTGTCTTCCACCGAGTTGGACTCCAACACGGAGAGGGCGGGACTTTATGCCAAAATTGGCGGAAAAGTCCGCAAAAAGTGCCCAAAACAGAAGGCTAAGAAAGTTCCACGACAACTATGATGCGAGAGACGATTAAAGGGCATTTCAACACCTTTAAGCCGGCAGAGGACATCATGAAACTGACGGAGCAGATTTCGGGAATCAAAGGAATTCCGAACACGGTGGTGAAGGAGATGGACTCAGGAGTCCGTCTGAGTGATGACAGAAGTAAGTTTGAGAATGCACTTTTCACCATCCACAAGGCGGTGTTAGGGGCGCTGACATCAGTGGCACCCATCGCTAATAGGATGCAGACGGAGAACAAATTCTCCTCGCTATCTCGCTCTATGGATAAGAACATTGCATTGCTTACCGCGGCTAGCAACTTCCTTAGCTACAGGCGATACGAAAACGTCTTTAAGGCGGTCACAACAGATGCTGGTAAGGAAGTAGCGAGATCAAAGATCACAGACAACAACGGTAAAGAGTACACGTTGTTCTTAGCGCCAAAGCCAGTGTAAGGGAAGCCACTCTACAAGACGAAAATGTTCGGTGGCCAACTCCCTTACCTCTTTAAAGAGGTTGAGGCAGAGGCAAAGAGTGGAAAGAACATGGAGATGAAACGGAAACTGGATAATTCTTCCAGGTTTCGGAGACCCCGGACGGATTTTCGGAACTGCCGGGGAGCAAGAGCGGGAAGGTCCGGCCCCTCCTACGGCTTCCAACCAAGGGGAAGGGGAAGAAGGGACCGACAGTCATTCGGGTGGAACGACGGGAACCGCCCGTTCAGAAGGGAGTACACACCCAAACAACCGTTCCCACGCCCAGGGAACAAATAGAAACTGCCACGCAAACTGCAGCGCCAGTGGCAGCAGACATGGTAACAGAGGAAATGCAAACAGATGTAAGGAATTTCCACAGGAAATCTAACACATCAAGGCCCAGTGACATGCCACGGAGACGTGTCGATGACACCACTGCTAGCATTCCTTTTCTAAATAAATATTTACAACAATTTGGCCTCGACAAAATTACTAAACAAAGGTTAGTTTCACATGCACGGAGGAAAGGCACAGTTAAAATGTACAGAACTTACTTAAAGAATTGGGGCGTTCATTGCTTGATACAAAAGGTCAAACCTATGAACCCTTCGATTTCTCAGGTAGCAAGATTCTTGCGCATGTTAGAAGATGAAGGCCTAGGATTCAGGGCCATTAATGCAGCCAGATGTGCTTTGTCTATTAATCTGCCCAGAATAGATGGCCAAACAGTAGGAAAACATCAAGTTATTCACTGGATCCTAAGGTCAATCTATGAACGTAATCCCCCCAAACCTAAATATAATCGGTTTTGGGATGTATCGGTCGTGTTTAAACTTTTCAAATGATGGCCGCATAACAAACACTTAGATGTTAAGAAGTTAGGGTTTAAAGTAGCCATGCTACTTTTACTAGTGACAGGCCAGCGAGGGCAAATATAGTCGCCTTATCACTGGATGGCCTGGAGATATATAGGAAAGAAGCAACTTTTTATTTAACACAGTTATTAAAATCTAACCGCACGGGAGACCCTCTGTCTACAGTGAATGTTACAGGTTTCACAGAGGACCCAAAACTATGTGTAGTTTCAGCCATACAGGCGTGTATATATATCCAAGACCAGTGACTTAAGGAATTCAAGACAGCTTTTGGTGAGCTTTATTAAGCCACACAAGGGCATTTCGCGAGATACTCTCGCACGATGGACAATTACAGTGTTGAAATTGGCCAGACGATTACTCAAAGACTAAAGTACAGAGGTGAGAAACAAAATATTTTTTCAATCTCATTAATACTGTATAAATGTTACATGATATGTTTTTTACAAAATGTTGAAATAGTTAACGAAAGTAATAAAGAATACAATACACAGGATAAAAATGATATTATGTAAAGTTCTCCCTAGCCTGCGGCTAGCCTGAGGCTTTATACCGAGGTAAAATAGATTAGTTAGACGAATCTTACCTGGGTATAGATGATGGATAACTGTTGTTTTCCCGAGGTATAAGCCTTGGATAGACATGGGCAAGGGCCCACCCACCACGCCCTACCACGTCTATACCGTTTGCTTGTACCAGGAAAACATTACAGATCCATGATTATTATTATTTTAGATCATTTTTATCCTGAATAAGTAGGTAAAGATTGCTGGACCTGGATGTGCTTCCTTCTCCCTCGCCCACGTCTATCCGAGGCTTATACCTCGGGAAAACAACAGTTATCCATCATCTATACCCAGGTAAGATTCGTCTAACTATTATATATATATATATATATATATATATATATATATATATATAATATATACACAAAAATAGAGGATGGTTCAATCATGTTACAGTAAACCCTCTCTAACCGACCACATACACTGATTAGCCACTCCTCTATATCGGTCGCTTTACTTGGGTCCCAAACGATCGCCCATATAATAACATTTTAACGATAACAAAAAATCCCTAAACCGATCACCTCCCTAAATGGACCATTTAAAGTGGGTCCATCGATTTATATGTTTTACTGTATTCCCTTTTCTGATTATCAACCGAATGTGTTGATGTGTAAATGCATGGATGCTAGTGTGTGTGTGCGCGTGTGCGTGTGCGTGTGAGCGTGTGCGTGTCTGAGTGTGTGCGCGTGGCTACGAGTTGGTGGCGGGGTGGGGCGGGGCGCTGTGGAGATGGAGGTGAGAGATGAAACACGTTGCCATGGACACGTGTACAGTGACCACGTGACCGCCTGTTTCACATCCTCCCTGATGCCGGGTGTCAGAAAGACTGAAATCTTCCCACCGCCAACCGGAAAGGGGCGCGCCGGGCATTTTAAGGTGGCCGGCCGGACTGAGCAGGGATCAAACGGAACGGAGGCGAGACGGCGTGTACGGCGCTCCTGGTGGCGCGGTATGTTGGTGTTTTTTGTTGGCTTTTGTTTTCCTTTTTAAAATGAGCAGAGGGTTTTTGCACATTAGTTGATTAAAGCTGCATATTCCGATGAAAAGATCACATTTGATTCTACATATCTGACTCAGATACTGGTGCACTTACTAAACATTTGTCGCCACATAGAAGAGAACACTAAAGGCTATTTAATAGAATATGTTACCGTAGAAGGATGTGGTGTCAGAGTTTTGGCAAGCGGACTAACATTGAAAAAACATCAGATTTTGCAACTTTTCTATTTGTGTTCTATGCAGTGCTAAATGTTTAATGTATATATCATCAGTATTTAAGTTAGATATGCAGGATTAAATTTCGCTATGCTGTTGTATTGATTTAATAAAATGTTGCTTTCATGAGATTATGTAACATTAAAGCTGCATAGCACAATGAAAGCATAATATTCCTTAAGCTAAACGGTTTGTCTAGATTTTTTTCTACATGTCGAATTTAAATAACGATGCAGTTATTAAACAGTGGTTGCTGCATAGAATAAAATCCACACCAAATGTAATAGAACCTGTTATTGTTGAATGTGAACCCTACGGTGTAAACATTTTATGTTGACTGTAAAAGTAATTCGGCATGTTTTCACTTCAACTTTCTCCAAAGTTAGTCACTCGTAATTAAAGTTACTTCAAGTTATCAAAGGTAAGCTGTAAGGATCAACCAAATATATTTATTAAAATTAATTATAGTTATTTTGCCATGCTTTTACCTCAAATATCTCCAAATGTAGCCATTTATAATAAAAGGTTACTTCAAGATATCGCAAGTTATATTGGAAGTGGAAGGATCAACTTAATATATTTATTATAACTATTATAATTAATATCTAACCTAATATATTCATTATAAGTAACTATAATTAATATCTCCAGAGTTAGCCATTCATAACAAAAGCTACTTTAAGCTAACCTGTAAGGATCAACCTTTTTCTTTTTACTAAATGTAGTTTATTCAGCGAATAATGTCTTTTCTCAGCTCCAGAGCACTGGTCTTCTGGCCATTCATTACAATTTGTTGGTACATAAATGACAATATCAGTTGCAATAATAACCACATGAAAAACCTGTTCGATAATAGAAGCATAATATAAATTGATTATTTGTCGTAATAGTAACTGCATGCAATTCCAGTTCAACATATGTATTATGCACTTGGTGAGCATGCATCAATAAATGTACAAGATGATTCTAGAATTGTCTTTAAACACTTCTTTCTTTCTTTGCCCCACTATATACATATACTTCTGTCTCGGCCTTAATTGAATTGTACATGTTATTGTTAACATGGATAATTCTTGGGCGAGACGGGACATTATTGAACCCACTGACCCGCCGGCAACACCATCTGTATAAAACTCCCCCACACTATGCATTGCCACTAACATAGTGGCCGCCGAACTGCACTGGCGCCCCCTTATGGATCTTGCCTGAACTAATGCCTGTAAGCGAGTTTGGCACCAGGAGGTGACACTGGGAGTTTTCCCACAAACCCTAGAGCCTCAGTTCAGACCAGGACACAACTGCTGCAGCCATCGCCATTGAACCACCAACATTTTTCAAAAAGATATAACATATCTCCAATACACATATATATATTATATTGTAAATATGTAAATCAGTGGATCCAATCACCAATACCAATTGCGGAAACCTGCCCATTTTTTAAAATCCCATCACAAGTCTTCCGTTCTGTGTGGCCTAATGATGGGATCGAGGTCTGAGATTGCAGTGGGGACTAACACCAGACAGGCTTTATGTCAATTTAAAGGAAAATGTTAGGTAATAGGTTTTGAAAGAAGGTGTAGTTGGGGTGGGGTAGGGGCGGGAAGGGGATCAGCGTGCAGGGCTGTGTAGTGCATTTGAGAACATTTATATATATATATATATATGTATGTACAAGGATGGCCTTTAGAATACCTATAACTGTGTATACCCATCCTGACCGTATATGTTGCCAGTACATACAACTCCAACAACCAACCAATCAACCTAATATATCCATCTCAAATGTCAAAACATCGGACTATGAAACTTTAAATCCTCATGCTCTTGGCTCAAAATAGAAAACTCCTCTCTCCTCAACCACACTTACACATCCGCTCCCTTAGACCTTTTCACCACCCTCCCCCCTCCCGGACAAAACCCCTGAACCCCGACTCCCGACCCCTAGCGGTGGGCGGGTGTGGGTGGAGGTGGTGGGTCAGGGGGGGTCGGGGGCGGAGGGGGCTGCTAGTTCCCAGGAGGGGCGGCCCTAATCCGATGGAACAAACACTTCCAGGTGGCACTTATACACCGACTGACAGGCTATACATCGTCCACCCTCGGGCTGAGGAGGGCCCCCGTGAGGGGGTTTGCACACCTACTCACAAACCCCTCAAGAGGCTTTGACGGCCGGTTGCCGCCGAACTGTTACACACATCCGGGTACTCAGCCGGAACAGCCCCATTCCCAAGTCGCGGTGACAATGCTGCTTACTGCTTACACCCCCCCCCCCCCACCTTCACATCCCACAAGTGGACGCTAGTCACCACTCTTTGTGCGTCCATTGCAATTTTTAAAACCAAAAGAAGTATCTAGATTTGATCATGCGTATTTCACTCAGATACTGATGCATTTATTAAACATATGTTGCCACATAGAAGAGAACCCAAGTCAATTTAATATTAATAGAACATGTTACTGCTGAAACCTATGGTGTCAGAGTTTTGGTGTGCTTGCCAAAATTAAGTTGCTTTAAACTAAAGAAAGGTAGATTATAACGATCAGGCTAATATAGTTATCTTTAAAAAAATGACAGAAACTTAAAACCATCGGAGTATGAAACTTTAATGGACAAGTACCGCGAACGGCGCAATTTTACATATTCACAAATATCACGGTCCAAGATGACCGGTCAGTATTCTCTGTCCTGTTCATAGTTTGTGTAATTTAAGCGTTAAACAATAAAGTTATTGGGACTTACTTAGAAGCAAATAAAGATTGAGTCGCTGTGGTTAAAGTGTGACGTTTAGTATTAGGGTAGAAACTTACTATATTTCTTTATATGATCAAATGATTTGGGATCCCAATCTGTATATATCATCAGGGCCCCATCAGGGAAAGGATCGTTTGAAAAGCACTCCATTTGAAACCCTTGAGCTATAGCTTAGCATTTCAAAATGCGCTTCAAATGTTATAACTTATAATATAAGTACTAATTCTACATATCTGACTCAGGTACTGGTGCAAGTTATAATATAAGTAATGAGTGTTCTGTGAAATCTCATTCTCCATGTAGGTGGTAACACTTTCAATTAAGTCCAAAGGGGTCCTGATATGACCGCATATATAGTTAGAACGGAAAGCCTAACAAACATCAAAGAGCAAGCTATTATATTATAGAAGGGAGAACAAACCCCACAAATTTAAAGAAAATGCTAGGACCATGCAATGCTGTACGACACATATTCACCAAATGTAATACTTTTATTATAGAACTGGATTTGTTTTCGTTTTTATTACAATCGACAATTTCCTTTATGTATTAAGCAAATTTACTGCACGGCTGAAATACCTGTGCCCTGACACTGACAAAAGACATTATTCAATGAATAAACTACATTAATTTTTTTTTAAATGTAGGCAACACAAGTCCTCTGTACAGTGTAAGTGAGTATAACAAGCACCTCTTATCACGAAGACTGGTGCAGACACTATCTTGGGTTTTGTTTGTTTGTTGTTGTTGTTTTACGTCCTAGCAACATCTAAGGTCATATCAGGACGGGTACCGATTTGTGACAGTGCACACTCATGGCAACTTTATAGAGACCAGGCCGCCCGCACAATGACCTGATATCCCACTCAGTCAAATTATCATGACACTGAGCCAACCAGTCCTTGTCCTATCCTAATAATGCCGAGCGCCAGGCTAGGAAGCGACAAGTATCAATTTTTAAGTCAATGGTTTGACTTGACCCCACGACCCCATGGTCTACGAACATGGGAGACAGATGCTCTAACTCATTCGGCCATCCCGTCTGGTCTATCTTGGGTTCTTCCTTTTATTATCAGCCTGCCACAGGCTCTGTATGGCTAATTGTACCCTCTTCAGACATATGCGATATAACGATTGAAAAAGACAATTGCCTCACACTGGGAGCAGTGCTTGTCATTTGGCAGTTGGCGAGAGGCACTGGTGCTTGTGATTGCAAATGCAATACCTCTCCTCCCAGGTACATTTCTCTTTGCATAAATACAATACATTCTCCGTTGAAGCTGAAGTTCGCAGTTAAATTTTAATGTATGATATATAATATAGTGCTCATGTGCTAGGTGGTGTGTGTGGGTGTATGGGTGTATGTATGGGTGTGCGTATGGATGTGGGTGGTGTGTGTGTGTGAGTAAAACATCGCCATGCATTTATTCACAATTCATTATATTTGTTTTTATGATGTTTCATTTTAAGGCACACGAGCTGTGCTAGAACTGGGAGACAACGGAAACAATGGTAGATTACAACCCTGGGAGAATCAATACCAGTAAACTAATAGAAAGAAATAGCCATAACAAATACCGCACATTATAAACCGACTAAACCACCATCAGTCAATAATTATTCCAACGATGCATTTTAGGTCATGGCACTGACTAAATCCGTCATGTTGATTTTCATTTGAATCGGCATTGGTCGCAATGCTCAGATTGCACTTGATTCGACTTTATAGTGCTGCCCCATTGAGAAACCGGGCTGCCAGCACCATGACCCAATTTCCCAGTCAACCGCATTATCCTGACACTGAGGTAACAGTCCTAGCCCTATCCTAGTAATGCCAAGCACCCGGCTAGGTAGCAACAAGTATCCCTTTTGCAAGTCATTGGGTTGACTTGGTCGGGATTCGAAATTCCAACCTTCTGCATGGGAAGCCTGTGTTCTTACCAATTCAGCCACCGCGACCGGTGTGTTATATGCTCTATAACTCGTTATGCGAATACAAGCTAGGACAGTATCCCTCACTGTTGGAGAAATTGCGAGTGTGGAGCCAAGAACAGCTGCATTTATTTTCCGGGGTCATCATATATTTGCGCGTGCGGACTGAGAAGATATGGATGTAGTTCCTCGCCTAGCCGCAGCGCCACCAGCGATTGGTCAGGCCTGCGTCCCCATGGTCACTGAGGGCCTGCTTATTATATTATATATATATATATATATATATATATATATATATATATATAATACATAAATATATATATATATATATATATATATATATATATACGGGTCATTCTCAGAAACTTGAGGTAGTCTACTTGAAATGCATATTTCAAAGAAACCCATTATTGGAGTGTCAAGATTTAGATTTCAGCATTTAGCCCAATAATGTGGGAGATATTTTAGATCAAAAGTAAATGTCAATACTTTGTATTATGTATCTTATTGGGATTGATGTAGCTAAATAAATAGAAAATTACATCACTAATTTGTGACATTGTCAACAGCATTAAAAATAAAGTGTCACAAACTTAATGAAAACCTCTGAACAACAGCACATTTCACTTCAAATGGTCATATACAATGTCTTCATTAAGTTGAAGACATTTATTTCTAAATAAATGATAAAAATGATGAAATGAGTTTTCCAATTATTAATACTACTGTTCATAAAGCAAGTGACATGTAACATGTCCTAAAAATGTCAAGCTTTGTGTGGAAAATATTTGATTTTGGAGTCAGATTGGTTTCCATGCTAAACTATTTATTGAGTGTGAGCATCATTTGACCTACTTAAAAATGTCAGAATATGTTTATTTTCAATTATTCAGATGCAAAAGGGCATACACATTGAGGAAGCTTGTATATAGGACTTTGACAGTATTTTGATTTTGTGGTCCTGATGTCACAGTATTGGTACACAACTTCTGAGAACGACCCATTCACCCCTAGTGTACTAGACTGCTAGAAATGTAGACGAACATATATATGTATGTGTGCATATATATACATATGCACATACATATACACACACGCATATACACACATACATATACACACATGCATATGCACATACAACACATATGTACATATACATATATATACACATACATCCGGGGGAGGTGAGGTGGGCCGAGATGGCGCCACTGGTACAGCGTTGCATCTTACGGAGTATAACATTAATCATAATAATAAGTAATGTTGCCTTCCGTATCTTTATACTCGCATAACAGTATTAAAACGCTATACATCACATATATTATATGTGTATATATATATATATATATATATAGATTAGTTAGACGAATCTTACCTTGGTATAGATGATGGATAACTATTGTTTTCCCGAGGTATAAGCCTCGGCT
>CM059191.1:26318236-26354505 GCA_030323885.1 Branchipolynoe longqiensis
ACGATTCAAACTGATCGGGCCGCGTCGAGGGCCGCAGCAACGCAGCAGGGGACAGCGGACGACGGCGATTGGCCAATATTCAGTCGGTTAGAATCGACACTAATAAATAATAAATAATTCTCCGAGCGTTTATATGTATATAATAGATTATATATAATATATAGGGTTCAGGAGAATGCTCAACAAATTGTTAGCAGAATTATGTGCAGTATGTGCAGTATGTTGATAGCATAGACTCAGGAGAATGGTCGACAAATTGTTAGAAGAACTTGCAGCAGTGGGTCACGTGGTTCTCGGCAGCAAAGTGACCCGCTTCCATCATGGCGCCCTTCAAATTTTGGCCACATCTGTGCAAACCTGCACAACACAAAGAACATACACGTCTGTATCAACGTATCAGGACTTTGAGGCGAGGTAAACGAATGCAGCCGAGTGCCTTATTAACTCAGGGCGGCCTCCTGCATGACCGCTGTTCCCAGCGTCACTAGTTCACACTTAACCCTCGTGTGCCAGCCTCATAGTTCTGTTCAGGTAAGCATGGTGGATATTCAGCCCAGTCACTCTAAGAGGTGCATAGTCCAATGAAAGCATCAACACACTTATCTAGATTTGAACCTAGATATCCAACTTAACCCCAGTCACACTACATCTTACGACCACTTTGTGACCAAAGAATTTGCAGTCACCAGTGACGCCCAGATGTCAGCAACCATTGGTTTGGTCACAAGGACGTCACTGGTGAATGTGGGTTCTTTGGTCTAAGGTGGTCGCAAAGTGATCACAAGCTGTAGTGTGACTGGGGCTTTACGTACCGGTGCACTAATTAAGCATCTGCATCAAAGCACTTATCTAGATTTGAACCTAGATATCCAACTTAGATACTGATGCACTTATTAAGCATCTATTTGATGGATATAAGGGGATACTATTACTAAGTCATTTTAATAGGAGCTGTTATATTATTGCTGAAGCATATGTGGTCATGGGCTTTTTTATGAGCATTCCAAAATTTGATTACACTTCAAATATCTCCGAAGGTAGCAATTTAAAATCAAAGTTACTTCAAGCTAATCTAAGATTGCAACCATCAACCTAATACATTTTAAAATGATAGACTCTGAGAATCATCGGACTATGGAACTTAATGGCCCTGTCACACTACGAGGTAACGACATCAGCGTAGGGAGAACGTGAAAAACGTCGAAGTTCTCGGCATAGTATGCAAATTTGGGCACAAGTTGAACCTGGATGCAGCATAGTTGACGAGAGCGTAACGATGGTAAAGCGTAGTGATCACATCATTTAACGAGAGAGGACAACGTAATGACGCTCACGGAACGTTATGAACGTTATTCCATTGCCAGAACTACATTGCTTTATGTTACCTTACGTTACTTACGTCATTAAACGTTGGCGAAACACTGAACGTACGTTCTCCTGACGTTCTCCTGACGTTCTCCTGACGTTCCCATTACGCCGCATGGACGTTTCCACCGGCTTTAATGTGGGTCAACGAGTGGAACGTAGTGGAACATAGTGGAACGTAGTGGAACGTAGTGAGGAACGTTTGACTAATGTCCGTTTAACGTCATTGACGTTCGCCGAACGTGTACAGAACGTACGGCAAACGTAAACCCTTACGTTTGCGTCACGTCAAAAGTTTTGAACAGGTTCAAAACCTTGACGCGCGCCGACGTAACACGACGTAACATGACATAGCTCGACGTCAGTCTAACATCATTCTGACATCATCACAATGTAACCAAACGTACGGCAACGTAATGATGAAAAGTGATCACGTCAGGCTCACATTGGCTCGTTACGTCATAGTGTGACAGGGGTATTAAAGAAGATTGCCGGTGGGAAGGAAATGGCCGCGTCTGTCGCCTTCAGTTCACCGGCGTCCCACTAGGGGTCTGCGGTCTTGGGTCGTCTGCGCGGACTTCTATAATAAATGGTCCATTCGGCGGTAATTGGTGGGTGTTTTTTTGTGCGTGTGGTTTTTTTAATGTTCCAATAGCAATGTATCAGCAATTTTGATCCGAGTGTATTTAATGATATTTCTAGGTTGCATGCACATGGCTTCCGACTTTCCGGACGAGAACCCTGCGCTCTACCGATTCAGCCATCGCGTCCGGTTTCGATACCTCTATATTATATGGATACCTCTATATTCTGGTGAGATGAACAGGACATTTAACCCATCCATATTCACGTGAATACCACGACTGTCTTCAGTTAAACACATGACAGGCTCAGACTGTGACATGACACGCACAAACTGTTATATGACAGGTTCAGGCTGTCATATAACAGTCATAACATGTGGTATTACAGGCTCAGACTGTGATGTGACAGGATCAAATTATGATATGACAGGCTCAAACTGTGATATGACCAGCTCAAACTGTGATATGACCATCTCAAACTGTGATGTGACAGTCTCAAACGGTGATATGACCAGCTCAAACTGTGATATGACAGGGTCAAACTGTGATATGACAACATCAAACTGTGATATGACAGGCTCAATCTGTGATATGACAGGGTCAAACTGTGATGTGACAGGCTCAAACTGTGATATGACCAGCTCAAATTGTGATAGGACAGGCTCAAACTGTGATGTGACAGGCTCAAACTGTGATATGACCAGCTCAAACTGTGATATGACAGGGTCAAACTGTGATATGACAACATCAAACTGTGATATGGCAGGCTCAAGCTGTGATTTGACTGGCTCAAACTGTAGTGTAACATGCTCAAACTGTGATATGACATGGTCTAACTGTGATGTGACAGGCTCAAACTGTGATATGACAGGCTCAATCTGTGATATGACAACATCAAACTGTGATATGGCAGGCTCAATCTGTGATGTGACAGGCTCAAGCTGTGATTTGACAGGCTCAAACTGTGATAGGACAGTCTCAAGTTGTGACATGGCAGGCTCAGACTGTAATATAACAGTCTTAGAATGTGGTATTACAGGCTCAGACTATTATGTGACAGGCTCAGTTGTCACATGACAATTGTTCCTATTCTGCCAAACCAGCGGCACCGATTCCTAATCCCTCAGTCCTATTTCCCCAAGAGAATTCCCACCAAGCATGAAGGTTGTCCTCCGGGCCTTGCCTAGATCTACATGAGCAACTACCTGCACATCCAGCCATGGTGTCACCACTCTAGAATGTCACTGTCACATGCACTGTCACACCCACTCAATTTACCAAAACGCCTCTGCAGTGTTACTCCAACACATGCCAGGCACATCACCCCGAACCTCTACACTGTCACATCCACAACTTCACCGACCCCCAATCACACTCTCTGCCTCTTCAATCAGGACATTGGCACCACCTGCCATTCGTAGCCACCAGCCACCCTCCAGCTCCCACCCCACTCCCTCACACTGCTACCTCACCTTTTACCATTTCCCCTCTAGCCTTCTCTCAATTCTCTACCCTTGTATACTCTCAGCACCAAGTCCATTCCTGCAAAGGCCTGCAAAGGCCTACTCCCACGTCACGCCCACTTCCACCCGACGTCCATCTCCCGCCCACTCCCACCCCAATCCTACAAACCCCAAAGCTATACCACTACCATCTCTGTCTTCTCTCCCCAATCCTACCCTATATACTCCCCAATCCTACCCAATATATACTCCCCACTCCTACCATATAAACTCCCCACTCCTACCCTATATACTCCCCAATCCTACCCTATATATACTCCCCTCTCCTACCCTATATGTACTCCTCCTCCTCCCCTATATACTCCTCCTCCATCCCCGCTCCACCCCTTCACGTTTCCCCTTCTCCAAGCCTCCACCCCTTCTTTCCACCCACATCCCACCACACCACACTTGTAACCTCCTCCATTCCTACACCCTCCCCCCACTCTAACCTCTACCCTTAACTTCCACCCACACCCACCCCACCTTCCATGCATCTTCCACACCTCCACCTCCACTACCCACACACCATACACCCCACAACACCCACACACCCACACAACCACACGCCATACGCCCACACGCCCCACACACCCACACACCCACACACCCACACACCCACACACCCACACACCCACACGGCCACACACGCACACACCACACACGCACACACGCACACACGCACACACCCACACACCCACACACCCACACACCCACACACCCCACACACCCACACACCCACACACCCACACACCCACACCACCACACACCCACACACCCACACACCCACACACCCACACACCCACACACCCGACTTCCGCGCCTGCGCCCTCGCCCTGCCCCTAAGTCACTGAGACGCCGCCGAACGGCGCTGCAGACGGTGACACGCAATTACCGGGGTGAGACATTGTCCGGTCGGGGCGCAATCACCACGTCACAGATCCCTGCCTCTTACCAACTCACCGCCGTCAAGGCATGATCTCACTCTTACTAACTCACTGCTGTCACGACAAGAGTCCCACTCTTACCAACTCACCCTCATCAAGACATGATCCCACTCTTACTAACTCACTGCTCTCATGACAAGAGTCCCACTCTTACTAACTCACCGCCATCAAGGCATGATCCCACTCTCAGCAACTAACCGTCGTCAAGACTTGATCCCACTCATACTATCTTACTGCTGTCAAGACACGAGTCCCACTCTTACCAACCCACCACCATCATGACAAGAGTCCCACTCTTACTAACTCACCACCAGCAAGACAGGAGTCCAACTCTTACTAACTCACCGCAAGCAAGACATGATCCCACGCTTACTAACTCACCACCATCAAGACATGATCCCACTCTTACTAACTCACTGTAGTCAAGACATGATCCCACTCTTACTAACTCACTGCCATCAAGACAGGAATCCCACTCTTACTAACTCACCACCATCATGACTGGAGTCTCACTCTTAGTCTTACTAACTCATCGTCACCAAGATACGAGCCCCAGTCTTACTAATACCCCTGTCACCCTATGATGTAATGAGCGAACGTGAGCCTAACGTGGTGATTTTTCGTCATTACGTTGATGTATGTTGGCTTACGTTATGATGATGTCATAATGACGTTAGACTGACGTCGAGCTACGTCACATTACGTCATGTTACGTCGAGTTACGTCTAGGTTTTGGACATATTAAAACCTGTTGACGTAGCTTGAATGTAAGGGTTTACGTTCGCCGTATGTGCTGTTCACATTCAGCGAACGTCAATGACGTTAAATGGAGGTTAGGCAAACGTTCCTCACTACATTCCACTATGTTCCACTACATTCCACTACATTCCACTACGTTCCACTCGTTGACCCATATTAAAGCCGGTGGAAACGTTCATGCGGTGTAATGGGAAAGTCAGGAGAATGTCAGGGGAACGTCAGGAGAACGTCAGGAGAATGAAAGTTCAGCATTTCGCCAATGTTTAATGACGTAAGTAACGTAAGGTAACATAAAGCAACGTAGTTCTGGTGATGGAATAACGTTCATAGCATTCCGTGAGCGTCATTATGTTGTCCTCTCTTGTTGAATGACGGTATCACTACGCTTTACCGACGTTACGCTCTCGTCCACTATGCTGCATCCACGTTCAACTTGTGCCCAAATTTGCATACTAGGCCGAGAAGTTCAACGTTCTTCACGTTCTCCCTACGTTGACGTCGTTACGTCGTAGTGTGACAGGGCCATAACTGACACCATGACCCAATATCCTACATAGTCACATTACCCTGATACTTAACTATCAAGACATGATCCCATGCTTACTAACTCACCGCCATCAAGATATGATCCGACTCTTACTAACTCACCGCCATCAAGACAGGAGTCCCACTCTTACTAACTCACCACATCACGACATGAGTCCAACACTTACTAACTCATCGCTGTCAAGACATCCGTTTCACTCTTACTAACTCACCACTATCAAGACATGATCCCACTCTTATTAACTCACTGCCGTCAAGACATGATCCCACTCTTACTAACTCACTGCCATCAAGACAGGAATCCCTCTCTTACTAGCTCACCACCATCATGACAGGGGTCCCACTCTTACTCACTCACGACCATCAAGACATGATCCCACTCTTACTAACTCACTGCCGTCAAGACATGATCCCACTCATACTAACTCACCGCCGTCAAGACAGGAATCACACTCTTACTAACTCACTGCCATCACAACATGAGTCTCACTCTTACTAACTCACCATCGCCAAGATACGAGTCCCAGTCTTACTAACTGGTACCATGACCCAATATCCCACTCAGTCACATTACCCTGATACTGAACCATCAAGACATGATCCCATGCTTATTAACTCACCACCATCAAGATATGATCCCACTCTTACAAACTCACCACCAGCAAGACAGGACTCCCACTCTTACTCATTCAGTGACATCACGACAGGAGTCCCATTCTTACTAACTCACCGCTGTCAATACAGGAGTACCATTTTACTAACTCACCGCCGTCAAGACACGAGTCCCACTCTTACTAATTGGCACGATGACCCAAAATCTCACTCAGTCACATTATCCTGATCCTGAGCCGTCAAGACATGATTCCAATCTTACTAACTCACCACCGTAAATACATGATCCCCCTCTTACTAACTCTCCGCCATCAAAACACGACTCCAACCTGCTAAACTAACCTTCTGTACAAATATACGGATTTTCGGTTCAGAATTATATATTGGCAGAGAGCATTATTCTTCTTGGACGATGGAGTGGGAACAAGGTTATGTAAACTAAAAGCAATAGCATCCCACTCCCATTGTGACATGATATAAGCTATGTGAGATATATGTTCATACATGATGCTTAAGATTAATGAATAAATATGTTATATAAGAAACAGTTCAAGGTTGATTAAATGTTCCTCTATGTATTCATGAAGAATGCAATTGGAGAAAAAGGACATTTTTAGTACATATATATATATATATATATAAATATATATTTGTAACTGTTTGCAACTACCTGTTCACCCTTCACCACTGGGCAGGCCCACTAGCCTAATCTTCATATACACCCAGGGCACCACCTGCAGCGGGATTGAGTGATAGCCACCACTACTGGGGGGTGTCACCCATCCAGGCGGTGCAGGTGCCTGATTGGCTGGCTGTAGGGATACTCAGTCACCCACACTACCTTGGCCCACTGACCACACTAGCCTCACTTTGAGATTAATTAATTATTCAAGACTCTGCTTCAGACCCACTGAAGAGAGATCACTCTACTCCTGGCTCTTGAGTGAGACACACCTACTCTAGAGCAGGACCCCAGACACTCTGTCTGATGCTATCAACATTAATATATTCCAATTGAGTGTGGACACAGCCATAGGACTCCAGTACAATGGGCTGTTGGCACTGATTTCTATACAGGCTAAAGTGGTAATGAGATTCTGTGTGAACAGAAGGTAACGGGTGTGGGTGATAGGTCACTGGTAGGTGGACAGGAGTTGATGCCAATAAAGCACAACTTCTCCACTGTTTATCTGTGTGACTTGTCTTCATGCTTCATTGGGAGTGGCTAATGGTTTGATAGTCTGTGTTCCCCTTCATATCACAGTTGATATGAAGGGGAAGAGTTTTATGGTATTATCTGGTGTTCATGCGGCCGGGCATCCAGTAATATTATACTTCGATCGGCACGAAATGGAAACAAAATTCGGTGTCCACAATATCACATCTGTCAGTACATGCCCTGATTTGATCGCATGCACCCCACATATCATGCATGAAATTGTGCTCATGTAACCGCCCTACTAGCCCCGCAGGCATCTGGATTGGTTACCCATATTGCAGCTCATATGTCTGGACGATAACACGCCATGAGAATGCAACATTAAGTGATGGTCGGGAAACATCAATTGTCTTCACAATAGTGTTTGTTTGTTGTTGTTTTACGTCCTAACAACATCTAAGCTTACATCAGGGCGGTTCACAATATTGAGAATGGGGGGGGGGGTGCTGAGGAGGAGGCGTTTGAATCGTTTTCCAGGATAACATGGGTCAGGTTTTGCTAGGGTTTTTATGTTAGGATTAGGGGGTAGGGTCAAAGACAATCCTAGCAATTGTTTATGATCGTGAAAACCATTGACATTAATGGAACGTCACTTGACTAGTCTAATAGTTAGTAATACTAGTAATAGGGGGGGCCCATCCCGGATATTTACACAGTTACTCCAGTTTAGCAGTGATCTCGGTTCGGTGCATTTGTTATCTATTTTGTCTTGTACCATCTAGGTGTATTCCCATTGGGTTTGTGTTGAATTACCCCGAACAGAGACAGCACTGCTTCTATAAGTAGCGCCCGAAACCACTTTCTGTCCGCCTCATTATTGTTTGTTTGTTGTTGTTTTACGTCCTAGCAACATCTAAGGTCATATCAGGACGCGGCGCAGTTAGGTGGGTGTGTTTACCTTCACTGCTTGGTGAATATTTTACTGGCTGCCACCAAAAATAATATAAAAATATTTCTATGTATAAGTATATTACAATATGAATATAAAATTTGAACACAATTTTTTTTTAATAAAGTAAAATATATAGATATATACATGTATAAATGCATCGATTATTTATTATGTATACATAAGTGTATGTGTGTATGTGTATATGTGCATATGTGCATGTGTAAATGAGTATATGTGGATATATGTATGTATAGAGATATGTATGTGTATATGTGTATAAGTGTATATCTGTATATGCATATATGCGTATATGAGTATATACATATATATATATATATGTGTATATATTTAGATGTACAGATGCAAATGTTTTGTTTAGATGTACAGATGCAGAGACGCATATATGCATAGATGCGTAGCTGTATCAATGGACAAATGTAAAAAAAATATAATAAATGAATATACAACTTTACAAGTATTCCTTAGTCGCCAACAGCTAAGTGAGTCTGAGTTGAATCCGCGTTGGATTCTTTAGTAACACACACGGGCTTAATTGTGAGAAGCTTGAAGTCAGTCACGGCAATAGTTGTATTTTCAGGCTAATGTGGTGACCGTGTACGGAGCACCTCGACTTAGCAGCCCGAGCTGCTTCTGGTGGTGCTGGGGGCGGGGGCGTGCTAGTGGGGTGTGGTAGTGGCAGGTAGCTGACGGCGTAGACCTGGTGTTTAATTGAGGTGTGGTGCATTAGGCCGACGCTCTAGTTAGTGCGACCTGCCTCTCCATTCCCCGCTCTGAGTGTCACTTCATGGCATGTCTTCTCTGAGCTTCTGGCAGTACACCCTCCAGTTCCAGCCCACCCTTCTACCCTCCCCCGCCCCTCTATCACCCTCCAGCCGCAGCCCGCCCTTCTACCCTCCTCCCACCCCTATACCACCCTCCAGCCCCAGCCCGCCCTTCTACCCTCCTCCCGCCCCTCTACCACCCTCCAGCCCCAGCCCGCCCTTCTACCCTCCCCCCGCCCCTATACCACCCTCCATCCCCAGCTCGCCCTTCTACCCTGCCCCCGCCCCTCTACCAGCCTCCAGCCCCCCTTCCTATCCCCCTCTACCCACCTCCCACCGCCCTTCTAGCCTCCCCCGCCCTCTACCAGCCTCCAGCCCCAGCCGCCCTTCTACACCTCCCCCGTCCCATACCACCCTGCCTCCAGCCAGCCCCTTCTCCCTCCCCCCGCCCCTCTACCAGCCTCCAGCCCCAACCCCCCTTCTACCCTCCCCCGCCCCTCTACAACCCCAGCCCACCCACCCTTCTACCTCCCCCCGCCCCTCTACCCGCCTCCAGCCTCAGCCCGCCCTTCTACCCCACCCCGCCCCTCCCCTCTCACCCTCCCCCAGCCCCTCCTCCCAGCCCGCCTCTCCTCACCGTTCTACCATCCGCGCCCCCTCTATCACCCTCCAGCCCAGCCGCCCTTCTACCCTCCCCCCCCTCCCCCCCGCCCCTCTACCACCCTCCAGCCCAGCCCCCTTTACCCTCCCCACGCCCCATACCCACCCTCCAGCCCCAGCCCGCCTTCATCTCTCCCCACAGCCCGCCCTTCTACCCTCCCCCCCGCCCTCTACCACCCTCCAGTCCCCGCCAACCCTTCTACCCTCCCCGCGCCCCTCTACCAGCCTCCAGCCCAGCCCGCCCTTCTATCCCCCCCAGCCCCAGCTCCCCACCCCGCCCTCTACCCTCCGCCCTTACACCCTCAGCCCGACAACCCTTCTACCCCCCGCGCCCCCTACCCCCCCCAGCCCGCCCTTCTAGCCTCCCTCTGCCCTTCTACCACCCTCCAGCCCTCGCCCGTCTACCTCTTACCCCGGCCCCTATACCACTTTCCTACCAGCCTTCTACCACCTCACCCAGCCTTTCTACCCCCCCCCCACCCCCCTCTGCCACCTTTCCCCGCCCCACTAACCCCTCTCCCCCGCCCCTCTACCGTCCTCCCCCAACATACATTAGCTAGCTAGCTATGTCACATATACTGATGTTCACTTAGGTCTTGACTGGAGAAAGGCTATTAGATATGTCTATCCACATCATTGTCTGAACAAATATCATCATTACATTGATCGGTGTGATATGAGAGCAGAGCTGCTTGCTAATTGGGTTCTTCTTCAATGCTGGTCCTAAATAGTGCGAATCAGATCTGAGCATCAATGGTGCCATGCAATTTATAGCAGCAGTGAATTCCTCTGCTTGCATTGCTTGACCTTGTGAAAATTGAGAGTGAATGCGTGTTTCATGGCATGATGCATGATGCATGTTATGCTCACTCTCACACATTGTTGTTTCACACAGACCTAGTCAACAGTCCTGAAATGAGCTTTCTGACAATTGAGTTCTAGCCTTGCTTCAATATTTCATCCGCTATGAAGTAGCCTCCAACATAAGCAGTAGGGTAAGCCTATAGAAATTTCCGATTTTGGCTGCTATATTTGACACAGAAATCTAATTTTACTAATAAAATAACGAATGTATTTTCACGGCATTGCTCTCATTGCTTCTTGGAGGTCAATACACGGTCTTTTCTCTATCTGGGGTGGAAAAGTGGAATTGATTTAGAAGAAAATAGCTACACTATAAGAGATCAACCAATTAATACCAGCATTGAAGAAGAACGGCATTATATACACTATCTTGAACTTTCCAGTACTTATAGATCCTTCATTCAAATGCCTCAAAGCCTATGGCCTCCACAACACAATAACTCAGAGCCTGTTCCACACATTCATGTGGCTATTACTTATTAGTACCCCCAGGCCCAATGCCTCTCCCAGCATGCCTTGTTCGTCAAAGGCACCTCTGCGTCTGCGCACACGGTCCTGTCATGCCTGATGTGCCTCTATTTACAACTACCCGGCTTGTTCTTGGGCCTCCTTCTGGTTTCCCTTCTGTGACCACGTGATCGCGTCCTACATCCCGGTTCTGCCCATCCGGGCAACAGACGGACATGGTTGGTGCATTAATGGCTGGGCACAGACGGCATTGTCCCCGCCCTTTGTCGGGTAAAGTGTCCTGATAACGCAACTGTATTAAAGCAACTTACAAAGTGCATTACAGACTAGCTACAGCCAGTGATGCATGTACTCAGACTCCCACAGATAGCAGTACACTCCCAGCACAGATTCACATGAATTCACCGCCAATGTAGCCAAATATGTGCCTGGAGAGTGAACCAAAGAGCCGGCGACAGTGGAACTGTGCATTATTGTGCCCTGCAAGAAGTTCTACAAGTTTCCTTTTTTCTTCAAGCATGGAATTGTCAATGGTGGAAAATTGGTCTTCATTATTATCCTGTTCCTTACCCTACCCTGGTAATGCCGTACACCAGGCTAGATAGCGACAAGTGTGATTTTTCAAGTCATTGGTTTCGACTCGATTAGGTTTCAAACCCAAGACCTACCAAAGGAGGCGAGGCGAGCACTCAACTCATTCAGCCACCCCCAGTCCTTTGTAGTAAAAGCTATTCCAGGACAGAATTGTTATTTATTTGGCTTTGTCTTGATTATATTTTAATATATGTGGATATAATATAGACGTAGACATTCATATGGACGAATGCATTGAGGATCCGCTTCCCGTGAAACCCACTTCGAACCCTGGTTGAGTTAAACCAATGAATTAAAAACTTATATTTGTCACTACCTAACCTGGGGCCATATGCAGGAGTTGGTGATAGCGAGGCAAAACGGGGTTTGGCCGGAATTCCCGTTTAGCGTGAAAAAATGGTATGCACGAGTCAGTGATAGGCCTAACACCAGAAGCTTAAACTAGGTTAAGGTAAACCAGAAATTTAGCTAGTTTACAGCGGTGTAAGGTATCAAATCTATTCAATGGTGTCATATTTAACAAAAGTTACATAGTCAAATAGTGAAATTTGATTAAATTAACCCTAAAATTGAAGCGAGATTAATGCTGCCGCTGCAACGAAGGTGATATTAATATTTAAATTTACGAATCGATGAATGTAAAGTAAACAAATCGCCGCCGCCGCCACATGGACGTCGATATCCATACTGTCGACGCCACCGCCGCCGCCGCATCGGCGGCAATATATCAGCCCCAAATCTATTCAATGGTGTCATATTTAACAAAGTTACATAGTCAAATAGTGAAATTTATTAAATTAACCCTAAAATCGAAGTGAGATTAACGCTGCCACTGCAATGGCGGCGATATTAATATTGTCGAAACGACGAATGTAAAGTACACAAATCGCCGCCGCTACAGCGATGTCGATATCCATACTGTCGCATATCAACAAAACACACATCGCCGCCACCGAATCGGCAGCTATATATTAGGCCCAAATCTATTAAATGCTGTCATATTTAACAGAATTACATACGCCATAAGTGAAATTTAATCAAATTAACCCTAAATTCGAACCAATATTAACTACGCCGCCGCATTGGCAGCATTATTCATATTGTCGAATGGAGGGATTTCCCAAATCTATAAATAACTTCACGTTTAGCTATAATGTAAGTGTTACGCGCTCCTGCATACCACTTGACACAGTTCCCGACATCGGTGATAGCTAACCGGTAACAGGCTGTAACACCAACCACCGCTAACACTGACTCCTGCATATGGGCCCTGGTGCTCAGCATGTCCATGTAGTATAGGGCAAGGGGCCGCGGGATGAGGAAGACCAATTGTTTATGATAGAAATGTCTTCTGCTTAGTCAGAGGATACAACAAACACCTATAGACGTACTAAACACAGTATATCCTTTGTTTTCGCTCAAATGCTTGTGCGAATTTGGTGTTAGTTTGTTGTCTTTGGTTATACTAGACACACCTGACCAATTGGGATATTATGATTGGATTGCTTTCCGTAGGCACATTTGCAATGGATGCATACAGTCTGACAGTTCCTAAGCTTCTCTTCAAACTGACCGCTGTTGTTTGTTTGTTGTTGTTTTACGCCCGAGCAACATCTAGGTCACATCAGGATGGGTATCGACTTGTGACAGTGCACACTCATGGCAACTTTATAGTCCTGCCCCACTGGGAGAGTAGGCCACCGGCACCAAGATCCGATATTCCACACAGTCACATTATCCTGATAGTGTACTAGCCAGTCCTTCTCCTATCCTATTAATGTCAATCGCCAGGCTGGGTAGTGACAAGTATCAATTTTATAAGTCATTGATTTGACCCGTCTGGGATTCTAACTCCCGACCTTCCGCACGGGAAACGTGCGCTCTACCGATTCTGCCACTACGTACCGTGTAACCTCACTGTAGAACACTGTCACTCTCCAGGCAGATATTCAGCCATCTCTACAGACAAGCCATGCACAGCTGTGCTAGAGTGTATGTGTTGGAGCTCAGTTTTGATCCCGTTGCTGTATACCATGCCCCTTTAAATGTTCCACACCACGGCGTGGCGCCACCTTCCGACTGCCATTTCTATATACTACTCGCTTTCCACTTGCCACCAGCCGACTGCCTAGTCTGAATTATGGAAAGCGCTGGAAGTGGGGTGATGTGAGCTTGGAGCGTGTGTGTGGGGGAGTGGGGGAGTGGGGGAGGGGAGGAGGGGGCGTGGAACCTGGGTTTTGGGTTTACTATCGACTACTGCCACGTCCGATATACAATCACGTGACATACACTAAAGGAGTGCCCGTTGTATCGGGTATATAAGTGGGTGATTTATTGGCGGGCGCTATAATTGATACATTTACTTCCAAGCCCTGAAAAACCTTTTGCATATGCGCATAATTCTAGCACCGGTCTGCTGCCAGCCCAAATAAATCCGGCGGAACGGATCTCCAGCACTAGAGTAAAAAACTAAAATATCCACGGTGCAAAATATATACCCCGAGCCATGCGACCCTCATTGGAAATTGGAGGTTATGTTTGAATGCTGTGTGGGGGGAGGTTTGTTTGTTTGTTGTTGTTTTACGTCCTAGCAACATCTAAGGTCATATCAGGATGGGTACCGACTTGTGACAGTGTGCACTCATGGCAACTTTATAGTGCTGTCCCACTGGGAAACCAGGCCGCCGGCACCATGACCTGGTATCCCACTCAGTCACATTATCCTGACACTGAGCGCACCAGTCCTTGCCCTATCCTAATAATGCCGAGCGCCTGGCTAGGAAGCGACAAGTATCAATTTTAAAGTCATTGGTTTGACTCGACCGGGACTCGAACCCACGACCCCACGATCTACCAGCATGGGAGGTGGGGGGAGGGGTTATGGGTGTGGGTGTAGTGGGTGTTTGGGGAGACTCCTACGAGGATGCCTCTGGCAATTAGACCCATGGTTGGTGAAGCGGCCACCTGTCGGGGAGGGTAGGGGAGGGAGGAGGGGGAGGGTGGGGAGGGAGGAGGTGGGAGGGCAGAGTCAATGTATGGCGCTGGGTCATATCGTATGGCGGCGCGTCGAATATGGCTTTCAGAGATTGCGTGTCCTGTCGACCTAACGCCGTCGTGTCCCTCGCCCCGCTCCGACGGCGTCGTAGATTACGGACCGGGCCACAGCGCGCCAACCTGGAGCGCAACACTCGGAGAAACTGGGAGCAGCTCGGAGCAGTTAGGAGAATCTCGGAGAGGCTCGTAGAATTTGGGAGAATTTGGGAAAAGCTCCCAGCAGCTCCGACAGCTCAGAGTAGTACAGAGCAGCTAGGAGGTTCTCAGAGCAGCTCGAAATTTTCAGAGCTGTTCTGAGCAGCTGGGGTTGCTCCAAAATGTTCAGAACAGCTCTGACCAGCTCTGGGTTGCTTGGATCTGCTCAAAGCAGATCTGGCTGCTCGAACATGTTCAAAGCTATTCGGAGCAGTCCGGGGTAGGAGCTCGTGAAACTTAGCGCGACTCAGTCGCAGCAGCTCGGAGGATCTTGGAAGAATTCGAGGGGCAGCTCGGGACAGTTCGGAGCAGGTGTTGTTTGTTTTCAAACTGTGGGTCCCGACCCATTAGTGGGTCACAAAATATATTAATTGGGTCATGATGAACAGAAAAGAAATCCACAAAAAACAAGCAAGTGAGGCGTAATGCCAGGTACACGCCTACCGTTCATCCGCACCCACCTACCATTTACGATCTAAAACGGCCCGTTTCACGCACAAAAGTCGTTAGGTGTGTGATACCCTAGCACATCTACCGATTGCGATTCATGACTTAAAACTCAGTTTTAGGGCTAAAACGGGCCGATTACGATTGCGATTCGCGATGCGAAAAATGAATCGGCCCGTTTTCAGTTTTAAGCGGGTCAAGTCGAGTCGCGAGTTTTAGTGCGCGAATCGTAAACGGTAGGTGTGTACTTGGCATTATACAAACTGCAGTTCTTGCTGTGGGTCACAGTAAAACAAGTTTGATAAACGCTGGTTTAGAACATCTAGAAGAAAGAAGTCCACACCAGAAAATGTATAACTTTTTCAACGTATATATATCGCAGCAAAGCCTGCTGTCATATAGGCATCGCATCTACCTCGGTACGTAACCTCATCCCAATGACATATTCCTGATGGTGAAAATCGCATCTGAAAAGGGGGAGCCTCCTTAAGCAGGCCGTGTCAATGGAACATCAGCAGAGCTCTTCACTGGCCGGGAGGTCCCTAAGGCATACGGTTAAGGGATTGTTGTCACTGCAACAATCATTGTTTATGATTCATATGTACCTTCCTGCTCCGATATCGTGTCGATACAGTTGCTGACATCGGACCGATATCCTAATTACGTTACACTGGGCGCTGGGTGGCTTAATTGGTTGTGTTAGTTGATAGTTGACAGCTGGCCAACTGCTGCTAGTGACAGTTGATATCATCGATGGTGTAAATAGTTGGAATGGCAGTTCATAACTGACACCAGTTATGATGGAGCTAATGACAGTTGACATTCCCAATAAGTATAATGGTACAACGTATATATGTATATACATAGACAATACAGTAAAACCTCTCTATCCGACCACCTCCACAGATCGACCACTGCCCTATATCGATCGCTGTATTTGGGTCCCAAATGATTTCCCATACACTACCATTGTAACAATAAAAGAAAATCCCTAAACGGACCTCCTCCCTAAATGGACCATTTAAAGCCGGTCCCATGAAAGGTCGTCTTAGAGAGCTTTTAGTGTATATACAATTTGTATATATAACTAGTCAACTACGATTATTGAGGTAAGAGTGAGCTCGGTTGGTAGTGGGTGTGATGGTTGAGAGTTAACAGGTGACAAGGGTTGTCGTGCCACTAGAGGTATTAACAGTTTACAACAGTTGTTATAATGCGATTACTATTGACAGTTGACTTTGGCAGCGCTTGTGTCCGTACATGCAATACTCTGAAATAGCAAGCATATTGTGTCGCCATGTCCTTGAAGCGGGGTGGAAGGAGGGGCCGGTGGTGGGTGGCTGATGGTGGGTCGGGGTTGGTGGGAGACGGTAACGGGTGGTGGGTGTTGTGTGATGGGGAAGGGGTGGGCAAGGGGTGGGGTGGGGCTAGGTGTAGTTCTTAGTCAGTGATCAGTCGATAGGAGTGATATCATGTAGACGTGACATGTGGAGCAAATAAGACATTGTGTCTGATCTCGCCGGGCGAGTTGGTCAGCAGAGCATGGGGGTTGTTGGAGTTTTACGTCCTGACAACATCTAAGTTCATATCAGGACGGGTACCGACTTATGACAGTGCGCACTCATGATTACTTTATAGTGCTGCCCCACAGGGAAATCAGTCCACTGGCACCATGATACGATATCCCCCTCAGTCACATTATCCTGATACTGAGCTAACCAGTCCTTGCCATATCCTATTAATGCTGAGCGCCAGGCTAGGAAGCGACAGGTATCAATTTTATAAGGCATTGATTTGACTCGAACAGGAACCGACCTCCCGATTTTCCGCACGCGAGGTCCGCGCTCTACCGATTCGGCCACTGCGCCGAGCTGCTCTGGTCCGGTTTTAAGCAGTCGAGCTGCTAACACAGCGGGATGTTGCTGGGGGATGGAGACTAAGAAGGACTGGCAGGGGAGCCTCCTTAGGCAGGCCATGTCAACGGAACACCAGCAGAGCTCTTCACTGGTCGGGAGGTGGAGGTGAGAAGGTGGTGTGCGGAGATAAAGGGGGCGGCAATGTGTGAAAAGGGAGCTGCTCACTGGGTGTAGTTGGGGGGAAACGGACAGCTTGTACGCGCTTTGAAGTCAGCCACGCTGCTCACAGGGAAACATGGCCGGGCGGGAAGGGGCGGGTGGATAGGGAGGGAGGGCGGGCAGGGGCAGAGGGGAAGGGAGGGGCTGCGAGGGGGGGAGGGGGCAGGAGGGGACGGAGGGTCAGCGAGGGGCGGGAGGGACAGCTAGGGGAGGTAGGGACAGGAGGAGAGGCGGAGGGAGGGGCGGCGAGGGACGGGAGGAGAGGCGGAGAGGCGGAGAGGCGGAGAGGCGGAGGGAGGGGCAGAGATGGGTGGAAGCTGGCGGGGATGGGCGGGAGGGGTGGGAGGGCCGGGCGGAGAGGGAGGGGTGGGAGGGCCGGGCGGAGAGGGAGGGGTGGGAGGGCGGAGCGGAGCGGAAGGCTGGTCCAGTGAGTAGGCCTGGGAGGTCCAGTGGGCAATGCTGAATGTACCTTAGGGAGGGTGGTGGCTGGAAGAGGTGGGAAGGGAGGTTCAGAGGAGGTTTAGTATGAAGTGAGGTATGCCTGTCAGGGAAAAAAATGAATGTGTAGATTAAAAAAACTGTAATACCCAGAAAGGAGTTGAGCTGCCGCTTGCCATCTCGAAGGTTGTGGGTTCGAAGCCTGGCCGACGTAAATTATGTACTTAAAATATTATATTTGCCCCTAGCTAGCGTGCCAATATGTAGTAGAATGTACCAATGGAATAAGGGAAAACAAATTGTTTATGATTCATATGTACCTTTCTTTCATCAACTCATAACAAATGAAAAACAACAAAAGATGTTGCGGGGTCAAAGAAGCAGTGTTGTGTGAATGTAACGGAGGGGAGTGGCACCCGGACCCAATATTCGTCTCAGTCGTATTATCCTGTCTTAGATCCAGACAACCCTTGTCCTTGGCTAATACTAGTGCAGAGTGCTACGTAAAGCACCGACAAGTATCAATTATATTATTATTTTGTTTGCTTTGACCGGGCATTGAATCCTCAACCTTCACTATATAGAGTGTCTATGCTGTACAATATACAGCATCGGCTGCTGCCTACTATGATCGTATCAGAGTGGACTGTGCTGCACACAATGTTGCACAGTCCACTCCCTCCTCATCATGTACAATCCAAATGCAATCCTTTCAACAGCTGGTTTCTGTTGATGGAACAGCCCGAAAGATGGCGTGGCAGTTTCAGGAGGAAGGTCGAGGAGGGGCGTAGGGGGGAGAGGAGGGAGAGGATTGTTGGTTGGTTGTTGGAGTTTCACATCACTGCAACATATAAGGTCATATCAGGATGGGTACTGACTTGTGACAGTGCGCACTCATGGCAATTTTATAGTGCTGTCCCACTGGGAAATCAGACCACTGGCACCATGGCCCAATATCCCACTCAGTCACATTATCCCTACAGTGAGTTAACCAGTCCTTGCCCTAACCTACTAATGCCGAGCACCTCTTACCCCCGCCCCTCCAGCCCCAGCCCGCCCTTCTACCCTACCCCCAGGCTAGGAAGTGACAAGTATCAACGTTAAAGTCATTGGTTTGACTCGACCACGAACCAAACTCCTGACCTTCCCCACCTGAGGCCTGTGTTCTACCGATTAGGCCGGCGCATCCCATAAAGGAGACAGAGGAAGGGAAGGATGGAGAGGAGGCAAAGGAGGCAGAGGAAGGACACAAGTGCTTCGGCGCTGACAAAATGTATGTTAGGAAGAATAAAATATTGTACAACAAAAAAAAAAACCTCGAATGCGTGAAGTGGGTCGTCTACCAATTCAGCCATTCAGTTGATAAAGATGGCGTGGAAATTCTCTATTTAATTAACTGCAGTATTAGGTTGGGGTGGGTGGGTGTTGGGCTGGTATTCACAATGCACAAAGTGTTACCTGTCTACCAGGGAGAGGCTGGTGACAGGCGACAGGTGAGGTGCAGTAACAAGCAGTCAGAGATGCTGTTTACTGGTGGTGGGGGTGGGGGGTGGTGGGGGTGGGTGTCTGATGCTGGTTTTGGTGGGGGGGGGGGGGGGGGTCTGAAGAAGCCTTTCAGGAACTGGTAATTGGGGGAGGGAGGGAGCGAGGAGAGGGAGCGGGAGGGAGGAGGGGGAAAATGTGGTGAGGAGGGGAGAGGGTAGTTAGGAGAGGGGGGGCGAAGGGGGGAGAGGGTGGTGAGGAGGGTGGTGAGGAGGGGGAGAAGGTGGTGACGAGTGGCAGAAGGTGGTGAGGAGGAGGAGACTGTGGTGAGGGGAGAGGATGGGTAGGGGGTGGAGTGGGGGCCCAGGGATGGGTGGTTGAGGGAGGAGGGGAACTGGAGAATGTTTCCGGGCACTGACTGAAGGAGGGCAATTTGTGTTTTTATTGACAAGATGTGGACAGTCACATGTTTAAGTGGACGTTATGGTGGTGCTCTGGTTTCAGCGTCTCCCAGATTTTCTTTTTCTCAAATTAGTGTTTGTGTCGGAGCACTGAAGGAATCAATCAGAGTGCTATTCAAGAAGGATTTCTTTTGGATATTTATTTGGCGCGTGGAAGACAGGGAAAGGATATTTTCATCGGTGCGTACGCAGCGAATTGCTACCTTCAACATTAGTTCTTGCCACTGCCAACAGAGGGCAGGTTGGTAATGGAAATTCTATCTTGTAATGCAATTTCTTTCTGGTAGAGCATGTGGGCCTAATACCAACACCCTTAGTTTTTTCCACTGACGCCAGGGGGCGGGTTTGTGGTGGAACTACTTTAACGTTAATTCCGCGGAGTTTGTTAAAATGTTGATGTCAGAACAAGTGATGCGATGTGCACTTGTTGTGTGGGATAGACACCGATGCTGAGAGATCTGCACAAGGTTGGGCAGATAGGGCTTGCAGCAGCAGGTGAATGCAGGCCTATCTAAGCTCCTGTTTATCTCACCTTCCACGGGTAGCAAACTTTGTGGATTAAGACCTGAAGAAAAACTGTTCAGGTGCATGGAGGCAGGCACAAGGCACAGGTATCCTAGCCCTTAGTTTACACAGGACTGCTCAGTGAGCCATGTGGGGTTAACATCTCTACCAACTAACGGAGGTATATTAAGATGGACACCGAGTTGTGAGAATGCGCAGTCATGGCGACTACATAGTGCTGTCTGACATGGGACCATGTTGCCCGCACCATGACATGTGACACAATGAGGTGAACTCTAGGGTGTTGTCCCGTTCTAAGTACTGCCAAAGACCAAGCAATTAGAGGACAAGTAGTGTTTCCGTAAAGTCGGACAAATGACCTGCCGTACATTAGGTGAACGCGCTACCGACTAGTGCATGCTGTTTGATTCAAATTGAATAGAAATGTGATGGAATGGAGTGGTGTGGGAAGAGATAATCAAGTTGTTCACACTGTCCATGGAATGGCATATATGGCTTATAATAAATATATATATACAAATATATAATAAACAGATGTTGTGTAATGGCAGTGTGAAGTGGTGAGCACATGATATATAATATATATAGTAAAGAGATAACAGCAGTTAAATCGCAGTGTGAAGTGGTGGGCAAAGTGGAAGAAAAAGAGGAGCTTGGACAAATTTTCAAAGACTTCGAGAAAAGGGAAAGTTAGGAGTGTTAGGGGTCCCAAGTAAGATCAGAGTGGGTTCTGCTGATGGGGGAAGCCGAAAGGTGGCGTGGCAGTTTCAGGAGGACAGGAAAGGAGGGAGAGGAGGGAGAGGGAGGGAGGAGAGGAGGAGGGAGAGGAGGGAGAGGAGGGGGAGGGAGAGGAGGGAGAGGAGGGTAGAGAGAGGGAGGAGGGAGCGCAGTGGCTGGAGAGGAGGGAGAGGAGGGAGAGGAGGGAGAGGAGGGAGAGGAGGGAGGGGAGGGGAGGGAGGGGAGGGAGAGGAGGCGAGGAGGCGAGGGGAGGGGAGGGGAGGGGGGGACGGGGGGAGGGGGGGGGAGGGCGGGGGCGAGGGGGGCGAGGGGGGCGAGGGGGGCGACGGGGGCGACGGGAGCGACGGGAGCGACGAGAGCGACAGGAGACATAATATAAGGGTTGTCCCCCCCTCGCTAGTTTTAGATAACAGGCTCGGTTGTGACGTGGCGGTGTTATGTGAAATTGAGGGTGAGGAGGGAGGAGAGGGAGGATAGGAGATCGAGATGGGGAGTTGTTCCAGATGGGGAGTTGAGGGTGAGGGGTTGCCAACGTCATGCTGGCCCCACTTCCAGGTGACGTGGGAGCAGAGGCCGGGTTAGGTGGTCAGGAGCAGCTCACTATGAACTGCTGCCTGACCCGGCCACCATTCGTCCCGGTCGCCGGGAGCTGCTTCAAGGGGCAGCCGTCACCCCCTACCCCCCACACCCACACCTGCCCCGCTCTGCCCGGTCCCTGCGCCCCGGCCTTCAGCGCATGTATGTTATCAGTCAGTGACATTCTGCCAGCTGGCCATTGGTCATCTGTCTTCTACCTTGATTCCGGACGCCGACTGACCTCTACTCCCAGCCGTACAACACCCCCCGAGCTGCTCACCCGCGCTATGTGTGACAAGAGAGCCCGGCTCACCAATGCCTCACAGTCAGATAAACTGAAACCACATCTCACACCAACCAATCGCCGTCCAATTCTCTGAACAGCCAAACAACAAACAAAGCCTAAAGGAGTCCGTATGAAGAGTTCAGGCGCAAAACCATGTAAACGCCAATCCAAAAATGTAGTTTAAGTAAAAGAGTTTTACCTGAAAATAAGTTTAATTCTCACTAATTCCACTTTTCATATAATCACATGGTTATGGAGCAATGCGCAATAGAGAAGGAATATAAAAAATAAACTTTTTGAAGGTTTGATTCCAATATTTATCTCCATTTTTGGCTTGGCGTTTATGGGGTTTTGCGCCTGAGCTACTCATATGTAAATAAATACTTACATTGTGGATACTGCACTGTGATATTTGTACTTGTTGGTGGTGATGAGTTTATATTTAACTTTATTTCCCGGTGTGTGGGTATCTGGCCGGTAGGCAGCTGTTGGCACTTTTTGTAAGGTAGGTGGATTGGGGTGCAGGAGGAGTGATGAGGCAGGAGAGGGAGTGGGGAGGGGGGTACGCTGCGGGGTGGGTGGGGGCTGCCTAGGGTTATGCGGGGGTTAAGGGGCGAAGGGTGCCGAGGGTATGTAGGGTCTCTGTGCATGGGGCAGGTGGGGGTGAGGGTGTGTGTGTATGGGGGGGGGGGTTGAAGCGTGGGTTAGATTCTAATGGGGCTGTCACATTACGACGCTTCTCACCGACGTGCCGGCAGCGCGCAAAATAACTTCAACGCATCGAGACACGTTCAACTTTTCGGCGTTTTGGGGAGAAAACTCGACGCAGCGCAGCGTGTTATGGCCCTGTCACACTACGACGTTTCTTACCGGCGTGCCGCCAGCGCGCAAAATATTATCAACGCATCGAGACACGTTCAACTTTTCGGCGGGTTGGGAGAAAGTTTGGCGTCCGCGTGGCACGTACATCGCGCGCGGCCAACGCGTGTCAATGCGTGTGGCAAAAAAATTAAAAGGTTTGGCGCGACGTCCTCATATGACCTCAGATGTTGGTAGGACGTAAAACAACAAAGCAATCATTTGGTGCAACGTGTGGCAACGTCTGCCTAGCGTGCACATAACGTTATTCCAGCGATGTCCACGTGCTTCTGACGACCCCGGAATGTCCGGAACGTCCCCGGAACGTCCGGAACGTCCCCAGAACGTCCCTGAAACATCCCCAGAACGTCCACACCGACACGTCGGCATGTGTTGGGGTGTGTCAAATGTTTTGTGCATGCCGACGCGCGCCGACGCGTGCCGACGCGCCCCAAAATGTACCGACGGGTACCTACGCGTGCGTAACGCGCGCGTAACGCGTGTGTAATGCATGCATAATGTGCGCGTAACGCTTCCCGACGCGTGCCGACCTTTCGCCCAAAAAGGCAACACGTCGGCGCGTGTTGGTGAGAAACGTCGTAATGTGATAGGGCCTGCCCTGTCACACTACGACGCTTCCGCCGGCGCGCCGGTAACGCGCAAAATATTTGCAACCCGTCGGCACGCGTCCAACTCTTCGGCGCTTTGGGAGAAAGTTTGACACGGCGCAGCGTGTTAAGGGCGCGTTATTGGCGCGGTATTGGCGCGTTAATAGCGTGTTATTAGGATGTCTGGAGCGTGTCGGTAGCGTGTTATTGGCGCGTTGTCGGCGCGCTGTCGGCGCGCTGTCGGCGCATTTACGGCGTGGAGGCAGCGCGTTGGTATCGTGTTAGTATTGCATGAACCCGTACATACCCGCCAGCAACACGTTAGGACGCGCCCACAGTGCGTCCACACCCGCCGCCAACGCGTCCAGGCGCGCCGGCAACACGTCCAACGCGCCGAGATATGCTGGAGCAACGCCAATAACGCGCCCACTACCGCGATGGGACGTTATGGACGCGCCGACGGAACGGTCGCATTTGGGGGAAAAAAAGTCAACGTTAACCCACGTTGATCAACGTCCTGCCAGCGTTCCGCCGGCGCGCCGCCAACGCGTGTCGACGTGTTGGTAACGCGTCCGTAACGCGCCCTCCAACACGCTGCTGCGCGTTGCGGCCCGTCGAAAGTTTTGTGCAAGCACAAAACCTAGACGCGGCCCGACGCGCGCCGACGTGTCCATTCACAAGTTGCTATGTACCGACGCGCCGGTAACGCGCCGGCAACGCGCCGGTAACGTTCCGGACGTGTACCGACGTGTTGAACAAAAACCCAACCCGTCGGCACGCGTCGAAGCGCGTTGGTGAGAAACGTCGTAGTGTGACAGGGCAAGTAGAGTGTTATTAGCGCGCGGCCAACGTGTGTCGACGCGTGGCGGGGAAAAAAAAAATATATGTGAGCATGACCTACTTCCCTCCCGTGTCTGTCGGCGCGTCTCGACGTTGCAACTCCATTGTGTTTTGAACTTTCGACCTTCCGCATGGAAAGCCGGTGTAGTAAGTTCAAAACACTACCCCACAAAAACACTACTGTAGTGTTTTGAACCTAGGTTCAAAACACTACCGTAGTGTTTTGAACCTAGTTGAAGGTAGGTTCAAAACACTACTGTGGCCACGCTCAAAACACTATCATTAAGTTCAAAACACTCCCCCTAAGTTCAAAAGACTACTCTAAAAAATATGTTATAAATGCTGCATATTCAGTTTCATTTGTAGTAACTTGATGCAGTATGCAGTAAGGTGGGGCAGAATGCAGTAAGGTGGGGCAGTAGGGGTTGTTGTTGATTGTTGTTTTATGTCCTAGCAACATCTAAGGTCATATTAGGGCAGGCACCGACTTGTGACAGTGCACACTCATCTGGTCCCCTAGCCTCTACCTCACTGAGTTCTGGCGAACACGAGGAAAGTATTTCCAGCTCAAACGAGTTCAACCGTGGCTGGTTGGGTCGCACCGTGGCTGGTTGGGTCGCTCCGTATTATCGCTCAGATTCCAGCCTGGTCCCCTAGCCTTTGTACCGGAAACAAGTTTAAACGGGCTGAAACGAGTTCAACCGTGGCTGGTTGGGTCACACCGTGGCTGGTTGGGTCGCTCCGTAAAGCGCTGAATATGCTTATGCACTCATGGGCGAATTTATATATTTTCGACGTGCAATGACGCGCGCGTTTGTATTCGTTGATGGACGGCGACGGGCGTCATTGCACGTCGAAAGTTTTGTGCTTGCACACAAAATTGGACGTGCGACAACGCGTGGGTGCCAACGTTATGGCTACGTTATGGGGCTGTCTCATTACGACGTAAGGTTTGGCACGCCTTCCTGATATGACCTTAGATGTTGCTAGGACATAAAACAACAAAAGTGTTTTGAACTTGGGTAGTGTTTTCAACGTACGTAGGGGTAGTGTTTTGAACTTAACAGTAGTGTTTTGAACCTAAGCTCAAAACACTACGGTAGTGTTTTGAACCTAGGTTCAAAACACTACCGTAGTGTTCTGAACGGGGTAGTATTTTGAACGTCCTACACCGGCGCTCTACCAAGTTGGCCACCCGCCCGGTTGGTCACCTGGGGCGGTGGGGGGGGGGGGTCTTCACGGCCTCCACTCTACTCACACACACACACACACCCCCCACCCCCCCCCCACCGGGTCTGAACCGGGGCAGGGCAGGGTGGGAGCAGGCTACAATTAGGAGCCTGCACACCCCCGGGACCCGGGCTCCCTGGCTCCCCCCTGCGCCCCGCGCCCCAGGCATGACCTCGGGGCTCCGGTAGAAGCCACGGGGTTCAATTCTCGGCTTATTTCCCCGAAGCTACAAGGATATGCGGCGAGACGAGGTATTACGTCGAATTGGCATGGAATTGGTTCCAGCTTGCTCCTACGGCGCTGTGCAGACCATAAAGCTTTAGCTTCTCTAATGTTGATATATTGAGTAACTTGTGCTTGGCGAGTGCGTGTGCGTGTGTGTGTGTGTGTGTGTGTGTGTGTGTGGAGCCCGCATACCTTGAATGTGTGTATGTGGGGGGAAGTGATGGGGCCGGTGGCTGGTGGTCTGTGTGGTGCCGTGATTAGGTTCAATGAAGCGTGGCGAGCTGCAGACTGATCAATTCCTGTGTGCAGCCGAGTGGACGATATGAGAAGGAAGGCGGGTTGGGTGGGGTGAGTGTGTGTGTGTGGAGTGGGTCGGTGGGTGAAGTAGGGGTGTGGGGGGAGGCCCCATGTTCCGGCCATGTGCCAACACTGCACACCCCAGCTCACAAATACCCATTCGCCACCACCCTCCACCCTCCACCCCCCACCCACCATTCACCACCCACCACCCATCCACCATCCACCACCCATCATTCCTGTCCCATAATTTCCCTCTGTGTACCGCGGCATTTCACTAAGCGCGTCCGTATATTCAGTCAGTGCCTGCCAGCAGCCTGTGCATGCCCTTGTTTCCCTGCGCATGCTCTTGTTTCCATGTGCATGCTCTTGTTTCCCTGCGCATGCTCTTGTTTCCTTGCATATGCGCTTGTTTCCCTGTGCATGCTCTTGTTTCCATGTGCATGCTTTTGTTTCCCTGTGCATGCTCTTGTTTCCCTGCACATGCTCTTGTTTCCCTGCGCATGCCCTTGTTTCCCTGCGCATGCCCTTGTTTCCCTGCACATGCTCTTTTTTCCCTGTGCATACTTTTGTTTCCCTGTGCATGCTCTTGTTTCACTGCACATGCTATTGTTTCCCTGTGCATGCTTTTGTTTCCCTGTGAATGCTCTTGTTTCCCTGTGCATGCCCTTGTTTCCCTGCACATGCTCTTGTTTCCATGTGCATGCTTTTGTTTCCCTGTGCATGCTCTTGTTTCCCTGCGCATGCTCTTGTTTCCCAGTGCATGCTCTTGTTTCCCTGTGCATGCTCTTATTTCCCTGCACATGCTATTGTTTCCCCGTGATGCTGTTGTTTCCCTGTGCATGCTCTTGTTTCCATGTGCATGCTCATGTTTCCCTGTGCATGCTCTTGTTTCCCTGCACATGCTCATGTTTCCCTGTGCATGCTCTTGTTTCCCTGTGCATGCTCTTGTTTCCCTTTGCATGCTCTTGTTTCCCTGTGCATGCTCTTGTGTCCCTGTGCATGCTCTTGTTTCCCTGCACATGCTCTTGTTTCCCTGTGCATGCTCTTGTTTCCCAGCACATGCTCTTGTTTCCCTGCTCATGCTCTTGTTTCCATGTGCATGCTCTTGTTTCCCTGTGCATGCTCTTGTTTCCTTGCACATGCTCTTGTTTCCCTGTGCATGCTCTTGTTTCCCTGTGCATGCTCTTGTTTCCCTGTGCATGCTCTTGTTTCCCTGCACATGCTCTTGTTTCCCTGTGCATGCTCTTGTTTCCCTGTGCATGCTCTTGTTTCCCTGTGCATGCTCTTGTTTCCCTGCGCATGCTCTTGTTTCCCTGCGCATGCTCTTGTTTCCCTGCAAATGATCTTGTTTCCCTGCACATGCTCTTGTTTCCCTGTGCATGCTCTTCTTTCCCTGCGCATGCTCTTCTTTCCCTGTGGATGCTCTTGTTTCCCTACGAATGCTCTTGTTTCCCTGCGCATGCTCTTGTTTCCCTGCATGGGCTTTGTTTACCGCCTGTTTCCGCCTCTATAGCGTCTATGTCTTATACCATTGATCCTATCACAGCGAGGGTACTGGGTAAGTTGTGCCGAGACTTGATCTTTTTTTCTCCCACAAATTGACTGCTGCATTCTGGGGTAGAGCATATATAAATCGTCAGATCCAGACAGGATGGCTGAGTAGCTGGGGCGTCCGCTTCCCGTGTGGAGTGTCGTGGTTTTAATCCCCGGCAAAGCTCTACATCTTAGCTGAATGGGGTACTGTATCATGATGCTGATATGGTACTCCCAGTGGGGCGGCATTATAAAGTATCCCCCATTGCGCACCGTACTAGCTATGATATGATACTACATATTGCTAGGACGTAAAACCCCAATAACTCTCCCCTAGTAGTGAGTGACTTGAGTGATGTGAGTGATGTCAGTTCTGAGTGTCATGATTTGTATGGACTCTGTGAATGACGAGTGATGTAAGTGTAATTAGGTCATAAAACCATCTATGGACACCATGTCAATAATTCTGTCCTCCGTCTGTGAATAGGAACAAGCTATCACTGAGCTACAAACTGGAACATTCTTATACCGAGGAGAACAAACACATGAAACCACACACAACAACCCCGTCCAACTAACCGGTCTGCTGAATCTGCCACACACTCTTTTAAGCAATACCACATTCGCATACAAACCCCAATTGGTGCCAGAATTAACCAAACCATGAACCATAGTCGCTTTTTAATATTATGTTCTCCTTCGTCAGGACATTATCGTATAGTGTGTTACCATCAAATAACTAGGCCTACTTGGTACTGACATCATGGGGGTAGGTTTCTGGTGGAAATCCACTAATATACTTTTTTTCTCATTCTCATTTCATCATGCTGTACAGTAAGCTACTATCCACAACTTTACCGTACGTGGTGGCCAATTGGTACAGCAAAGGCTTGCTGTGGGGAAGGTTGGGAGTTTGAATCCCAGCCGAGTCAAACGTATGACTTACAGATGTATTACTTGTCACTCTCTTGTTGTTGAAGATTTATACTGCCTATCATGGATAAGCCTGAATAGGCTTGTTTTCACCATTAGACAGTTTGTCGATAGAAAGCCCGAGCCTGCACTTTTACCGACCCAAGGGATTTTTAACCTCACACACCACATAGACATGGTATGAGAGCAACTGGCCTTTGATGATGCTGTAAGTTATACACAGTGGTGGAAATCCAAATTGGCAGAGGTGGGGGCACAGGGAATTGAACCACTGACCTTCAGATTAGGAGTCCGACATAGAAAAAAGTCAAACACTCTAACCACTCCACCACAGAGAACACCACAGCGTGGTGCTCAGCATTACTAGTATACGGCAAGTACTGGGCCCATATTCACGATGCGGTGTTAGCTTACACTCGGTGTGTTTGCACTCCTTGCGTACTGAGTTTTCGCCGCTAACCCAGAAATCCCGGCCAAAACCAGTTTTGGCTCGCTAACACCGCGTCATGAATACGGCCCCAGGTTAGCTCAGTGTCAGGACAGTGTGACCAAGTGGGAAATCGGGTCTTAGTCCCAGCAGCCTGGTCTCCCTATGGGGTAGTACTACAGTAGAACCCCGTTAAACCAAGCTCAGTTAAACCAAACGATCGGTTCATGCAAACTTTTTTCGGCGGCCCGGCAAAATACTACAATTTATCAAATAAACCAAAGTTGGTTAATCCAAATTATCGGTTAATCCAAACGAAATTGTCGGACCCCACGCCACTCTAGTCTGGTTAAACCAAACTGTCATGTGCTTATAACGTCATCTGAGACCCCACCAACATATTTATATGATAAATGGTAGTATTTTGTGGGGCAGCCAAAAAAAGTTTGGATTAACCGATCGTTTGGTTTAACTGAGCTTGGTTTAACGCGGTTATACTGTATATACATCAAAAACATTAATCAAAGTGTCCACATACATTGTATATTACATTTGCAATAGACACTTAGTCAAAGTCAAAGTCAAAGCCAAAGCTTGGTTAAACCAATGATCGGTTAATCCAAACAAATTTCTAGGGTACCTTCAAATTTGGTTTAACGGGGTTATACTGTATAAAGTTGCCATGACTGTGCACTATCACAATTCGGTAGCCACTCTGATATGATTGTAGCATGTAAAACCCCAATTTTACCCACAACTTTAGTTCTTGCCGTGGCTAACAGAGGGCAGGTTAGGGATGGAAATTGCGTATTCCTCCAGCAGGTGAATTTCACATGATCGCCTTGGCATCATCTCGGGTTAAACTTGCCGAATTACTGCCCGCCTCTTTGCATTCACGTGGGATATACAACCATGAACTAGATTTATTTTCAGTAAACGTTTCATCCTATATCCATGTTATTTTCATGAAATGCCTTCAGAATATGATTCGATAAGGAATGACTCAACAAGGACATGTGGGTACAAGAAAGGAGTTTGGCTACAGAACAGGTGGACAGACATGTCCAGGTCCGGCTTAAGAAGTAACACAAGTAAAGTCTTAAAGTACTAGAAGAAGGGTGGGTGGGCGGAAGAAACTGGCGGTGTGGTTGCTGTGGCGGCTCACTGGGAAGTGCCAAAGGACAGCAGTGGGCCCGCTTATAACGGTGAGGAGGGCCACAGGGTGGGAAAGCGCTGTGGTCCATGAGTGGTTCGGGTGCAGCGACAAGGAGCCATTCCCCTTGAATCAAATGCAATGCGAGTATTGCGACCAATTGTGTATTTCTCTAAATTAAACGACGAATATAGTTGTCGTGAATAGTTGCTTAAGGCAAGGCTAGTCCGTGATGGAGCCCTTTATGTTTTATTATGTGGTTAGCAACCTTCATAGCAGTTCCTTTTGCCAAGCATATCTTCAAGGATTAATAGACGACACTGTTTGTTTATGTATTTTGCGGATCTTCAGTTTATTGTATTTCTGCACGTTTCCGTGTGTTTTGTTTTGGGTCTGGACTTATTATCTATTTATCCCTGAATCCACCATCAGTAGCCAAGCTAGAACCAACACAACCACGTCTATATCATCAGGGGTTAATCAGTATACACCAATTGAACAGCACTTAGGTCTATATAATATACAAGCGCGGTGTCCTTTGTTATATACATTCTTTAATCAAAGGTACTTACTGCAGATTCACAATTAAGAACAAATAAAACGAATTTAAAAGACTATAGTATAATACAGCTTCATCTGAATGAATTACAGAAGTACCATTGGTGAAATGACAAATCTGCACCTAGCCCTAAAACAATAGGGGCCCTGTTCTTGGAGGGAGAGTCAAATGAGACCCACAAAACTTATAGTTGGAAATATTGTTTGTATATCACATGATTCGCTAAACACAGGTGTCACTGACGACATATCCCAGCGAATAAAGTTGGTCGTGTTTTGTTTGTTTGTCAGTTTGTTTAGTGACCGCACCCCCACCCAGCGCATACACACAAATTCGGCTATTGAGGATCATACACTGGCTAAATACATGGTTTAAGTACATAAATAGAGCGTAGAAATGTAATATACTAAACAATATAACGCATGCAACTATGGTAAATCGCCGTTACGGTTATCAACTATAATATGTAGGTAAATTAGCTTAGAAAGAAGCTGGAAATCAAATTAAGCAACACTACCGGAACTAGGTCACAAGCATGTGAGATCGAAAGAAGAAAGAGCGTGCAGTCCAGTGGCCCGCGCAAAAATCCATTTACTTGAATAATGGCAGCATCTAAAACAAATAACACTGGGTGTCGAGAGTAGGCGTGGTTACGTCACGCCATGACGCGGTGCGCGCGCATGCGCACGAGAGCGCGCATGCGCCTGGGAGCGCTTCTGGATCTAAGTCGATGTTGGACCGCGATACTTGGATGTTCATTGATCGTCTCGTTGATGGGCATTGTGGCCGCAGTGCCACTCGGAATATTCATTACGCAGGGCTGTCCGCGACAGCAAAACACCCCGATACACCGCACACTGCACCGGGTGTACCTTAGAGAAGTGAGTGTGTGTGGAGAGGGGGAGGGGGTACATGGTTAGGGTAGGGCGACGGGGAGAGTGTGGGAAATGGTGGGAGGGGGAAGGGGAGGAGACGGAGGTTGGATGTAGAAGATGGGGAGAGGGTAGGGTGGGCGGTTTGGGGGTATGTGGGTAAGGGAGAGTAGGGTGGGCGGGTGGGGAGGGGTAGAAGGGGGTTGGCTGAACGGGGTGGGGGGAGAGTAGAGGGAAGGTAGAATGGGCGGGGGGGGGTATTGGGGTAGAGGGAGGGTAGGGTGGGCGAGGTGGGAGAGGGGGTAGATGGAGGCTAGCGGTGAGGGGTGGGGAAGCGGTAGCGGTGAGCGGGGTGGGGAGGGGGTAGAAAGGAGGTTAGGGTCAGCGGGTGGAGGTATGAGGGTAGGAGGAGGGTAGGTGGGTGGCGTGGGGAGGGGGTAGAGGTAGGGTAGCGGTGAGCAGGGTGGGGAGGGGTAGAGGGAGGGTAAGAGGGGGTACAGGGAGGGTAGGCATGAGCGCGGGTGGGGAGGGGAGGGGGTAGATGGAGGGTGAGGTGAGCGGGGTGGAGAGGGGTAGAGGGAGGGTAGGCGGGATGGGAGAGGGGGTAGAGGGGGTAGCGGTGAGCGGGGGTGGGGTAGAGGGGAGGGTAGGCGGATGGGGAGGGGGGTAGAGGGGGGTAGCGGTGAGCGGGGTGGGGAGGGTGAGAGGGATGGGGGTATGGGGTTAAGAGGGAGGGTAGCTGGGCAGGGTGGGGAGGGGGTAGAGGAGGGGTAGGTTGGGTTGGGGGTGAGGGGGGAGGGGGTAGAGGGATTGGTAGGGGTGGGCGGGGTGGGGAGTGGGTAGAGGGGGGTAGGGTGGGCGGGGTGGGGAGTGGGTAGAGGGAGGTAGGTGGGGGGCGGGGTGGGGAGTGGGGAGGGAGGGTGGGTGGGGGGATAGGGGGGGGTAGATGGAGGGTAGGGTGGCGTGGTGGGGGGTAGAGGGAGGGTAGGGTGAGCAGGGTGGGGAGGGCGTAGAGGGAGGGTAGGGTGGGCACGGTGGGGAGTGGGTAGAGGGAGGGTAGGGTGAGCGGGGTGAGGGGTAGAGGGAGGGTAGGGTGAGCGGGGTGGGGATAGAGGGAGGGTAAGTTGGGTGGGGTGGGGGGTAGAGGGAGGGTAGGGTGGGTGGGATGGGGAGGGGGTAGAGGGAGGGTAGTGGTGACGAGTGAGGGACGCAGGAAATGGAATGTAGGAAGGGGTGCCAGAGGAGAAGGAACAGTGGACAGGGTGGAAGGTGGGAGCCGGCGGGAAGAGGCGGGTGTGAGGTCGAGGGAAGAGATGGTGTAGGACAGAAGATGCGGGAGTGAGTGGGTGGGAGCGAGGGTGGAAGAGTCAGGGAGGAAATGTGGGAAGAGAGAGCAGAGTGTGTGATGGTGGGAGGGCGGTGCAAAAAATAAGGTGGACATCTGTAGTGTCCGCCGCCGATACCTCGAGGGGAGGCGGAAACAGGACGCCGAGGAAGCCAGCCACCCGCGCCTGCGCGGCGCCCTTACTCCTTCCGTGACTGAGCAGAATTTCAGCCGGCGACCTGGGAAGCGCGGCCCGGCACACCCCGTAGCAGGAGCCCGCCCCGCCCCGCGCACTGTCACCGCCCGCTGTCAACGCTGTTGACACTGACAGCAGGAGCGCCTCACTCCCAGGCCCAATGGCGAGCCTTATTTCATGCTGGCCAAGTGTCACGGACACGGGGAAGAATGGGGAAGGGGAGCGGGGTATTAGCCGGAGACGAGGGGGACAGGGCCGGGCAGTGGTGACTGGGTTACGGCCGTCGATACCCGTGCCAAGGCGAGATGAGAACGAGGTCTATTCGGACGCGGCGTTCCCTCTCCATCTTCCTGCCTGCCGAATGTCGCACCAACAATTCGCCACTTTATTTATCCTTGTTGCTGGGATTTCTTTTTGGGCCGGGTTATGTCATGAGGACGGGGAGCAGAATAACAGGTTTAACACTAATACATGAAATAATACTTGATTGTTATTTCCTGGGTATTGTTATAGGAACATTTTATTAATTTTCGATACAAAGTTCACCAATTATTCATAAGGCAGATGACATTTGCGAAACTTGAGACAGGTTTTTTTTCAGTTTTATTTTTAAGAGCTGTGTGGGGAGCAGAATACCAGGTTGAAAATTAATTGATGAAATCGTACTTGATTGTTATTTTCTAGTATTGTTATAGAAACTATCATTGATTTGGATAGAAAGTTCACCAACTATTCATACAGCAGACGACATTTGCGACAATTGAAACGTTTTTTCCCAGCGTTATTTTAATGATGGGGCAGAATACCAGGTTGAAAACTAATTGATGAAATCGTACTTGATTGTTATTTCCTAGTATTGTTATAGAACATATCATAAATTCGGATACAAAGTTCACCAACTATTCATACAGCAGACGACATTTGCGAGAATTGGGACGGGTTATCTGTTGTGGTTATCTTCACCAGTCACAAAAATGTGACTTTATTTTTTTCGACATGACTAATTATTCTCGTCGTGCTGAAAAAAACACGATATAATAACTTAGATGAGTATTAGGATAAAAGTAGCATAATTCAAACAACATGGGACTGCATATAAAATGAAACGCACAAAGATTAGTAGGATTGAGAGCAGGTTGCAAGATTTGCGAGAAGTATCACAGATTCACTCAATATAGGTCTGACATTAGTTGCTGCTGGAGAGTTCATTTCCTGTACGTCGATTCTTCGCTGCTGGTTGGCATTTCTATAGCTGTGTTTACACGGGCGAGTTAAGCCGCATCATATAAATGGCCTTGTCTAGTTCGGTTTTACATTCGCCATGTAGACGCGACTCTGAGGCGGATTAGGGCTGATTCGATTCATATTATTCTCTTTATGTAAACCATGTCATGAGGTAGGTTATATAAAGCGAACTATCTTAAGCACGTCACACGCATGCGCAGTCGAGACCTGAGTTTGTTGATTTTCCGGTCGAACAAAAGCGCATATTATGAAACCTCTAGCTGCACACAGATATTTTTTCATCATTTATTTTTAGGTTTTCACTACCCAGCAGAAGTTTTGATCGTTCCAAAACAATATGATTCAGTCCATACATATCTAGGTCGAACCCACACTCTCTCGTGGTGACGTTGACTAACCGAAACTGGTGCTGGTTAGTATGGACTTGCTCATGCGCAGATATCGATTTCCGGCTAAAAGTACTGCACATGTAGACACGACACTAATTCGCTTCATTTATTTCGCTTTGTCTAAGTCGGCTTACAATTGCCCGTGTAAACACAGCTTATGATACAATTGATAGGGCAAGCACTGTTTGATTCAGTACCAGGATAATGTTACTGAGTTATATATCGTGTCATGCTGCCTGTGGTGACTAGGATGTAAAACACCTTGTAAAAGCTAATGCTCGAATCTGTAGCTGTGTAGGCAGGCTATGGTGAAATCAATACAGACAAAGAGAAAGGGAGAGAATAAAGTGCGAAGAAGAAGAGAGAGTCAAGCCATCTGGTTTATTATTGATATCGTTACATGGGTTCATTGTAGAGTATCACCCCCACCCCTTTCCCCCAATGGAAAACAAGCATTCTTGGCCCTACCAATAGGGATCCAGCATAACTGGTCCCCATGGATACTAGTGGTCTGCCCACCACCACCAAACTGTATGGCCCCATGGCCACCACCAACCTTGACCTGTGAATGTGGTGATCCCTATCCCAGCAGTGGGGTTAGGCCCTGAGTGCACTCACACCCAAACCTGGCAGCACCACTATGTCTATTTACATCCCACTCAGGCACCACCAACCCATACATATATATATATATGAAGTGGGCTGGTGGTATATATATATATACATGCACCTGGTCACGTACACCGATCAGTAATAGAACATTTGCATTCACCCCTATGCCGTATACCGGAATATTTTACAACCTGTTATACCAAGCGAATCTTCGCTGCGAATCACTGTCATGTGATCAGGATCACGTGCCTGTGTGTTTTTGCGATAATTTGATGGCATGGTTTCTCTCATTAAAGCTTGCAAGATCCACTTGATAATCATAATAAAGCATGGCACCGGAGTGACACGCAGGGACAGGGAACCTAATGGTTATCCTGGTTCAGTGAGGTGGTTACTTATATAGGCACAGGGGCGCACCCAGGGGGGGTTTCCTGGTTTCCCAGATATCCCCCCCCCCCCCCACTCCCCAAAAAATTGTTTTAACAATTATGTAAACGTATATCTCAGGGACACACATGAAGGGGGGTTTCCTGGTTTCCCAGTTGCTTCTTAACAGTTATCATTTTGTTGCACCAGAAAACCATGTAAAATATTGCCCTAAAATGGGTGTTGTTCCACCAACCCATCTGAAAAGAATTACCCTAAAATAGGGGTAGTTTCGATCCATATTTGGAAATTTCTCCCCTAGCCAATTCCTGGGTGCCCCCCTGATAGCAGTCTGCACGCATCTCTCAGGCAACGAGCCACATCGACAGGTAGACGTAGATACGGTGGATTGGTTCGTTGGTTGGTGGAGTTTTATGTCCTGGCAACATCAAAGGTCATATCAGGACAGGTGCCGAATTGTGACAGCGCACACTCATGGCGACTTTATAATGCTGTCCCATTCGGAAA